>OZ001263.1:8758170-8810670 GCA_963924015.1 Macrophya annulata
AATTTTTCACATGAGAAACCTATTTTTTCATATTTATTTTGCAGCGACAAAGATACGATAAAAACTTGCATTCAATCCTCAGTTACGTCAAAGTACGAAAGTTGAATGTTGCATATCTCGTGAACGGTAGGTCTCAAAGGGATGAGACTTGGTGAACTTTCCAATCTTAGACCATACTATGAAAGGTAAAAATTTCAAAGAAATCAAATTTTTGACGTCCAGTTCATTGGTTGATAATTGGTGGACTTGCCCATATATATATATATATATATATATATATATATATATATATATATATATATATATATATATATATATATATATATATATGTATATGTATATGTATATGTATATGTATATGTATATGTATATGTATATGTATATGTATATGTATATGTATATGTATATGTATATGTATATGTATATGTATATGTATATGTATATGTATATGTATATGTATATGTATATGTATATGTATATGTATATGTATATGTATATGTATATGTATATATATATGTATATATATATGTATATATATATATATATATATATATATATATATATATATATATATATATATATATATATATATATATATATATATATATATATATATATATATATATATATATATATATATATATATATATATATATATATATATTGTAACACTTCCAACTTTTAGACCCCACCCCGGTAAAGATCAACGCCATCTAACGAGTGATGGGTACGAATTGTCAACTTCGATAGCCAGTCTGACGTCACTGGGGCGTCAGACCGGCTATATAAACAGCAACAGCTTAGACAAACTCATTCAGTCTGATAGCAGAGCGTCTACAGCTGTCTCACACAAGTAACAACCCGAGCGACATAAGCAGAGCGCTTAGTCGACTCACAATCATCGTATCAATTCAATTCATTCAAGCAAAGCGCTTGTTCGGAGAAGAGTTAAATAAAATCATTACATAGCATAACTTAACGATCAAAGCGATCACAGTTTATTCTATAAAAGTATAAAGAGTAGCTTCATTCGCAAAGCGCGATAGTGCTCAAAAACAGTGTTAATTACGTTTGAGACCGGCAGAAATAGAATCAAAACAAAACCACAAGCCACACACTCTCAGTAATTTAAACTAGACAAAAATTATAAAACTTCGCGGCAATAGCCAACACAACAACCAACCTTGTAAATAGCAACTAGGATAAGTTAGGTTAAAATAAAAGTATTCATCATTAACATTAACGAAAATATATTGTGCTTGCTTTTCTCTCCTTACAGTGGGTCGCGAAAAGGGGAATTTGTTGTAAGTAAAATCAAGCTAGAGTGAGTACTGGTGAACCAGGTGGTGCAAGATAGCGGTAGCGCGAAAGCCTTCCCCGAGTCTTCGCAGACTAATTGGGTTGCTAGTACTTACGCCAGAAACAGACCTGTCGTGGCGAAAGCCTGTCCGGTTCTGTAGGGTGATATTAGTGATAAAAAGATTGCTAATATTCACAACTTAGGAAACTTAGAATCAGTAGCTAGCAGTGGTACTGGTTGATCGGTTGAGAACTCAACAAGGTCGACCCGGATCCACGCCAGAAACGGTCACGAGGTGCGTAAGCTAATCCTGATCCGTAGGGACGTAGGTTTGGGGGAGTAATAAAGGGAAACGGTCCTGTCGTGGCGAAAGCCTGTCCGGATCCGTAAAATTAGAAAGTTAAGTTATTTGAAGGGACGGGTAGTGATTCACCCTTTCAGGAGTCTTAATATTATCCCTATTAGGATAAAGAATCTTAAAGTAAAAATTCGGTACTGCTCCGGCTCGAGAAATCGTGCCGGGATATTACCGAAAAGTTACATTTGGCGCCCGAACAGGGACTTCTGAAAAAACAGTAAAATCATTAAAATCATTAAAAATTCAAATCATTTAACTTAGCTTCACTTAGAAAGAAATTTCAACACTTAAATTCATTCTTTAAAATCTTTTATTAAAATTTTCAAATTTATTGCTCACTTGGAGACAATAAAAATTTCAAAGGGGTACAAAAGACTTTTGAAAGGATTCGTATTATTGGGAATTAGAAAAAGAACACTGCAATGGCAGAAAAGCAAAAATTAGGGACCGGTGTGAGGTCTAGGGGGCCGTCACCGGGAGATTCAAGTAGAACATCTGGTATTGTAGCTCAGGATTCATCATGTGTAGAAATTCCGAGATCCGAGCAAACAGGCATGATGTACGATATTATCCAGACTTTGAAACGTCTAGAACAGAAATTAGACAAGAGTACTAAAGAAATGGAACAAAAAAGGTTAGAGTCACAGAAATCAAGTGAAACCGCGATAACTATTATCGACGAAAAAGTTGAGCAGCATATTATCGAAGTAAAACATCAAACGAGCAAATTAGATTCGAAATATAAACTAGTATTAGACAAGTATAACGAAAGTCTTACCGAATGTCATTCCAAGATAGCAGTATCTGAAAATACAATAAGAGAGGATATTAGAGAAAATTTCGAAATATTAAATAAACAAATTGTCGAGGGACAAAGCTCACAAGCAGAGAAGGTTAGGGAGGTAGAGATTAATCATAATAGATTTAAGCTCGGTGTAGAAGCCGAATTAAGAAGGTTAAAACGCCAGCCAAACCAACCAGGAGCAGTAGAGCACTCTAGTTTAGCCGTAATGGCGAAGCAAATAAAAATGCCAACGTATTCGGGAAAAAGCGGTGAAAAACCTACCTATTTTCTTCGGGAAGTCGAAGAATATTTTGAGTTCTTTAGCATAGATGAGGACACTCGCATCCGATTAATCGGGCAATGTTTAAATAACGACGCTAAAGAATGGTGGATCGCGCGTCGAGACGTCATTGATACCTGGGAACAATTTAAAACACGTTTTAGAGATAGGTTCTGGGGTGAGGAAATACAAAGAGAAATTAGAAAAAACTTAGAGTTTGGTTTTTACTCACAAGATTCAAAAATCAGATGGGCCGAATACGCGAACCGTAAGTTCACGATCGCTGCGGGATTAACTCCAAGAATACCTGAGGAAGAAATAATTAAATGCCTTATACGTCATTTCGAAGAACGGGTAATAGAAGCAGCTAGGTGTCGGAACATACAAACTCTAGACAGTTTCTTGGTATTCCTAGATGAAATGCAGGCGGGCGGTAGATCCAACATTCCTAAGAAAAAAATATTTTTCACCGAACAAATAAATAAAACAGCAAAAGATATGGTAAATAATCAAGTAACCTCAAAACCAGTGTCATGGCGAAACGCGTTAGATAACATAAACATAGCAAAGCAGCCGACACAGCGGGAGGAGGTAAAGCCAAGTTCTCACGAAAAACAAAAACAAGTCGGACAATCAGAGGATAGATACTATAGGTCAATACCGAAGTACAATCCACAAATCAGAGCGATCGCAGAACAACAGGTAGACGCAGACGAGCTAATTGAAATCGAAGAGAGTTTTTCGGAAAACCAGTAGGCGCTGTGCCGATCGAGCCATCAACGATCGTGGCACAGCGAGAAAACAAAATAAATACACCAAGACCAAAGAAAAAGATAGCGTTCAAGGTAGAAGTACCCAAAAGGAAGTACAAAATAAAGAGACTAAAGGTAGACGAAAGAAAAAAATCCAAGGAGGAGAAGAAAGAAGAGAGGGAGCAGATATTGTTAAACATTTTTGGTACGCTAGATTTACCAGAGACTTCAGAAGATGAATCGCCGACCACAGATGCGCTTGAAGCCAAGGATAGAATACCTACAACACCGGAAATAATACTGCAAATCGATGAAATGTGCGGAAGTGAGACACCAGAATTGGTAAGACAATTTGAAGCATTGTGCAATAACAACTTACCTGTTTATTTCACCGATTTTGACCCAACTGATCCACTTGGACTGAAAAAAAATATATAAACGGACATAACAACTATACCTACCTGGACATAACAACAATACCTACCTGGACATAACAACAACACCTACCTGAGCATAGCGACGAACACCTGAAGAACTCGACGACATCTGAACTGAACAAGAATAAATTCACCAATTCAAAAACATAGTTTCATCAACCAATTGATCGCTGCAAGGAGATAAAACATCACCGAACATCAGCTGATGAAAAGGGGGCAATGTAACACTTCCAACTTTTAGACCCCACCCCGGTAAAGATCAACGCCATCTAACGAGTGATGGGTACGAATTGTCAACTTCGATAGCCAGTCTGACGTCACTGGGGCGTCAGACCGGCTATATAAACAGCAACAGCTTAGACAAACTCATTCAGTCTGATAGCAGAGCGTCTACAGCTGTCTCACACAAGTAACAACCCGAGCGACATAAGCAGAGCGCTTAGTCGACTCACAATCATCGTATCAATTCAATTCATTCAAGCAAAGCGCTTGTTCGGAGAAGAGTTAAATAAAATCATTACATAGCATAACTTAACGATCAAAGCGATCACAGTTTATTCTATAAAAGTATAAAGAGTAGCTTCATTCGCAAAGCGCGATAGTGCTCAAAAACAGTGTTAATTACGTTTGAGACCGGCAGAAATAGAATCAAAACAAAACCACAAGCCACACACTCTCAGTAATTTAAACTAGACAAAAATTATAAAACTTCGCGGCAATAGCCAACACAACAACCAACCTTGTAAATAGCAACTAGGATAAGTTAGGTTAAAATAAAAGTATTCATCATTAACATTAACGAAAATATATTGTGCTTGCTTTTCTCTCCTTACAGTGGGTCGCGAAAAGGGGAATTTGTTGTAAGTAAAATCAAGCTAGAGTGAGTACTGGTGAACCAGGTGGTGCAAGATAGCGGTAGCGCGAAAGCCTTCCCCGAGTCTTCGCAGACTAATTGGGTTGCTAGTACTTACGCCAGAAACAGACCTGTCGTGGCGAAAGCCTGTCCGGTTCTGTAGGGTGATATTAGTGATAAAAAGATTGCTAATATTCACAACTTAGGAAACTTAGAATCAGTAGCTAGCAGTGGTACTGGTTGATCGGTTGAGAACTCAACAAGGTCGACCCGGATCCACGCCAGAAACGGTCACGAGGTGCGTAAGCTAATCCTGATCCGTAGGGACGTAGGTTTGGGGGAGTAATAAAGGGAAACGGTCCTGTCGTGGCGAAAGCCTGTCCGGATCCGTAAAATTAGAAAGTTAAGTTATTTGAAGGGACGGGTAGTGATTCACCCTTTCAGGAGTCTTAATATTATCCCTATTAGGATAAAGAATCTTAAAGTAAAAATTCGGTACTGCTCCGGCTCGAGAAATCGTGCCGGGATATTACCGAAAAGTTACATTTGGCGCCCGAACAGGGACTTCTGAAAAAACAGTAAAATCATTAAAATCATTAAAAATTCAAATCATTTAACTTAGCTTCACTTAGAAAGAAATTTCAACACTTAAATTCATTCTTTAAAATCTTTTATTAAAATTTTCAAATTTATTGCTCACTTGGAGACAATAAAAATTTCAAAGGGGTACAAAAGACTTTTGAAAGGATTCGTATTATTGGGAATTAGAAAAAGAACACTGCAATGGCAGAAAAGCAAAAATTAGGGACCGGTGTGAGGTCTAGGGGGCCGTCACCGGGAGATTCAAGTAGAACATCTGGTATTGTAGCTCAGGATTCATCATGTGTAGAAATTCCGAGATCCGAGCAAACAGGCATGATGTACGATATTATCCAGACTTTGAAACGTCTAGAACAGAAATTAGACAAGAGTACTAAAGAAATGGAACAAAAAAGGTTAGAGTCACAGAAATCAAGTGAAACCGCGATAACTATTATCGACGAAAAAGTTGAGCAGCATATTATCGAAGTAAAACATCAAACGAGCAAATTAGATTCGAAATATAAACTAGTATTAGACAAGTATAACGAAAGTCTTACCGAATGTCATTCCAAGATAGCAGTATCTGAAAATACAATAAGAGAGGATATTAGAGAAAATTTCGAAATATTAAATAAACAAATTGTCGAGGGACAAAGCTCACAAGCAGAGAAGGTTAGGGAGGTAGAGATTAATCATAATAGATTTAAGCTCGGTGTAGAAGCCGAATTAAGAAGGTTAAAACGCCAGCCAAACCAACCAGGAGCAGTAGAGCACTCTAGTTTAGCCGTAATGGCGAAGCAAATAAAAATGCCAACGTATTCGGGAAAAAGCGGTGAAAAACCTACCTATTTTCTTCGGGAAGTCGAAGAATATTTTGAGTTCTTTAGCATAGATGAGGACACTCGCATCCGATTAATCGGGCAATGTTTAAATAACGACGCTAAAGAATGGTGGATCGCGCGTCGAGACGTCATTGATACCTGGGAACAATTTAAAACACGTTTTAGAGATAGGTTCTGGGGTGAGGAAATACAAAGAGAAATTAGAAAAAACTTAGAGTTTGGTTTTTACTCACAAGATTCAAAAATCAGATGGGCCGAATACGCGAACCGTAAGTTCACGATCGCTGCGGGATTAACTCCAAGAATACCTGAGGAAGAAATAATTAAATGCCTTATACGTCATTTCGAAGAACGGGTAATAGAAGCAGCTAGGTGTCGGAACATACAAACTCTAGACAGTTTCTTGGTATTCCTAGATGAAATGCAGGCGGGCGGTAGATCCAACATTCCTAAGAAAAAAATATTTTTCACCGAACAAATAAATAAAACAGCAAAAGATATGGTAAATAATCAAGTAACCTCAAAACCAGTGTCATGGCGAAACGCGTTAGATAACATAAACATAGCAAAGCAGCCGACACAGCGGGAGGAGGTAAAGCCAAGTTCTCACGAAAAACAAAAACAAGTCGGACAATCAGAGGATAGATACTATAGGTCAATACCGAAGTACAATCCACAAATCAGAGCGATCGCAGAACAACAGGTAGACGCAGACGAGCTAATTGAAATCGAAGAGAGTTTTTCGGAAAACCAGTAGGCGCTGTGCCGATCGAGCCATCAACGATCGTGGCACAGCGAGAAAACAAAATAAATACACCAAGACCAAAGAAAAAGATAGCGTTCAAGGTAGAAGTACCCAAAAGGAAGTACAAAATAAAGAGACTAAAGGTAGACGAAAGAAAAAAATCCAAGGAGGAGAAGAAAGAAGAGAGGGAGCAGATATTGTTAAACATTTTTGGTACGCTAGATTTACCAGAGACTTCAGAAGATGAATCGCCGACCACAGATGCGCTTGAAGCCAAGGATAGAATACCTACAACACCGGAAATAATACTGCAAATCGATGAAATGTGCGGAAGTGAGACACCAGAATTGGTAAGACAATTTGAAGCATTGTGCAATAACAACTTACCTGTTTATTTCACCGATTTTGACCCAACTGATCCACTTGGACTGAAAAAAAATATATAAACGGACATAACAACTATACCTACCTGGACATAACAACAATACCTACCTGGACATAACAACAACACCTACCTGAGCATAGCGACGAACACCTGAAGAACTCGACGACATCTGAACTGAACAAGAATAAATTCACCAATTCAAAAACATAGTTTCATCAACCAATTGATCGCTGCAAGGAGATAAAACATCACCGAACATCAGCTGATGAAAAGGGGGCAATGTAACACTTCCAACTTTTAGACCCCACCCCGGTAAAGATCAACGCCATCTAACGAGTGATGGGTACGAATTGTCAACTTCGATAGCCAGTCTGACGTCACTGGGGCGTCAGACCGGCTATATAAACAGCAACAGCTTAGACAAACTCATTCAGTCTGATAGCAGAGCGTCTACAGCTGTCTCACACAAGTAACAACCCGAGCGACATAAGCAGAGCGCTTAGTCGACTCACAATCATCGTATCAATTCAATTCATTCAAGCAAAGCGCTTGTTCGGAGAAGAGTTAAATAAAATCATTACATAGCATAACTTAACGATCAAAGCGATCACAGTTTATTCTATAAAAGTATAAAGAGTAGCTTCATTCGCAAAGCGCGATAGTGCTCAAAAACAGTGTTAATTACGTTTGAGACCGGCAGAAATAGAATCAAAACAAAACCACAAGCCACACACTCTCAGTAATTTAAACTAGACAAAAATTATAAAACTTCGCGGCAATAGCCAACACAACAACCAACCTTGTAAATAGCAACTAGGATAAGTTAGGTTAAAATAAAAGTATTCATCATTAACATTAACGAAAATATATTGTGCTTGCTTTTCTCTCCTTACAGTGGGTCGCGAAAAGGGGAATTTGTTGTAAGTAAAATCAAGCTAGAGTGAGTACTGGTGAACCAGGTGGTGCAAGATAGCGGTAGCGCGAAAGCCTTCCCCGAGTCTTCGCAGACTAATTGGGTTGCTAGTACTTACGCCAGAAACAGACCTGTCGTGGCGAAAGCCTGTCCGGTTCTGTAGGGTGATATTAGTGATAAAAAGATTGCTAATATTCACAACTTAGGAAACTTAGAATCAGTAGCTAGCAGTGGTACTGGTTGATCGGTTGAGAACTCAACAAGGTCGACCCGGATCCACGCCAGAAACGGTCACGAGGTGCGTAAGCTAATCCTGATCCGTAGGGACGTAGGTTTGGGGGAGTAATAAAGGGAAACGGTCCTGTCGTGGCGAAAGCCTGTCCGGATCCGTAAAATTAGAAAGTTAAGTTATTTGAAGGGACGGGTAGTGATTCACCCTTTCAGGAGTCTTAATATTATCCCTATTAGGATAAAGAATCTTAAAGTAAAAATTCGGTACTGCTCCGGCTCGAGAAATCGTGCCGGGATATTACCGAAAAGTTACATTTGGCGCCCGAACAGGGACTTCTGAAAAAACAGTAAAATCATTAAAATCATTAAAAATTCAAATCATTTAACTTAGCTTCACTTAGAAAGAAATTTCAACACTTAAATTCATTCTTTAAAATCTTTTATTAAAATTTTCAAATTTATTGCTCACTTGGAGACAATAAAAATTTCAAAGGGGTACAAAAGACTTTTGAAAGGATTCGTATTATTGGGAATTAGAAAAAGAACACTGCAATGGCAGAAAAGCAAAAATTAGGGACCGGTGTGAGGTCTAGGGGGCCGTCACCGGGAGATTCAAGTAGAACATCTGGTATTGTAGCTCAGGATTCATCATGTGTAGAAATTCCGAGATCCGAGCAAACAGGCATGATGTACGATATTATCCAGACTTTGAAACGTCTAGAACAGAAATTAGACAAGAGTACTAAAGAAATGGAACAAAAAAGGTTAGAGTCACAGAAATCAAGTGAAACCGCGATAACTATTATCGACGAAAAAGTTGAGCAGCATATTATCGAAGTAAAACATCAAACGAGCAAATTAGATTCGAAATATAAACTAGTATTAGACAAGTATAACGAAAGTCTTACCGAATGTCATTCCAAGATAGCAGTATCTGAAAATACAATAAGAGAGGATATTAGAGAAAATTTCGAAATATTAAATAAACAAATTGTCGAGGGACAAAGCTCACAAGCAGAGAAGGTTAGGGAGGTAGAGATTAATCATAATAGATTTAAGCTCGGTGTAGAAGCCGAATTAAGAAGGTTAAAACGCCAGCCAAACCAACCAGGAGCAGTAGAGCACTCTAGTTTAGCCGTAATGGCGAAGCAAATAAAAATGCCAACGTATTCGGGAAAAAGCGGTGAAAAACCTACCTATTTTCTTCGGGAAGTCGAAGAATATTTTGAGTTCTTTAGCATAGATGAGGACACTCGCATCCGATTAATCGGGCAATGTTTAAATAACGACGCTAAAGAATGGTGGATCGCGCGTCGAGACGTCATTGATACCTGGGAACAATTTAAAACACGTTTTAGAGATAGGTTCTGGGGTGAGGAAATACAAAGAGAAATTAGAAAAAACTTAGAGTTTGGTTTTTACTCACAAGATTCAAAAATCAGATGGGCCGAATACGCGAACCGTAAGTTCACGATCGCTGCGGGATTAACTCCAAGAATACCTGAGGAAGAAATAATTAAATGCCTTATACGTCATTTCGAAGAACGGGTAATAGAAGCAGCTAGGTGTCGGAACATACAAACTCTAGACAGTTTCTTGGTATTCCTAGATGAAATGCAGGCGGGCGGTAGATCCAACATTCCTAAGAAAAAAATATTTTTCACCGAACAAATAAATAAAACAGCAAAAGATATGGTAAATAATCAAGTAACCTCAAAACCAGTGTCATGGCGAAACGCGTTAGATAACATAAACATAGCAAAGCAGCCGACACAGCGGGAGGAGGTAAAGCCAAGTTCTCACGAAAAACAAAAACAAGTCGGACAATCAGAGGATAGATACTATAGGTCAATACCGAAGTACAATCCACAAATCAGAGCGATCGCAGAACAACAGGTAGACGCAGACGAGCTAATTGAAATCGAAGAGAGTTTTTCGGAAAACCAGTAGGCGCTGTGCCGATCGAGCCATCAACGATCGTGGCACAGCGAGAAAACAAAATAAATACACCAAGACCAAAGAAAAAGATAGCGTTCAAGGTAGAAGTACCCAAAAGGAAGTACAAAATAAAGAGACTAAAGGTAGACGAAAGAAAAAAATCCAAGGAGGAGAAGAAAGAAGAGAGGGAGCAGATATTGTTAAACATTTTTGGTACGCTAGATTTACCAGAGACTTCAGAAGATGAATCGCCGACCACAGATGCGCTTGAAGCCAAGGATAGAATACCTACAACACCGGAAATAATACTGCAAATCGATGAAATGTGCGGAAGTGAGACACCAGAATTGGTAAGACAATTTGAAGCATTGTGCAATAACAACTTACCTGTTTATTTCACCGATTTTGACCCAACTGATCCACTTGGACTGAAAAAAAATATATAAACGGACATAACAACTATACCTACCTGGACATAACAACAATACCTACCTGGACATAACAACAACACCTACCTGAGCATAGCGACGAACACCTGAAGAACTCGACGACATCTGAACTGAACAAGAATAAATTCACCAATTCAAAAACATAGTTTCATCAACCAATTGATCGCTGCAAGGAGATAAAACATCACCGAACATCAGCTGATGAAAAGGGGGCAATGTAACACTTCCAACTTTTAGACCCCACCCCGGTAAAGATCAACGCCATCTAACGAGTGATGGGTACGAATTGTCAACTTCGATAGCCAGTCTGACGTCACTGGGGCGTCAGACCGGCTATATAAACAGCAACAGCTTAGACAAACTCATTCAGTCTGATAGCAGAGCGTCTACAGCTGTCTCACACAAGTAACAACCCGAGCGACATAAGCAGAGCGCTTAGTCGACTCACAATCATCGTATCAATTCAATTCATTCAAGCAAAGCGCTTGTTCGGAGAAGAGTTAAATAAAATCATTACATAGCATAACTTAACGATCAAAGCGATCACAGTTTATTCTATAAAAGTATAAAGAGTAGCTTCATTCGCAAAGCGCGATAGTGCTCAAAAACAGTGTTAATTACGTTTGAGACCGGCAGAAATAGAATCAAAACAAAACCACAAGCCACACACTCTCAGTAATTTAAACTAGACAAAAATTATAAAACTTCGCGGCAATAGCCAACACAACAACCAACCTTGTAAATAGCAACTAGGATAAGTTAGGTTAAAATAAAAGTATTCATCATTAACATTAACGAAAATATATTGTGCTTGCTTTTCTCTCCTTACAGTGGGTCGCGAAAAGGGGAATTTGTTGTAAGTAAAATCAAGCTAGAGTGAGTACTGGTGAACCAGGTGGTGCAAGATAGCGGTAGCGCGAAAGCCTTCCCCGAGTCTTCGCAGACTAATTGGGTTGCTAGTACTTACGCCAGAAACAGACCTGTCGTGGCGAAAGCCTGTCCGGTTCTGTAGGGTGATATTAGTGATAAAAAGATTGCTAATATTCACAACTTAGGAAACTTAGAATCAGTAGCTAGCAGTGGTACTGGTTGATCGGTTGAGAACTCAACAAGGTCGACCCGGATCCACGCCAGAAACGGTCACGAGGTGCGTAAGCTAATCCTGATCCGTAGGGACGTAGGTTTGGGGGAGTAATAAAGGGAAACGGTCCTGTCGTGGCGAAAGCCTGTCCGGATCCGTAAAATTAGAAAGTTAAGTTATTTGAAGGGACGGGTAGTGATTCACCCTTTCAGGAGTCTTAATATTATCCCTATTAGGATAAAGAATCTTAAAGTAAAAATTCGGTACTGCTCCGGCTCGAGAAATCGTGCCGGGATATTACCGAAAAGTTACAATATATATATATATATATATACATATATATATATATATATATATATATATATATATATATATATATATATATATATATACATACATATACATATATATATATATATATATATATACATACATATACATATATATATATATATATATACATATACATATATATATATATATATATATATATATATACATATATATATATATATATATATATATATATATATATACATATATATATATATATATATATATATACATACATATATATATATATATATATATACATACATATATATATATATACCGTGAGCGTCTGGTGAACCGGGTCAGTGAAACGACGATGGCGCTAGTTTTCTTGAAATTTTAAGGGAGAGCCAATACACCAAGAATATCCCTAGTTCAGTTGCGATTACATATGTGTACTCCATGGTCCGTGGAGGCGGCCGTTGTATTTGATTGACAGATATCAGGAGTGTTTTTAGGGTTATAGAGTATTGTAGAGTTGTACACAAGATAGTGAAAATACGTTATGAATGTTTTAGATCAAGACAATAGATCAGCGAACTACAGCGTTTTGGCTAATTGTTAGTTATTGTAAACACATGTCTGGAAATTCTAAAAATTCTACTGCAAATCTTTGTAACCTGTGAAACGTAACCTCGAAAAACATTTCGATAGCTGTCTAACATATTTAATGGCGGTCCGCATCTACGTTTCGAAAGGCCTAGGGATATTTTCGGGATGTGAGTTAGTTCCCCTTATAAATTTCAAGAAAGCTATCGCCATCGTCGTTTCACTGACCCGGTTCACCTGACGCTCACGGTATATATATATATATATATATATATATATATATATATATATATATATATATATATATATATATATATATATATATATACAGGGTGATTCTGTTTGACCGGGCCATTTCATCTGGCTAGACTCCTCTCGAAATTCTAAGACTAAATTTCCTTTACCAAAAATTCGAGGGACTAATAGTTTTCGAGGTACAGAAGATCTTAGTTGACCAATCACAGAGCCTACAGCTGATCAAGATAGTGCCGGGTCAAAAGTATGAGATCGGCAGTGCCCTTGGCAAATTGATTTTCATTTTAATGAAAATAAATTATGAAAATCATTAAAAAAATAATTTCATCATATTACGTTGAAGGTACACTTCTTGATGAGTATTAACGGCGTCGTCGCCAGGAGTTGTCTTCATTCAACAAACGCTTCTGTTCTCGGTGTCCAGGTCCTCTATTTCGTAGTTTTTATCCTCCAGGTCTCTCGCTTCGTGGTTTTCGTCCTCCTGGTCCACCGCTTCGTAGTTTTCGTCTTCCAGGTCCAATGCTGCGTAGTCTTCGTCTTCTAGATCCATCGCTCCGTAGTTTTCGTCGTCCAGGTCATCCATTCCGTAGTTTTTATCCTCCAGGTCTTTCGCTTCATAGTCCACCGCTTCGTAGATTTTCATCTTCCAGATCCACCGATGCGCATTTTTCCTCACCCAAGTCCCCCCCTTCGTGATCTCCGGCCTCTAGATCCACCGCTACGAAGTTTGCGTCTTCCAGATCCTCTCCCTTCGATGGTTTTTGTCTTCCAGGTCCACGACTGCGCAGTTCTCGTCTTCCAGGTCCAGCACTTCATAGTTTTTGTCTTCTAGGTCCATCGCTACGTAGTTTTCGTCGTCCAGGTCCGCCATTTCGTAGTCTTCATCCTCCAGGTCTTCCGCTCCGTAGATTTTGCATACCTGGTCCACCGCTTCGTAGTTTTAATCTTCCAGCCCCACCGCTGCCCAGTTTTCGTCGTTCAAGTCTTTTGCTTCGTGGGCCTCGTCCCCCAGGACCACCGTTACGTCGTTCGTGTTCTTCAGGTCCTTCGCTCCGTGCTTTTCGTACTCCAGGTCCTCATCTTCGTGATTCTCGGCCTCTAAGTCCACCGCTTTGTAGTTTTCGTCGTCCAGGTCCACCGGTGCGCAATTTTCGTCTTCCAGGTTCACCGCTTTGGAGTTTTCGTCCACCAGGTTCACCGCTACGTAGTCTTCGTACTTCAGGTCTTCCGCTCCGTAATTTTCGTTTTCTAGGTCCACCGCTCCGTAGTTTCTGTCTTCCAGGTTCACCGTTACGTAGTTCTAGTATTCCAAGTCCTCTTCTTCGTGATTTTTGTCCTCCAGGTCCACCGCTCCGTAGTTTTCATACTCCAGGTTCACCGCTACGTGGTTTTCGTCCTTCAGGTCCACCGCTTCGTAGTTTCCGTCTTCCAGGTTTACCGCTACGTAGTTTTCGTACTTCAGGTCTTCCGCTTCGTAATTTTCATCTTCCAGGTCCACCCCTTCGTAGTTTTCGTACTCCAGGTTCACCGCTACGTGGTTTTCGTCCTTCAGGTCCACCGCTTCGTTGTTTCCGTCTTCCAGGTTTACCGCTACGTAGTTTTCGTACTTCAGGTCTTCCGCTTCGTAATTTTCATCTTCCAGGTCCACCGCTTCGTAGTTTCTGTCTTCCAGGTTCACCGCTACGTAGTTTTTGTACTCCAGGTCCACCGCTTCGTGGTTTTCGTCCTTCAGGTCCATCACTTTATAGTTTCAATCTTCAAAGTCTACCGCGCTGCGCAGTTTTCGTTGTCCAAGTCCTTTGCTTCGTGGTTTCCGTCTTCCAGGTTCACCGCGTCATAGTTTTTGTCCTCCAGGTCCACTACTACGTAATTTTCATCGTCCAGATCCTCCACTTCATGGCCTTTGCCTTCTTGGTCCACCGCTTGTAGGTTTTGTCCTCTAGGTTCACTGATGCGTAGTTTATGTCTTTCAGGTTCACCGCGCCGTAGTTTTCGTTATTCAAGTCCTCCATTTCGTAGTTTTTCTCCGCTACGTCAAACGCTACGTAGTTTGCGTATTCAAGATCCACTATTGCATAGTTTCCATCTTCAAGGTCCACTGCTTCGTATTTTTTGTCTTTGATGTCCATCGATTTATAAGTGAATATTGATGAATAATCGATATTTACGAAATAAACTTCACTCAATTATTTTCCTTCTACAACTTCTAATCAACATGCCTAATGGATGGTGATCATTCATAGCTAGTACTAAAAATCTAGCATGTATGAAAAAAAAAATATCTCCCATTTAAGTACCTGTAAGTTTTGAAACTTCGCGTTATTAGCTAAGGGAAAGTTATTGATCACAAGTAGAGTTTTCACTAGATCTTCACGTCTGAAGGTCAAGAGAATCACGTGAGTATGTATGTATGTATGTAAGTATCCCTGCGTGCAGTCAGTTTTTTTCAGACGATATCTCGCAAACGAATCATCGGATTTTGATGAATTTGGTTTAAATTGACGCAGCTTTTCCAAACTTGTCACTAACCAAATTTTGGATTTTGAGCCATATTTAAGTGATATTCGAAGATCACAATGAATAAATAAATAAATAAATCAATAAATAAATAAATTGATGCTATCTCGATAACGGATTGGCGGATTCGAACGAGAATTTTCATATCAAGGTTGTTTTGATCGTTGATCACAAATATCGATACAGATTTTTTCCACCCCTATCATCTGCGAATTGCCTACCATTAATTTGAGAAAAATTGTATACATGTCTTTTTGTTTTGTTTTGAATAATCCAGGGGGGCGGGGGAGGGGAGGGGAGAATTGGAAGGTATTAGTTCTGCTCCATTGTACAGGGCCGATTCACCTGTTTACTTGTTTTGCCTGCATACCATAATCTCATTAAGTGTACGTATGTACAGCCAAGGAAAGTGATTCTGTCGCCGCCTAAGGTAATGCAACTGAACATACGACTGGTTTTAATTTCCTTCAAGTTGCCACGAAATAAAAAGCAGTGCAATGATTGATCAGAGGAGCAGAGGATGCTTTTGTTTCGTGCCAACTCGAAAAAAATTAAACTATTTGTATATTCAGTTGCATTAAGTTAGGCGGCGTTGCCGACAGAATCACTTTCCTTGGCTGTACATTGCCACCCGGCAACTGAGCTACATCGATGATTATCTAACAGCATAATTGAACGGAAGCACATGCGTTGATTATTTTTTGTAAGGAAACACGAATTATTTGAAACAGCGTAATAATTAATCATAATGGTCATATCGTTAGAAATTTATTACCAATAATTGTGATTTTTCTTTTTGAAAGTCAGAATATACGTGAATTGACCGAACCTGTAATTTTGTAATTGCACTCACGTCGATCGTAGTAATAATTATAAAATTTCAATTAAAACGCTTCGAATTTAGAACATAACAAATAAATCAGTTTTTAATAATGATAAAAATATGTATAGGTAATGGTTATAATGATAATGATATTCATAGTGATAAAATAACAACAACAATCATAATAATAATGATAATGGTGATAGTAATAATAATTATAATGATGATAATCATATCGATAATGATAATGTTAATGATGATGATAATGATAATAATAATAATAATAATAATAATGATAATAATATACATATAATAAACAATGGCAATTTCTAGAGAAGATGCTCAAAGTGCCCCCCCCGCATTTGAATGCAACGGTTTGCGCGCGTCAGCAAGTTTTCTTGAGATCTTTGCAGCATCGCAGGAGTAACGGTTGCGATTGCTGCGTCAATCGCAGCTTGTAGCTGCTCGATCGTATTAATGGGTACTCTGTAGACTAGTTCTTTTATATGACCCCATAAAAAATAATCCAGCGGGTTTAGGTCAGGGGACCTAGGTGGCCAGGCGACGGGGCCACCACGGCCAATCCACGCATCGGGGAACTCTCTATCGAGAACATCCCTCGCGGCTCTGGCAAAATGCGCCGGTGCACCGTCGTGCTGAAACCACGTGTACCGGTCCATAATAATGCCCGCATTTCCTAAGTGCATTGGCAAATCTTCGTGCAGAAAATTTGCATAATTGTCTCCATTGAGTCTGTGCGGTAATTCTGAGGGTCCAACCTAAAGATTAATGAAACGTTATTCTTTAGTAGCAGTGCCGGATGCATTCTAACTCATTAATTCAGTGATACTGCATTGTAAAAAGTCTGTTATTATTTTTTGTATAATTATTCTCGATGAAAAATATGAGTTATAATGTTGAGCTTACCAATGAATCGCCAATTATTCCAGCCCACAAATTAATCGAAAATCGGTTCTGAAATCCGCGCACCATAGTTGCATGTGGATTCTCGTTTGCCCACACATGGAAATTGTGGTAATTAAAAACTTCTTCACGTCCAAACGTCGATTCATCAGTGAACAAAATCCGCCCACTGAAACCTGGGTGCTCGGCGTTTCTTGCGACCAGCCATTCGCAAAACTCGAGTCGCCTTGGGTAATCCTCCACTTGCAAGCTCTGTACGCGCGTATAATGATATGCGTGCTTTTCGTCGTCACTCAGAATTCTCTGTATCGTTGAATAACTTGAATCGCACATTCTCGCAACTTCTCTGATGCCCATTGTTGGATCATTTTCTATGACATCTAAAGCCATTTCCTCTAATGCTGGGACTCGTACATTCCGTGGCTGTCCAATGGCATTTCCGTCGTTTCGATTATGTACGAGGTGCCCAGTTTCCCTCGTTCTATTAACCAGACGCAAAATTACGTCTTTATTCGGCCTTCGCCGATTCGGGAACCGAATCGCATATTCGGTGGCTGTAGCCCGTGCACTTTGACCGCACTCACCGTACAAAACAATCATGTCAAAATATTCCGCTGGAGAATAATCCATTTTTCCAAAAACGATGTCGCGAATGATGGCGGTAACCAAGGGTTGTTAGTAAAACAAAAGAAATACAAAACACGATGCATTGTAATTCAGCGCGATTGGCGGTTAGACGATCGTTTTTTGTTATGTCACGCCGCGTAAAATTCATATTTCAAATCTAATTATTTAACGAATCCAAAATGGATAATTATTCAACACGAGATTTCTGTGATTTGTTAATTTTATTCGGTGAGTCAAAGGGAGATGCAGCTCTGACCGTCCGCGAGTATGCATTGCGTTACCCAAATCGATGTCACCCGAATATCAACGTTGTTTTACGTTTGATAAGTCGAACACAGTCTACGGGATCATTGGTTCCTTCTGTATCCAGTAGAAGAGAGCTTGCAGACCGATCAGACAATGTAGAGCGACTATCAGCAGCTAACGATTATACTTACGTTACGACTGAAAGTTTGCAACGGAGTGACTATTCACAACGATTACAGTTCTGCAAGTGGCTGTTACGCAAATGCGTTCTAAATCCAAATTTCATCAAACAGATACTTTTTACTGAGGAATCGGTTTTTGGACGCAAGGGTTCCTTAAATTTCAACGACAACCGAGTTTGGGATGTTCAAAAGCAGAATGCGACGGTATATCAAGGCCTCAAATTGAAATTTCAAATACGTTTGTGGGCTGTGATGAAGGGTGATGATTTAGTAAGCAGAATAGTTCCATTCATACATAATGATTTCATTGTTAATAATAAATGTTAATGCATTCAGCACTACGTGTAAAAAACTAAGCCTGCACCGATGTTTTCAGATATGCCTCAAACTAACGCGCAGTTTGAATGCAGAAAAATATATGAAGTTTCTCGAATTAAACCTTCCTCAGCTTGTGGAGGACGTTCCATTATCTGTACGTAATGACATGTGGTTTCAGCACGGTGATTTGTTATCGCACAATACGACTCAAGTGCATGCCTTATTGAATAAGACATTTCCAAACACCTGGTTTTGTTGCAATGGCCTCACTTCCTGGCCGCCAAGGTCTGCCGATCTAACCCCAGTACGTTTCTTCTTGTGGGGTCACGTAAGAAAATATCTTCATTGTGTCGAGATAAATACCATCGAACAACTTGGAGCTGCGATTGACGAGGCCGTCGCTACTGTAACACCGGCGATGCTTACGAAAGCGCGCGAAAATCTAATCAGACGCGCAAAACTGTGCATTGAAATGTGTGGAGGCCGGTTTGAACATCTCCTTTAGGCGAGTGAGGTACTGTTTCATTCATTGCCCATGATGAATGACCGTCTACGTACTTGTTCACAACACATCTCGTTATATAAAATTTATAAATACAGATTTATGTGTGATTGTATTCATGATTCGTAGATAATTATCCTGTAGTTGTTGTGGGTTGTATTTTTCTTATTCTGTGTCATATTGTATAAATGATTATATTTGTTTTCATCATTTTTAATATCATCATTATTAACATTACTATTTTTATCAATATTAAGAAATAACTGATGTGTTATGTTTGAAATTCGCAGCGTTCTTATTGAAATTTTATAATTAATACTACGACGAACGTAAGATAAGTTAAGAAATCACACACCCTGACCTGCAATGATAAAAGTCACAATTCTTAGCAATAAATTTCGGATTGTCTGACCATTATGATTGTTGACAATACCTTTTTAGAACAGAGTGTTTCAAAAAATGTGCATCGCACCATTTTGAATAATTCGGTTTTCCATACAAAAAATAATTAACGCGACTGCTTCCGAGTCAGTCGTGCTGTTAGATAATCATTGATGCCGCTCACTTGTCGGATGCCAATTCAGGCATGCACGTACATTTCATAAGATTTTTATTAGCAGGCAAAAAAAGTGGACAGGTAAATCGGCTGCTTACGACGGGCCACACCTAACCCCCCCCCCCCCCCCCCCCCCCCCCCCCCGGATCATTTAAATAGAAACAAACAAACATGTATAAAGATTTCTTCATATTAATGATAGGCAATTTTCAAATGATATGGGTAGTAAAAATCTGTTCTTGTATTCGGATCAACGAGCAGCTCTAAGATACAAATTCTTTTTCGACTCCGCCAATCCTGTCTTGAGATAGCATCAATTGATTTATTTTTTCGATTTTTTGGTCTTCGAATGTCACTTAAAATACTGATCCGATCAAATCCAAAATCTAGTTAGTTCCAAGTTTGTAAAAGCCATAACAATTTATTGAAAATTTATCTAAATCCAATGATTCGTTTGCGAGATATCATCTGACAAACGAACGGACCGCACACAGGAACACATACATACATGAATACACACATGCATACACGAGGCCTTCCACGTCAACCGGGCCACTTTTTCAGTTGGATTTTGCGAATCTTAGACCGATTTCATGGTGTCATTGGGATCCCAATAAACATGTTTGAAGCTCTTTCTAAAGTCAAAAGTCAAAATTTCATAAAGTTCTGCCTCATTTTAAAATTGATTGATTTTCACCGCTTTGTATTTTAGAATAATTCTGTAGCACTACAACGGGATAATTTGAATTATTCAACATATGTTGTCGAAATGATTTTTTACGTACTTTCACGTGAAAATATCCATTTCTTCCGGAACAGAGCCCATAACTGCGAAAATACGTTTTGAAACCTTCAATGACATTTTTTCTAAATTTGGGCAAGGTTTGAAAATTTTGATAAATTCCTAAAATTAGTTCAATCGTTCTTCTTTATTCTCCCTATGAGAAAATTTTGGGATGGCAATGGGTTATACGTTGAAATCTCGTTCGTATTTCGACATGTGTTATAAAGAAACCCCCCTAATTATTATGCAATTATCTGGAATCCATTAAAAAAAAGTTATCTCCAGACGAATTATCATTTATCTCAATCAATAGTGCTTGAAGACATTCTTTTTTGATATTCTGTGTATGAAATATTGTTATACCGCGCGGAGGTTTTATTAATTTATTATTTGCTCCCTAAATTAACCTGTATTTATTTTTTTTTTTCTCTAGCTCTTCTTCTCAAATTTTTTTTCTTTGCTTTTTCCATATCTTCTTAATTAAGGATTTGTAAATCTACAGACCTCTGTTATCTTTAGATTTTGTTCGGAAAACAATCTTTCAAACTCCCGTACGGCATTACAATATTTTAAACACAGAATGTTAAAAAACAATTTATCAAAGCAATATTGAGCCAGATGAATGACATTTTGCCTCGAGAGTATTTTTGTTGTCTGGATTCCAGATAATCGAATAAGAATTTGGGAATTCCTTTTTAACATATGCCGAGATACGTACGAGATTTCAACGTATAACTCAATACCATCTCATGATTTCCTTATGGGGGGGATGAAGATGCAGGGTTAAATTATTTTTTAAGAATTTCTTTAAATTTTTAAGCCTGGCTGAAATTTAAAAAGAAATGACATTGAAATTTTGGGCACATATTTTCGCAGTCATGGGCTTTATGCCGAATGAAATGGATATATTTACATAAAGGTACGGGATAAATCGTTTCGAAAACACGTGGTAAGTGATTCAATTTATCCAGTTGTAGTGCGGAGTAATTATTAGAAAATACAAATCAGTGAAAATCAATCAGTTTTAAAATGAGGCGTAACTTTATGAAATTTTGACTTTTGACTTTGACAAGTACTTCAAAGATGTGAATTGGGGTCCCAATGACACCATGAAATTAGCGTACGATTTGAAAAATCGAACTTGAAAAGTTACCCGGTGGACGTACAAAGCCACATAAAAGATTTTATTGACCTCAAGACGTGAAGATCTATCGAAAACTCAACTTTTCATTGATAACTTCACTTTCGCTGATAGCGAAAAGTTTCAAAAGATTACAAGTAGGTACTTAGATAAGAAATATGTGATTTTTCATGCACGACGGATTTTTAGTACTAGCTGTAGATAAGCATCATCGATTAGACATAATAAGAAGTTGCAGAAGAAGAATGAGTGAGTGAATCTTTTTTCTTGAATACATATCTATCATTCACCAATATTCACTTATAAATCGATGGACATCAACTACAAAGACAACGGAGCGGTGGACTCGAGGAGGAAAATGAGGAACCAGCGAACCTGTAGAACAAAAACTACGAAGTAGTGGACTCTGGAAATGAAAACTACGTGGCATTGAACCTGGAAGACGGAAACTACAAAGTAGTGGACCTGAAAGACGAAAACTACGAAGTGGTGGACCTGGAAGACGAATATCACGAAGCGGAAGACCTGGAGTACAAAAACTACGTACGGGTGAACCCGGAAGACGGAAACTACGTAGCGGTGAACCTGGAAGACGAAAACTACGGAGCGGTGGACCTGGAGGACAAAAATCACGAAGAAGAGGACTTGGAATACTAGAACTACGTAACGGTGAACCTGGAAGACAGAAACTACGGAGCGGTGGACCTAGAAAACGAAAATTACGGAGCGGAAGACCTGAAGTACGAAGACTACGTAGCGGTGAACCTGGTGGACGAAAACTCCAAAGCGGTGAACCTGGAAGACGAAAATTGCGCACCGGTGGACCTGGACGACGAAAACTACAAAGCGGTGGACTTAGAGGCCGAGAATCACGAAGATGAGGACCTGGAGTACGAAAAGCACGGAGCGAAGGACCTGAAGAACACGAACGACGTAACGGTGGTCCTGGGGGACGAGGCCCACGAAGCAAAAGACTTGAACGACGAAAACTGGGCAGCGGTGGGGCTGGAAGATTAAAACTACGAAGCGGTGGACCAGGTATGCAAAATCTACGGAGCGGAAGACCTGGAGGATGAAGACTACGAAATGGCGGACCTGGACGACGAAAACTACGTAGCGATGGACCTAGAAGACAAAAACTATGAAGTGCTGGACCTGGAAGACGAGAACTGCGCAGTCGTGGACCTGGAAGACAAAAACCATCGAAGGGAGAGGATCTGGAAGACGCAAACTTCGTAGCGGTGGATCTAGAGGCCGGAGATCACGAAGGGGGGGACTTGGGTGAGGAAAAATGCGCATCGGTGGATCTGGAAGATGAAAATCTACGAAGCGGTGGACTATGAAGCGAAAGACCTGGAGGATAAAAACTACGGAATGGATGACCTGGACGACGAAAACTACGGAGCGATGGATCTAGAAGACGAAGACTACGCAGCATTGGACCTGGAAGACGAAAACTACGAAGCGGTGGACCAGGAGGACGAAAACCACGAAGCGAGAGACCTGGAGGATAAAAACTACGAAATAGAGGACCTGGACACCGAGAACAGAAGCGTTTGTTGAATGAAGACAACTCCTGGCGACGACGCCGTTAATACTCATCAAGAAGTGTACCTTCAACGTAATATGATGAAATTATTTTTTTAATGATTTTCATAATTTATTTTCATTAAAATGAAAATCAATTTGCCAAGGGCACTGCCGATCTCATACTTTTGACCCGGCACTATCTTGATCAGCTGTAGGCTCTGTGATTGGTCAACTAAGATCTTCTGTACCTCGAAAACTATTAGTCCCTCGAATTTTTGGTAAAGGAAATTTAGTCTTAGAATTTCGAGAGGAGTCTAGCCAGATGAAATGGCCCGGTCAAACAGAATCACCCTGTATATACACACATATACACACACATATACACACACATATACACACACATATGCACACACATATGCACACACATATGCACACACATATGCACACACATATGCACACACATATGCACACACATATGCACACACATATGCACACACATATGCACACACATATGCACACACATATGCACACACATATGCACACACATATGCACACACATATGCACACACATATGCACACACATATGCACACACATATGCACACACATATGCACACACATATGCACTCACATATGCACACACATATGCACACACATATGCACACACATATGCACACACATATGCACACACATATGCACACACATATGCACACACATATGCACACACATATGCACACACATATGCACACACATATGCACACACATATGCACACACATATGCACACACATATGCACACACATATGCACACACATATGCACACACATATGCACACACATATGCACACACATATGCACACACATATGCACACACATATGCACACACATATGCACACACATATGCACACACATATGCACACACATATGCACACACATATGCACACACATATGCACACACATATGCACACACATATGCACACACATATGCACACACATATGCACACACATATGCACACACATATATATATATATATATATATATATATATATATATATACATATATATATATATATATATATATATATATATATATATATATATATATATATATATATATATATATATATATATATATATATATATATATATATATATATATATATATATATATATATATATATATCAAATTAGTTTGCATCTGCAATTTCGCTGAAATTGAGATATGTTTTAGTACTCATTCAAAGACATTTCCCTGATTTTTTTCGATTTTTTTTTTGGACGTTGGTTCTTGAGATATCGATATTCCAAAAATTTGACGATCTTGTTTTTCAATTGTCCATAACTTTGTGGCAAATTGATCGGTTTGGAATTTTTGTGTTCAAATTATTCGTTTTTAAATGTAGTTTTTGAAAAAAATTGAAATAAATTCTCTGCCATACTTGTCATGATGTTTTTTTTAATTTTGTATCGAAATCGTGTTTTTAAGGATATTTGGGTCTTTCGATTTTTATCGAAAAATCAAATCTTAGAGTGTGGTCTCATCGTGGGCCAATCATTTTTACTATTTCTTTCCGATTCTTCAAATTGTTGCAAAATCGACCTAACGAAATTATAATACTTTTTCCATTAAAGGGACCAGTACAGCTCAAATTGAAAAATTTTGTCTTTTATCTTTATTAAATACCATAGGGTCTGGAGTATTGAAAAAATTCATAGTTCATGCTGTTTATTTAAGCTTATTAAACAATATTTCACAGGAGTATTCTATCAACTAATTATGGCAGACTAGCAGTAGATAAGACTTAGGTCTGCAGTAAGGATTTTTCCACATTGTTGGTCTGATTTAACTTTTTGAAGTCTCAGTTGGTTCACAGGACATGCCAGCATCATTTAACCGCGGGAATCTGGAAAAAAAAATTTATTGTAGAAAATATTTTAAAATTTAAAAAAAAAAAAAAAAAAACTCAGTGATTCACAAAATTGACTTAGACACTTTTATATTTTATTTCTCACAGTTAACTAATAATGACTTGCCTTCTGAACAAAATGAATCATCAAGAAGTTAAATCAGACCAACGGTGTCCCTCAAACCTTACAGCAAACTCTGAAAATGTAGTTCTGAGATAAACGCATTTGAAGTCTGTGCAGTAAAATTGGCGTATACCACTAAAGAAGCTCAATTCATCAAAAACTTTGTTACAAAAAAGTCGAGTAAAATATAAAAAAAAATTTTTTTTTTTTACTTTTCTTTTTCGAATTTTTTATTTTTTTTTTGTTCCTTCAAATCATTTCTTCAGAACTTTTTGTCCAAAACATTCTTTGTTTCAGAATATTTGCTTTCAATTATAATGAAATAGTTTTGGCATTTTATGTAACAGGTCAGTGAATCCGATTGTGCCACCGTCAAAACCCCTCGGTCTTCTTTTCATTATGAAGTCGATATTCTATTTAATATTTTTCACGATCCCCTTTCCAAAATTCTGTGACCAAAATGCAGAAAATTACTATGACCGCAACAAACCGGCAAAAGTTTATTGTTACTGCAGATATCACTATTCTGATAACATACTTACTTTTAGGTTAGTGCACTTCTAGTTTTCGTAGCTCAATCCAAGTATAACCTATCACTCTATACCTATATCGTCAGAGAGCGTCACAATTACACGCTAGGTATTATGAAAATTAATTGACCGTTACTTAGTTGTGAAAAGTACTATGTCTATATATTTTTTCTCTGAATCGCGAAAACGCGAATTATTAGAAAAGTGATGGCCGATTCAGATCATGTGAACAATGACGAAATAAAGCGTTAGCACCACTTGTGGCAGATTACAAAACTTAAGCGACAAACTTTTACCCGGTATCTTCTTTATCTCCACGAATTCGTTGTAGCCAATTTGTTTACAGATAGAGAAGACCTTTAGGTAACATAATCTGCAAAAATTGATAAAACGAATTTTGCAAAAATTCGAGTCGTACTGGTCCCCTTACCTACGTTCAACAATGCAATAATTTTCGATTTCTCAACATACTTCTGATAATTATTTGATATTTTTATTTTCGATAATAACGATTTGATTGCATTTCACATTTTCAAGTCTGCTAATCTAATTTTATGATTAGCCGCTCGATGGCGCCATTGTTGTGACGATCTATCTGGTATACAGGGTCTTTTCGTGGAAGTGACCTATGGGGACCCCCAATTATATGCAATTAATGGTACAAGTACGTTCTGTGTCATAAAAAATACAGACGATTGAGAGTGTCAGAAGCATATTACGTTGCCACATGATATCAAAAAGCGTTCACTAAATAATATAATGTATTCAAAAAGGGTCTATAGGATATTTTTACTATCGAAGGTGATTTCACTAGTAGTTTTTAGCTATCGTAGTAGTCGTAGTTTAGCAGTATTGTAGTTGAGCAAACTTAAAAACGTAAAATGCAATCGAATCGTTATTATTGATAATCAAAATATGAAATATACATCAAAAGAATGTTGAGAAATTGAAAATTACTGCATTATTGAACGTAGGTTGATGTAAAAGGTATGATATCTTCGTCATGCCAAATTTTCAAAAATTTAAAAAATCGGAAAAGATAGTGAGAATGGTTAGCCCACGATGGGACCGGATTGTGAAATTTTCAAATTAAGCCAAGTTCTTTTTTTTTGTTTTGAGAATTTAAAAAAAAAAAAAAGAAGGACCCATACATTCTTAAAAACGCGATTTCGGTACAAAATTAAACAAAATATCAGGAGGAGTCGGCAAAGAATTTTTTTCAGTTTTTCTTCAAACACTACGTTTGAAAACAAATAATTTGAAAAACAAAAATTCCAAATCGATTAATTTTTCAAAAAGTTATGGACAATTGAAAAAAATCATCAAACTTTTGAAATATTGATATCTCAAGAACTGTCGGCCAAAAAATGAATCGAAGAAAATCAGGAAAGGGTCTTTGAATGGGTCTGAAACATATCTCAATTTCAGCGAAATCGTAGCTGCAAACTCATTTGATAGGTAAATGAAGGAAATGAATGGAAGGTCCCATATATATTTACCTACAGCGACCTGTAATCCGCCACCTAGTACGAGCTGTAACAAATGTGACAAGTTAAAATTTATTGTATCTCTCTGTCTAAATGAACCCCATTTGTACAAGCATCATGTGCTTAAATAGATTACTGAAATGAATTCAAAAAGAATACAATAAATTTCTTGTAATTGTACGACTAAATTCTAATTTTTCATCCGACAACGAACTACAATAAAAATGTTGGTTGTGAAAGGAAACCCAGAAACCTAATTGCAACATGAGGATTTGAAGAAACTTGAAATCACGTTTTCGAGTTTTACTAGATGAGTGATTGTGTACTAAAGCCTCTTGAGTAAACAGAAATCTAAGACCCCAAGATTCAAACGTGTACGGGTTTATGAAGAATTCAGTTATAATTATCAGAAAGTTCTGTTCGTTCCAGTGCTAATTGTGGAAGTATATTAACTACATGTATTTGGTGCAAATCAAGTGTAAAATTACCCTTTAATTAATTTCTTGACTATGGCACGTACCTGATAGGTTGATAGTGCATACATCTAGCGCGAGGAGTACATAGTATACGTATATAATATACACTTTGGTTGCATACTTAAGGGGTAGGGGAGACTGGAGAGGGTTGTCAGAAGACTCATATCTCCGTCGCTCAATCTCAGAACGAGCGGCGCTATAGATTCACGTTGTAGTTCAATGTTTGGAAAAAATGATTGCACTCACCTAGAATATTGCATCATATGCGACCCCGTAGTGATTAAAAAACTGAAATCGAAGTAATTGTTTTTTATTTTCTAATATGTTTTTTATTTTCTAATATGTTTTTTCTCATTTTCTTGGCTGCCTTGGGATATTTCGCAATAAAATATTCGGAAAAGTGATTCTAATCGCTTTCATTTGATATACCGTAAGGTTATAGGGAAGGGAATCACAGGATGCAGGCAACCCAACAGTCAAAATTTCTGAAGATTGCCGAAGGTGCAGGGTATTTGTCATTAAGAGGAAATGAAAGTCGATTTAGCCATCTAGCGGATTTCTAACCGTACTCCACACATGGACACATAATCATGAACGTGTATGTATGGATGTGTTGTGTCCATGTGTGTAGTACGGTGAGAAATCCGCTAGATGGCTAGATCGCCGACCAAACTGTCTAGTTGATAGGTTAACAAAAATTGTCAGAGTGAAATTGAAGAATCCGATCGGAGTAAAGTTAATATGCAAGATTCATGAATATTGATTTGTGAAAAAGTTGCAACAGTTAATTAATGAATTATGGCCGGTTTCAACAACGACGAACAACTTTTATTTGTAGATTAAATTCTATTCACTGAAAACCGAAAACTATTTAACATTAAATTTTCGACTTTTATTCGACGATTAAAGATATTTTCCGAATGAAATTTATTCGTCGTTGGTGAAACCGGCCATAATTCATTCATTAACTGTTGCGCCTTTTTTACAAATTAATATTAATGAATCTTGCTAATTAACTTTATTCCAATCGAATTCTTCAAGTTCACTATAATCATTATTTTTAACCTAACGATCTGACAGTTGAGTCGTCTGCTAACAGAAATTTTCGCGTCCCCCTTTCAATGCCCTGCCTTCGGCAATCTTCGGAAATTTGACTGTTGGGTTGCCTGCATCCTGTAATTCCCTTCCCTATAGCCTCACGGTATATGTCTTTAATATTTGAATAGCGGGTCGGCAGGATATGCACATTTTTGAACGAAATCGCGGGTTGGGTCAGGTTGTCACGACATTATTATCGACATTTCCGTAGTTTCCTGAGTCTGGGTCGAGTTTTCGTGGTCTTCGGAGTATAGATCTACTGTTGCGTAGTTTTCAGGAAAAAACACAATGAGAACAAAAATTATTGCTCGAAAATATACATTGAAAACCTAAGCTGCTTACATCAAAAGAAGAACCAAAAAGGGTCCAAACAAAATTTTCAAACATGAAATTAATAAACACACAAAATAAAACATTCATCAATTTTTACTCTTTTTTGCCACTTAAGTTACTCGGACAACTTACCTTGGGATCTGGGGGTCGAGGGCACCTTTTTTTGAGAATTCGAAAAGCCCTATTTAGACTAGCTTTGGAACAACCACGAATCTTCTCCGCATGCGCAAAGAATGCATCTTCAATGTCCCGTCTCTAAATTTCGAAAACTTTTATTTGAATAAATTTAAAAAATCAAAGAGTAAAATGTGTGACAACCCACCCCGTGGACATCGGGCAACATAGGCACCTTACATGTGTGGCACTTGATACATCACACGTAACAGCCACGACACATGCAGTACATCCTCGGTACATGAATGTGTTTGCTGGGGATATTCAGATTCTGCTAAGATTATTATTTGATCAAATTCTTTCTCTGTAGGTCTCATCGATGCTCATAGAGAGGGTAAAATTGCAAGCCTCATCGGGGTTGAGGGAGGTCATGCTCTTGGCAATTCTCTGGGAGTCCTTCGAACTTTTTATGGGTTGGGAGCCAGATATCTCACATTGACACATGCCTGTGATACATCCTGGTGAGTAGACATGATTTTCACCACTTAGGGTTTTACAATTTACTTGAAAATAACAATGAAAGCGCATGACCTTTTTGACGAAGGACTGTAATTTTAAGGAATCCAAGATACGCAAACGATCTGGTCACAATACTGACTAAAAAGAAGCTTGAAATATTGATTTACAGGGTGTATCACCTCAAGTGTCGAGAACGGGAGGGAGTTAGTTGACGCGAAGCTCTGCCCCTCCAGCAAATTAACAACTTAAAGAATTTCAGTATATAAAATTCTTCTAGTTGTTGATTGACTGAAGAAGCGGAGCTTGGCGTAGACTAAGTACCTCCCATTCTCGACACTTGAGTGATACACCCTGTAACTCAGGAAGTTGATTTATCATTAATTATAGTCGATTCAATATGAAAAAATTAATTGGTTACGCAACATCTGCATTATGTCAAAATCTCGAAATTCGGGCTCGTGTTCAGCTATCGCTTCTAAGTGAAGGTGAATTTTAGTCATACGATTTGACACAAAGTAAAAATCGACTTCAGAGGCACCTTCATAGCTCTGTTAAATCTTACGGCTGAAAGTGACCTTTAGCTAGAGGCGACTGCTGAATACTAGCCTTGATCTATATTCGAGACTTGATTGGTAGTTTGTTAAGGAAAAGAGACTTTTTGACCCTGGTCCCTGAAAGAGATTCTCCGAATCATTCGGCCCTAGGATAATTATTTTCGAAGTAAGGAACAAGTAACATTTCGAAAAATTCGAGAAAAACGTGACGCGCGCTCTGCTTCAACATCTCATAACTTTTGAGCAACTGGACAAAAGTGGGTTTGTTTGAACATGATTTGAAAGGTATTGATCTAACATTTCAGGAAATCCCATTCAATTTATTTCTCAAATGGAAATTGTTATGCTCGAAAAAACTTTTGAAATAGTATTTTCATTATCAGTCCCACAAATAACTGATCTGAAAAAATTATGGTGTATTTCTGGATTCATTGTCTACTTGGACATCAATTTTCGAGGTGGAGACTAGTGATGGGCGATACAGCTCTAAAGTATCGATACTGAGTATCGATACGTATCGGAATCTATAGTATCGATACATCCAATATTTTGTAAGAATTGTATCGATACCGTCAATATCGACGTATTATATCAATTTTTCCAAACTGTATATGCATGCAAATATTACCATGTTTATGTACTTTGTATTTTCCTAAATAATTAAGACACAATATTTTTCAACACATTTATACTGTTTGTATTTTTTATTTTTTTATAATTATCGTACAATATTCTTTATAATATTTATATAAATATATACTATATTTGAGTTTCTATTACGTATATTTATAGGAACATGGAGGAACTTAAAGGTAATTTTTGATTAGGAATCAATCTTTAGTTGAAACTCGTAGGCTATTCTAAATGCCATTCCTTCAATGACAACGAGTTCAAAAACAACAATTGTTGCAAATGGTCGCTACTTAGCCGATTTCTCGACTCCGTAACAATGTTCGCCGCTTTGGAGAATAACCTTTCTGAAGGCACTGACGTGGCGATAATGCATAGGTATCTTTTGGCCAACTCTGACAAGGCAGAATGTGAATAGTTATTCCAGAACTTTATTGCATTCTGATTTCTATGAGTAGTAGGTTGATTCAGGTAATAGCCAAGATCTTCCGATATAATAGTGGGATCTGAATTTTGTTTAGAAGATCTATTCAGGTGCGCCAGATTTTCGTGATAAGACCAAAAATCGTGTTCCTCATTAGAATCATTACTTTGCAGGGATTCTTGTTGAATTTGAGCGCTTCCACCTTCTATCATCGCGTCATTAATAAGTTTTGATATTTTGTTAATTGCCTGAGAACAGGCAATTCGGTCCATGAAATGGATTTTTTTTAAACGCGGATCCAAAATCGTGGCAATCGCAATATTGGGCATTTGTTCGATGTTTCCAAAGCGCTTGTTAAATTCGTCTAGCAGTAATTTTGTTATTAGCCGACCTGACTGTGATTCAACTTGATACTGCTCCATCTTCATTTTCAATGTATGAATGACAGGTATTACTTTGCTGGCGGTGAGATAAGACTCACCACATAAAATTTTGGTAGCCTCTTCAAATGGCTTTAGTAACCGTACTAATTCCTGAGCAGTTTGCAATTCAACTGCTGATAACATACTCGGAGCAGAAGGCGCCTTCAAAAGTATTGGGGCTATTTTTTCAGATAGCTCTATGAATCTCTCTAGCATGTAATATGTAGAATTCCACCTAACTTCCATGCTTTGTTTGAGTTTCAATTCTGTAACGTTACGCAATTCGTCAGCAGCGGGGCCAGATTTTTTAAAATAATTCACGATAGCTTTCACTTTTTTACACAAGCTACTCGTAACTGCGTCATGTTCAATTATCTTGGACGGGACTAAATTTAGAGTATGGGCAAAACAAGGTAGGTGCATGTCTGAACCAAACGCATCTATTATACCCTTCTTCATGTTAGCTGCATTGTCAGAAACGCAAACAACTACGTTCTCTTTTAGGATGTTCCAATCACGAGTTATATGTAATAACCAGTTTGTTATGTACTCTGATGTATGCCTCTCTTTCAATTCTGTAACTCCAATGGTGACAGACTTGTGCTCGTCATTAAATATAAAGTGGGCGGTGACTCCTAGAAAGCTCTTCGTATTTAAGGGGATGGTCTAGTCGATTTTGACCGGCATTTTTATTCTTTCGAATATCTCGGAAACGGAGTTCTCAATCGGATTATCTTTTTGGCAAGGGATGAATGACGAGCAATGAGTTCGAGTTAGCACGAAAATTCAAGGAAATAAAATCATTTTTTTTTTTTTTTTTTTTGTTGTAAAATGTGGGCGTGTCGCTTATGTCGACTTATATCAGAGTCTACGCATCGTTTTCGCAAAAACGAGGGTCAGAGCCCCATTCTATACGGAATTACGAACACACCCATCAAAAAATATTTCTGTTTTATGTAGAAATGAGGTCTTATTCTGAAAACTCGCAGTTCATTGTAATTAGGGATTGCAAATTGTTGGAAGGCCATGACAATCCTTAGTTCCCGCATTGTCCGAGAGAGAGAGCGCAGCGTGCGAATCGTTGCATCTTCGTCTGAACCAAGGATCAGAAGAAGAAAACAAAGTTGCCACAATTCGCGAGCTGAGCTCTCTCTCTCGGGCAATGCGAGAACTAAGAATTATCATGGCTTTCCAACAATTTACAATCGCTTATTACAACGAACTGCGAGTTTTCAGAATCAGACCGCATTTCTGCATAAAACAGAGATGTTTTTTGATGGGTGCGTTCGTAATTCCGTATAGAATGGGGCTCTGACCCTCGTTTTTGCGAAAACGATGCGTAGGCTCTGATATAAGTCGGCATAAGTGACACGCCCACATTTTACGACAAAACAAAAAAAAAAAATAATTTTATTTCCTTGAATTTCCATGCTAACTCGAACTCATTGCTCGTCATTCATCCCCTGCCAAAAGGATAATCCGATTGAGAACTCCGTTTCCGAGATATTCGAAAGAATAAAAATGCCGGTCAAAATCGACTAGACCATCCCCTTAATGAATCCATCCAGATGTCTGTTGTCAGTGAAACATTCTTTATTTCTGATAATTGTACTTTTACCATGGATGATAATGTGTCATATTTCCCTTCTAGAAGTCTGGTAATGGTTCTTCTACTAGGAATGGTGTATAAGGGTACTGCTGTCTTCATAAAAGTTAGAAAGCCTTCGTTTTCGACTGTAGAGAAGGGCAAATTATCTTTCGCAATCATGTATAACAATTTATTTGTTATTTCTGCTGCTTTTGAGCCTCCATCTACAAACATAGATAAATAGTACCAATCAAAAAATTGAATAGGATTCCAATATCATTTAACAAGAGCTATCTCTTTGAACAAAGTCTCGATACTGTGGAAATATTACAATATCATGAAAAATAATAGAAAATAACTGATTAAAGTTTGAGATATGACGCACTCTGGAATGACTTCTGTTTAGAAAATGCTGTATCCAGCCTTGGTTGTTTTGATTTTATCGTCACTGCTGATTTGTTAGATAATGTTGAAGTCGATCGTGCTGGAGATGACGGACGTTCTTCCTTGATTTCAAATTGGTCAGTTTCAGTTTCAGACTGTGTCTAATGAGAAAATATATTTATAGTTCCTACTAGACGAAATATAAGTGCCACATATATTTACATCAAAATATGCATATTACCACATGTTTCCTTTTATGTGTTATTGCTGCTTTTTCAGTCTGGCACATTTTCATGTCGGGATGACTCCGATCGAGGTGGAATTTTAGATTTGTGGTATTGCCCTTGGATTTTACTTCTTGGCTGCAAAGTTTACAGGTGGCTCCCGTTTCAGTTTTAATAAAATAATTCCAAACTGCGCTTGTTGGCTTGGGTCCCACTGGAATACAACAATAATTATATCATTCAAATAAAAAATATCCTCGCAATATAGGGTAAGTTTGAGATGGGTCAATTGAACGTTGAATATAGGAACAATGGATATTGTACGCCTACTATTTGGAACGTGGATCACGAATTTGAGGTTAGGGAACTAAAGCCTCCAGGTCTCTATTTCGTATTATTACTGTAAAGTGAAAGAAAAAGGAATTAAACATTTAGAAATGTTATTACACAAGATGCCCATGTTTAAAAACATATACAAATACATTAAGTATTCTAAATAATTATTATACTTACCTCTAACTCTTCTTCCTTTTGTTGGTTATATCCTTATTCCTTACCACTCGAGTATTGTTGCCGTTCCAGAATCCACAATATTCCCCTCCGTGTATCGATATCTTCATATATCGTTACTTAAAGTATCGATACAAAGTATCGATACCTAAATCTGAAAGTATCGATACCGAGAGTATCGCTACTGTATCGCCCATCACTAGTGGAGACTTATCGGGATCACTAGAAAAAACATTATTCTGTTTGCCGATCGTGAGTGGCGAGAGGACTCACGCAAATAAAGCACTCCTCTTTTCAAAGCCTCTTGAAATTACACTATCCACTGATTACGAAAAAGCTACTATCGCCACAAGTCTTTTGTTTACGCATGTAAAAACTTGAATGCAATAAAAACATAGGGATTCTCATTTACAATTTCAAAGATGTCTCCCCCCTCCCCTCTGCCGCAGGGGACCGTGGGGAGTTTCATTTTTAGACCAATGAATAGATTTTTTGAATCTATAACACTTTTATTTTGGAGAAATAGAGTTGTCCTGCAACTTCTCGAACACTCTGTATTTGGCATTACTCAGCACCATAATCCCATTATCCCGATTGTCATTCTTGCGAATTCTATTGTATAGGTACGGTATCAGTATATTAAATATAAATATGATAATATAATATACATATAATACAATGATATACAGGGTAATCCAATTAGGGGACCAGTACATCTTAGATTGGGAAATTCGGAGTACTCCAAAAGTCATTGGTTTGTCAACTAAAGCTTATTTCACATCAAAAAAAATTTTCCTTCAAAAACCTTCGTCGTAAGGTTTCAGGCACATTGCTGGTCCAATTCAACCTCTCAAGGTCTTGCCTTCTTTGGACAGCAATTCTACATCTTATGTACGTTGGTGAGAAAAATCATGTGAAAATACACGGCCGATTATGCAAAATTTTCAAAATTTGGGGCACTTATTTGCAAAAAACTTGGCCAATACGATATTGTGAAAAAATTCCCCCGTTCACGTGATGAGGATTTCTTTTCTGAACAAAATGAGCCCTCAACGACCCTAATCAGACTAATGATGTGCCTAAAGCCTTACGACAAAGGATTTCGAAGAAATTTTTTTTGTTGCTGTGAAATAAACTTTGGTTGACAAATTAATGCATTTTGGAATACTCCGAATTGCCTAAGCCAAGCTGTACTGTTTCCCTTAAGATGGTTCTTCCATGAGCCGAACTATTAGGGAAATGTCTGATTTTGTAACGTGTCACAGTTAACATATATAACTATACTTCTACGAAATGTCAGGGTGGGTTTTCGACCCAATAAGAGAAAGAAAACAGTCTGAAATTAAACCATCTTACACGTAACCTTATAATAGACACCCGCTCAGTGCGCTCTGATTAGACAATTTTCATACGTGAGTATGGCAGATCTTTCCCAAAAACGAGATATATGTAGTAGAGGTTTTGAGGATTCTAAATATTGTAATAAAATAGTAGGTCATCGAATTCAATATAGAAATAGTTAATATTGAAGAACGATAATTTATGTTGAAGAGGTTAGGGCGTTCAGATTTTAAACTTGCGGAGAGCCATAAACGTAACACAAGGCGAAACAATATAAACGCAAGTTATAATTTACACAAATAATTTAGATTACAAACTCTCATTCAACAATTTAAGGGATTTCGGCAAAAATAAATTAAAACAGACTGGGGCCTTTCTTGATCACCCATGTAATACGGCCTTTAGGGGCCATCCATAAATTACGTAACGCACTTGGGGGGGGGGGGGGGGGGGGGGGGTCTGGCCGAGCGTTACGCAACGTAGAGGGGGGCGGAGGGGGGTGTCCAGAGTCTCTGTTACGTAACGCAATTTCTTGCTTTTTTCAGCTTTTCTCGTGAAAAAATTGGTTTCTAATTTGAAATTCATGCGCATGGTGAGCGAATTCACCATGTCGAATATATGGTCGCCATACTTGTTTTTGTCGCGCATGCGCGTTGCTAGTCTCGTTCTACGCGTGGCCACTTTTCGATATATCGCACTACATTCGATATTAGCAGACGAATTTCGAGAAACTACTACGCTGATTGTTGATATGTAGTTTAGATACGGTTGTGATTCCCCAACTTATTTATGATCGATTCGTGTCCTCTGAAGTATTGGAATGATGCCGCCTGTACAGTCTGCAGCAGATATTAATCTGTATTCCAAGCCGTATGCTGGGTACAAAAAATGTTATCCAACTCTATCTGGGAACCAGGTCCAAGAAGATGTGAATCGGATATGGAAAGAAGCAAAAGTAACCTATCCAAACAAAGAAAAATTGGGTAGCTACATTAACGAAAAAATAATAGAGTTCCAAATTTCCACAACAAAGGAAAAGAGTAACCTCCTGCACTTTTTCACCAACGTAAGTATACCGATCACACTAATAGAATACGGTACTATTTTTTTTTCCTGGAATTTATTGATATGTAATTCACGTTCTAATAATAAATAAAGAATAGGACTTATTACTAACGTTTTATCTCAATACCAAAAATTGTAATAATAAAATTCGTTTCATTGTAATCCAAGTAACAAAGTGGATACGAATCAATGGTAAATTTAATTGAATTGAATATGAATCCCTTTTCAATCGTTCCAGTTACACCCTCATAACAAGGTGCCATTGCAAGAGCGACCGAGTACTTCATCTGCGAACAGTCCCGATGCTACAATATTATCAAGTACTGCTTCTGTTGGAGATTGCGGTTTAAGCAGTAACGTGTCCATCAAAGAGTGTAATCAAAGCGTCGACGATCCTGAATTGAGGCAAAAAAAGCACTCCATCACAAGACGCTTCTAGAAGCCGATTAAACATTCTCAAGGACGTTGAAATCAAGAAATTGAATGAAACAAATAAAAAAATAGAGAAAAGGACCCTAAAGAGACGAAAACAAAACGCCCGAAGGCAGCAGAATCATAGGAAACAAATGAGATTGTAGCTGGAAAAAATATGTTCTGAGAATGAAACAATGGCAGATCAATTGAAGGTGAGAGGTGTGCGCGGCCGTCCACGTCTTGAAATCGATCAACCGGAACTGTATGAAGTCATCATTAATATTGCGTGATTCGGGAGTTCTGCTGACGACCGGCGACGCACTGAAATCATAAACAGCTGCAAGACGTTGAATGACTTACATGACGCTCTTCTTAAGCTCGGATTCTCATTATCACGAAGTGCAACGTATAATAGATTGATTTCTAGAAATTCGCAAGCGTTAGAAGGAAAACGGCATATAGCAACGGTTCCGGTAAAATTGCGTCGAGCACAAACCGGCCATCACGAAACCCACCTGAACATGCACTTTTGCACTGCTTCTATAAGTGCATTGGAGTCTCTTGCGTTGCTCTTAGGTCCGAAACAAGTATTTTTTTTTATCACAAGACGACAAGGCCAGAGTACCGATTGGTATAACTGCTGCAAACAAACAAGCATCTTTTCTGATGCACGTGGAGTACAGGGTGACGCTTCCTGACCATCATTGGGTTATGGCAGAAGAACACAAATTAATCTCATCCGTTCATGCCGGAATAATTGTTAAAGGAGATGGAATGGGTGAACCACGTTCACCAACGTATTTGGGGCCGACGCACAGTGGTTCCAAATCCCGAATCGCTGGCCAAAATCCGAAAAATGAAGTTTATATTCAAGGAATTTTACCTGTGGGGTCAGGTAGAGGGGTATTTCGGGGAACCCTTTCAAGGGTCGGTAGGTTGCAGGTGTTGCATTTAGCTGTTAGGATCTTATTCGTAATGGAGCGCTCGAGCAAGTATAGTCGGTCGTGCGCTACGCTAGAAAAATATCGTTGTGTTCAAAGTGATATATCTTCAAGTAGAATTGAGTTATTTTAATTCTGCAAAATGGAGTCTCTTCCTGGATGTAAGTACACTTATTGTATCATTGCGATTTTTTATATTAATCATACACCGTGCAACAAAAATTGTGAACATCTACCGTAAATTCTCGTGCTGGCTGCGGAAAAAAGTTATGTTCACATTAAGTAAAAGTTAATAATTCTACATAATTCTAATACTGGTTAAGTGCCACGCTATTGTATACACTCTTGAGTAATATATCACCAAAAGATTAGGTGCTCCAAACTGCCCCTCTGGTTATGGTGAATTTTTTAATAAATGGACGCGGGAATTCAGGCACGGCGCGGTATGTATACTATACTGTGCGAAGTGCACCACAGTAGGGTGCGAATTTGAGTGATTTTTTTCTCATAAATATAATTATTATTGTACCGGATTCGACTATCATTTTCATTAACAAATCATTACTGATTCTTAAAAATTTCATATTATTGTCTAATAGTACAACATAATTAGGTTTGAAAATGGCAAAAAGGACTTAATTCTTAAATTTTTTAGGACAAGAGGGTCATTAGAGAAGCCTAAAACCACCAAAATCCAACAACATTTCCTTGTGTTGGGTCCGCCATCTTGAAAAACATGAGAAACAGGTAATCCTCGATATCTCGGCTTCTATTGGTCGGATTTTCGTTTTTTTTGGTTTTTTCTGTAGGGAAAAATATTATCTACAACTTTTATTTGAAGTAATTTTTTATAGCTGCGAAGGAAAATATTTTACGATAAAAAAAGTGTATCGCAGTGTACACTTTCCATCTATAGACTTACATACGGTATATTATTTCTATTCAAAACTCGTTGGTACCTAATTCCATAGAGATTGATTCAAGTTTAAATAAAATTATCCGCCATCTTTGGGCCGCCATTTTGTTGTTTGGAAATTTGACTTCAGATTCGTGTTCAGCGACCTCAAATACTGCCTGGTACCAAATTTCATAAAGATTCGATAATACCTTCTATTTTTGGCCAGTGATTCGGGATTTGGAACCACTGTGCGACGTTTGTAGCAATAAGAAGTGCAAAACACTCATCGTCTACTGCAGCTACTCACGCAGCCAACCTAAAGCAAATAATCTCGTTGACTGAGTTCACAGATTTGGTATTAACCGAGAACAGAAACGTAAAACCCGTAGTAATAATATCGTCTGATGGCGGACCTGATGAGAATCCGAGATATCCATGCGTGATTTCGTTTGCTGTGCAGCACTTCGTCGACTTCGATTTGTATGCAATCTTCGTTGTGACGAATGCACCAGGTCGCAGTGCCTATAATAGAGTTAAGAGGAGAATGGTACCACTAAGTCATCAGTTATCAGGACTCATTATACCTTACAACTCTTTTAGCACCCACTTGGACAACAGAAATCGAACTATCGACGAAGATCTCGAAAAAAAAACTTTCAGCGCGTGAGACAAATACTTGTAGAATTATGGAATTCCATAAAGATTGACGGCCCCGAAGTTCACGCCGAGTATATTAATCCGGAAACTGCAACTGATTTCCCGAACGACATGAGTGCTGAATGGCACAGTAAACACGTACGAAAGTCCCAGTATTTGCTTCAAACAACGAAGTGTGACGACATAAATTGCTGCAAACACCACGAAGTGACCTACGTTTTGTATTAACGGATGGCTTCCTCCCACTGCTTTTTTTCCTGCGGCAGTCATCTTCTCAACTTGTCATACCATCAGCAGTGGATACAAAAACAAAGTTCGCTCCACTACTCGTGAGATTAACACTCAAAATCAAACCACAGTCTGATCTATTTGAGAAAATCCCCTATGAATATTATTGTCCGTCTGTCCAAGCTTCTTTTAAAGATCGTGTTTGTCATGAATGTGGATTATATTCTGCACCTAACAAGGCAACGGAAACTCATTTCACGGACATCCATAAAACAAAGTACAACACGTGCTTGCAAAAATTTGACCGGTTCGCATAGCCGCGAGAAGAGTGATGAGTTGATGTGCGTCATATTGGAAGAGTCAACTGAATCCAAACACGTTGAATGGCTTGACGATGAAGATGTGATTGTAGATGAAGAGAATCTTCAAGCTGCAGAAAATCCACCTGTATTGAATGCCGTACCTGTCGTTACATCCCTACCGAGGTGGATGGAAAGTCCATGGACCGCGGATTGAATTCCGTATTATCGGTTGTCAGTTGTTACTAGTCAAATATTATGCTTCTTATAAAATGTCGCTGAGGTTATATGTCACGTTTCTAATTGAAAAGTTTTAAGTGAAGTAAAGTTTCATTATCAAAGATTATAATATTATATTATTTTCATAAAATATATATAAAAAGTATTCATTTCCATACGAATATGGATGAAACCAAGTTCAAAAGTTTGCGTGTATTTTAATTATCTAATACCTACCTTAATACCCAGTTTCTACTTGAAACTAGAATTATATTAACTGTATTGCTATTATTGACATTGTTGCAATCCGAATACCAAGGTGTTGCAATATCGATATTGAAGCCGCACTTTGGGTATTACACTGGAATGTGCAGCTACAGAATATCAACGCAACCAATAACAACTGCAGACGCAGCACGACCTCCTTAACGTATTAAAAAAGCGATGATTGTAACACTCAGCGTCTGAACATCGAGACCAGTAGGGGGACGGGTGGTCAAAATCGCTCAAAAAGTGCGTTACGTAATTTATGGACGGTCCCTTAGTGAAAGAACCACCTTAACTCTATCACTTGATTTATCTGAAAAAATACTACTCCCATCAAGTATTGGGTATCGTGAAACTTTTAAGGTGCAAAGGGGGAAAGAAGTAGGCGTTCTTGGATTTTTGAGTGAAGGCGCGACTGAGGTCAGGGGACGGTCAACTTTATTTTCCTCAATGGAAATTTATATTTCTTATTACGTAATTTTGTTCTACTTGACAACTCAAACGACTTTTCTTTAATAGTTATTTGTGTGGCAAGGATGCATAAAGAGGGACTTTTCGACAAGTGTGCCACACACACGAGTTGAAGAGTCCCTACATGCGTCCTTGCCAAACATCTGATTTTCTGCGCTACCTTCGTCAAAAACGAGACACGTGGGCCATGCTGGTGGGGCAAGCAGTCCGTAGAAAGTGATTTCTAAGTACTAATCCGTGGAAAACTCTTCTACTAGTCGAGTTTTTGATGGAGGTAGCGCTGAAGTAGAATATTGTGTATCAAGGGCGAAAAGTAGGCGATTATTGACGAGTGTGAAAGTTGCCACCCGAGCAAAGTGAGGTGGTAATTACACGAGTCAGAATGGCCTTTTCGCCCGTGATGCACTCGATATTGTTAATCCAATGCCTGCACCGGAAATCTGCTTTGAGGTGCATGTAAAAACGAGCGAAAAGAAGCACTTCTGAAGTGCTACAGTGCGGAAGGGAGGGGGGCGAAGCGTGTGGTCTGGGTTATATCCCGATGCCTTGCAATATTTGGATTCAGCTGAAATTGATCAGCAAGCAGCCCATGCTGCCCCATGCAGAGTGCCTTGTAGAAGAGACAGCCGATAAGAAAAGGTTCCAGCAATCCGAGATCACGTCTATGGTCCGAAATGTAAACGTGACGGGGGAGCAGCAACAGAAAACGTACATAGTTATTCAGGGTAACTCGCAGATTGCCCTTACGCTCGCTTGAGATGTTAGTAAGTACCGTAGCACAGTAGTCAAACATAGTAAAGCCTTGGTCTCTGCCGCATTCAGGCTAAGTCCGTTTACATCACACCAATTTGAGACGTTTTTGAGATCGTCGTTTACTAAGCACACCATATCGTTGAAATTCCTGGACGTACACCTCAGGTAAATGACTAGATCATCCGCGTAAAGTAGGTACTGACAATGTTGCAGGCACTGAGGTAATTCATTTACAAACAACGAGAGAAGTAGAGGTCCAAGGACACTGCCCTGAGGCACATCAGAGTACAATGGAAGTCATCTAGATACCTTTCCCCCCGGAACACGTACCGATTACGTACGGCCATTTAAGTGGGAATGGAATCACCTAAAGACTGTTTCAGAGAGTTGCAATCAATAAATGGCATTAGCAGCGGTTCAAAGACCTTATATGCCTGGATCAGCAGACTATCTGGATTTGAAACTCTAGTAGCTATTCTTGTCAAAATAGCGCTTATGCACAAGTCACTCGCCGGCTCAAAGTAAAATGTCTAAATGTCAGAGGGCACGGACGTTAACGGAAACAGCTCACAGAAATCAGAAAGTGGTAGGCCAGAGATCAACGCAAAGTGCGTATTAATAGTGTCTAGCGAGAAGTCAGCCAGCAGTGCCGCGCGAGTCTTGCTTTTATTGCTCGTAATGCTAAGCTTATCTATTTCGAACCAAAAAACGCAGGTATTAGGGGTTGGATTAAAAGTAGCTTGAATGTAGCTCGACTTAGCATTTGACCACCGTCTCTTTGCCTTCCTACGAAGGGGTACATACTTATTATACATGCTTCTATATGCAGTGCCAGTAATGCTCAATGATGCTGTCCTTATGGCTGACTATTTTCTTTGGACAAAACCAAAACGAGTTTGCACTCTCGCGAATTTCGTGTGCCTATGCCCAACGAAGCAGCGGCTGTCAGAATTCGTTTTATAATTAGAAATTAATCTGATAGGCTAGACAAGATTGTTAAGTATTATTCTAGTGAATAAACTAGTTGAAAATATTCAAATAACACTTTTTTAGAATATGAATTAAGTCTTCACTGCAACAACTAAACCTATTACAATACCGTTGAATTGAGACTTCACTCTAATCAAACTGTAACCTCTTTTTAATTATGCAATCAGTAGAATTTTCATCTACCACGCTTCAATACCGTTGATGTCATTGTAATTAAACCTATAAATTAATCGCTAACATTTTGTATTTTAATCACTAAACACAACTCGCAATCTTTGGGATCACGATAAAGGTCGATTCGATCGACGGCGTCCCTTACAAAAAGTAATTCATAGTTTATTAATATCTCTTCAGAATCTAACTTCTTTGTTGGGCTAACCTACACAAGTAATAATATCCATGCTGCCGTAAATTTTAGGGTTAGGCATTTTAACGGAAAATCTTTTCATAAAAACAATCGTGGCTGTGCAAACTTCGAGGTTATCGGATGACAGCTGCGGGAGGCTCACGTCGTGGTTTTTCCAGACCCGTCAGCCGCTGTCTCGTTGGGCATAGGTACACGAAATTCGTGGTGAGTGCAAACTCGTTTCAGTTTTGTCCAAAAAAAATAGTGAGCCGTAAGGACAGCATCATCAAGATTCGTGGCAGCGAATCGCCGCCAAATACTGAATTTTTATTTATAAGTTAAGTAAAGTGGGCGAGCACAGCGAAGATTATTTATCCGAGGCAACGTTTATACCTGTGAGGAAGGCATCATATTACTCGAACGGCTGAATATTTTTTGACCAAATTTCCAGAGTAATGAATCCCAGCTTATATCAACTTGCTCTATAAATCCCAAGTGAATCGGTTGCATGGTTCCACAGATATTGACCATCAAAGTTGCTTAAAAACACAATCTTCTTCTTCTCCTTCTTGTTTGATAAGCTGCACATTTTGCGACGAACGGGTGTATGGATCGATTTGAGATTTAAAACACAGCTATTCTTGATCTAAATCTAGCTTCCTATTGATTTTGGTGCAAATCCGAACCCGCTCTCGGGCGGTTTATTTTACCAAAGTTACAAGGTGATAAGTACGGTCAAAATGGCCGCTCGAAAGCAGCGCTAAATATCATTATTATTTTCATTATTTTTATTTTCAGTATGACCATTATTTTCATTATTTATATCATTTTCATTGTCGATTGTAGATTCGTGACTCCAGAGTTATATGAGTGAGGATGTTTTGTCGGAATGAGGTCAATGCTTACTCTCGTTTTTCATTTGTAACGGCGTTTCGACTAGACCCAGCCAGCCATCTTCAGGCTAAAATTTATTTAAATTATTAGTTACAATTATTATTCATTATATCGATGAGATGAATCTAACGTAACTTGCCACGTGTGTGGATAAATAATATATTTGTGTTTTATTACTTAAACAGTATGGAATTGCGTATAACAATGTTAATATAACATTTTTTTACCTAACAATAGACAATTTATTTATGCCAACTAATAATTAGACTTACTTATTGTGACATTCCTTAGTGCATTAGGTGTTGTAAGTATGGCGATTTATGAGGAAGTGAGATCTCAAGCCTCTACAAGATGGACGATCAATAGATCGATATTTAATTGAGGTTATATTGATACTCAGAAGTCGACTAGATTCAAATTTGCAATACGACGTTAGATGATATCTGAGAACAAGTGACTTAGATTTTGTATATCTGTCCTTTTATTGACAGTATTATTCTTGGATATATGTATTATTTATTCAATTAATCTTTTGTACTAGTTGTTTTCATAGTCTAATACCATTAGGTATGTTCGTCTTAGCTACACTTTCTTCACTCGAGTGTAGGCAAGTGTAATCAAGTGTAAGGGTAGTGTAGGTCCTCTCGCGTGAAAATGAGAAGGTGTACACCATCTAACGCGAACGCTAAAAGTGTAACGTACAAGACGGCGCCGCCCAGTTGCAGTCAACCCTAACCTAACGAATAAAGCTGTCGCTAAGATCATGGAACAAATTGCTGAAATTTTGGAAAATATATTAGATTCTTCGGATGACGATGAAGAATTGTTAAACCCTATCCCACATCAACTGGTCTACCTCGAGGATAATGGTAGGTTGTCGGAGTTTGAAGTATTGGAGTAAACGAATATTTGCGATCAATTTGGATATCGAGTGAAATTGAAGTGTGAAGTGAATGAAGTGCTGTGTATGAAAATCACTTAATTAAAAAAAACATTTGTTTTGTAGATGATGGCTACTTACTCGCGGACAGTGCATACCCCTGTTTAAAACATATGCTTGTCCCATATCGTGATAACGGCCATCTTACACAAGCACAAACGAATTTCAATCAACGGCTAAGCTCATGTCGCGTGGTTGTCGAAAACGCATTAGGTTGCTTAAAACAACGATTCCGTCAACTGTACCATTTCAAATTGAGAAACATTGTTCGAATGGTTCAAGTTGTGCATGCTTGTTGTGTATTACATAATTTGGCTAATGAAGAAGAGTTAGACGCACTTGAACCTCCATTGAACGACGAATAGCTTGACCCGCAGGCTGAGAATGTTGGGTTCGTTAATGAATTAATACACGACAACCAGCTTGGGCGAGATATTCGCGATGAATTATGTCGGCAGTTTGCCATGCAGTAACACGTGTCTTGCGATAAATTGTATGTATATATATATATATATATATATATATATATATATATATATATATATATATATATATATATATATATATATATATATATATATATATATATATATATATATATATATATATATATATATATATATATATATATATATATATATATATATATATATATATATATATATATATATATATATATATATATATATTTCATTATACAATGTAAACAACATTTAAAATAGTAATAATGGTTTTTAAAAATAAAAATATTTATGAAAACGTAAAAACAATTAACTTCTTATAAACCTACAGTATATCAACATAAGGCACATCATTTGTACATTATAACATATATTAGAACTATGAACTAGTACGTCGATGTCATGTAATACGATAAATCCTTTTAACAGAATCCTCTAGAAAACTAATGTAAAATCTATATATATTGTAACAGCCTAAAAACTTATTTTAACTATTGATTAGCTTGTATCCATTTAAACTTATAATACTTTTATAATACGATATAATAAATGCCTTTTTTTTTAAGATTTGGTATTTATATTTAAAGCAGCCCAGTATCTATTCGTCATTTTTCTGAGCTTGTAACAATGCTAACACTTGTCGGAGCAGTTGATTCTTTTCCGCACGCTGCTGATTAGCTATTGCTCGTTGAGCATTCGTTGCCTCAATGAACTCCTGATGAAGTTTAACAATTTTTCGTTGTTCCTGCAGTATGTCGAGTTGAACCTGTTCTCGAGTTTTTCTCTGTTCTTTAATTTCCTTAGTAAAGGTCTCTATTGCTTGCTTGCATAGTTCTAATGACTTTGCGGTACTTCCTATATTTGTACTCCTTCTTTGTTTGATGTTGTCGCGAATACTACATTGCGTCTCAGATGATGTACTAGTGATGTACGAGGACTCAGGCTCTGAACGTATATTTGTTGATATTGGTGGTTGCAACGGAGGTGTGTCCCTTAACGCAGACTCATCGGGCAATGTCAACTGCGATCTGTAAGCGGATAGAAAATAATATTTCACTCAACTGTAAAATACAAACCTAAGTTAGTATATAACTAAAAATATACTGTTGCCATATGTATAGTATTACCTTGTGAACTAATAATTTTCATAAAAAGGTCTGATTGAATTTCAGTTTGGAGATGTCATGCTATACTCACATACACTGTGTGTCATCTAACGCTGCAGCATCTTGTCGAATAAGAAGGCCTGCTCGACCAGATACTGCAAGCGGAATGATGTTATGTTTCTTTCCCAACAATTCAGATAATTCACTGTAACACATGTTCCACACAATTAAATATTCATATAATATTGTTATGCTTCAAATTCATAATTCAATACAATTATCTATAATAACTACATGCGGCTCTTCCGCGACCAGTTTTTTTATAATTGGAAATCATGTTTTTATAAGCTCTCTCCATCGTCTTGAATTTGTTCTCGACTTGAATTGGTGATACTTCATACTTTAACTCAATCATTTTTTCGCTAATTTGCTTCCACATAATTTTATGTGTCTTGATCTTACAGGCGGCAACAAGGTTTATTTTTTCCTTGTATAAAGATAATAGCAGTTGAGTTGTGGCATCAGTCCATACAAATGAACTACTAATTGTGCCATTTTTGTCCGTCCCATTTTGATCCGTTCCATTTTGATCCATCGAATTTTGATCCGTCCCATTTTGATCCGTGTCATTTTGATCCATGACATTCTCAAGTTCTGTATTATGGACATTCACATTTATTTGTGATGGGTCGTTGTGTAACGACAAATCGATGTCAATGTTATTGACATTGCACCTCAAGGTGTGACATTCGAAATCAATGAGATCGGCCGATATTTTAAAAGTCAATCCATCTGCAAAAATTTGTTTACATATAATGGAGTACAAAAATTTCATATAGCCACAAATTAAGTATGCACTGAATAATTTCCTCTCAGCAATCAGACTCAAAAGTCTGTTGAAGAAGTGTTCCGAAAAGCAAGGTTTACATGCCGCAAGATTATAATCTAGAAGTATGTCAGTTGGGATCTATTCGACAATTGAACGTAGATGTACTCCATATTCGTAATACATACCATCACACACACATGTGATTTGTCCGTTGTTGTCTACAATTATATTTCTTTCTTCATCGCGAAGTATCGTAGCCGTTTTATTGGTGGTCGCCATGATTCGCGGTGAAGGACAAAAAAACGTAGAAATTAAGTCTTCAACATTGAGAAATTATACTCACTATACTTTCAGATAATCCAGGTAATAACTTAACTTTTACGCAAATCTTAACCTGAAATTTAATTTTTAACAGTTTTCCTAATTTTAGTAAATACGAGATCGATTGATTCACGGTACACTTACCTATTTTTGTGAGGCCGTTGTGCTGAATCTTTTCCTTTCCGTTTGTTTTATGTTGCTTTTACCCGTCTTCGTTAGAAATGCAAGTTCAATATTTCAAAATGTTCGCGTCTACACTTGTTTACACTTGGTCTACACTTTTTACACTTGCTCCAGATCAGGTGTAGAAAATGTAGAGAAAACTGCACTAAGTGTAGCTACACTTTCTAGCACGAACAGCGCGATCTGTCGTCACTTCCGCTAACGCGAACGCTTTATTGTACAAAAGTGTACACTTTTCGCAAAAGTGTAGAAAGTGTAGCTAAGACGAACATACCTATGATGTTTTCAAAATCAATTGTATGTGCATTGTATAGAGAGTGTTCAGCTAATGCAGATCTTTCAGGATCACCAGATTTCAAATCATATTTGTGTGCATTCACTTTTTTTTTAAATGTTGTGAAGATTGCCCTTCGTAACATTTATCACAATTTTTACAATTGATTTCGTATACAGTGTTAATAGATTCAAGAGTAGGTGTTTCATCTTTAAGTTTAGTGAATAAATTCTCTAAAGTATTCGTAACTTTATATGTAACTGGTATCTTTTCTTCGCCTAAAATGCGTTTAACATTATGTGATAATCCATCCACAAACGGTACAGATCCCTTTATTGTATTATTATTGTTATTATTAAGAGTATCCCAATTTATGGTTTGTATGCTCTATGAACACGTTGTTGTTTAATTCTAGAGATAAGCGACTTAGGGTATCCATTTTTTGATAGGGTGTCTTGTACAAGTTTTAAATTATTTTTCCTAAACATAGGTTGAGATAAAAGCAGACTCCTGTCAAACAAACCTATAGCTACACTTTGTTTCATGTTGTAGAGGATGATGTGAGTTGTAATGAATATATCTCCCTGACCAAGTGTCTTTACGGTACCAATTTGTTGTTAAAATATTATTAATATTAATGATAGATACATCCAAAGAACTAATTTGATGGTTATTTTCCAACTCATAAGTGAAGTTAAATTTAGGATGGACATTGTTAAAGGCTTGTTCAAGATAATCTATATTGTCTTTATGAGCACAAGTTAAAATATCGTCCACATACCTTTTATATAAAAGCAGATTGAAAGGTAACAAATCAGTTACTTTTTGCTCTAGCCACTCCATAACATGATTTGTGATTGGGAGTAAAGAGTTGAAGATCAATTTGTAATGAAGAGTGAAGTGAATAGGTAAAATAGTGAAAAATAGGTAGATGGTTGCCAGAGAAGTATTTTGTTGAGTAATTAGGAGTGCAGAAATGTATGGGGTGATAGTCAGGATTGAGGATGTGTGTAGAAAGATGGTTGGGAAAAAGCTATCGCAGCGAGGAATGAGAGGGATAACGTAAACTAGGGATTGAGGTAAGGTTGGAGGCCCTGTGTAGCTGAGGATGCATTCGGTGATCCGATGCATACTCAGCTTTGCGTATGGAGAAATAAGTAACTGAGATGCGGATTATCCGGTTACTTGGAGACAAGGGGAAGTCATAGGCAGGATGACAGGACATAGGTGATAGATGAGACAGGTGGAATCTGGACGTAACAAATGAATTCTTGTTTTTTCGAAAAAAAAATTATTTTTTTCTTAATAATCAATAAATAACCTTCAAACGATTGAAGCAACCATCTTGAAGAAAATATATGTTGAAAAAAAATATTTTTTTTTAGAAAGTTAATTCGAAACTACAACTTTTTCATTCTATAAATTTTCTTGTACGATCTTATACTCTTGAGATACGGAGGTTCATAGAAAAAAGTTGGAATTTGGAAAAACGAAAAATTCGATCCAAACATTCTGAAAAAATTCACATAAATTCTTTCGATATATTTGTGTTATAAGACAAGATTATGATTGTTTTGGGATCGGTCAACTTTTAGACTGTTCGAAACGGAGTGGAATACCTCATATATTACAAAATTATTTTTTACTCTAATAAAACAGATTATATATTCTTGAGTGTCGAATTGAAGTTTTTTCTTAAAAATTCCTAATATCTTTTTTCTATACAGAGGAAATATAGCACATGAGGCCTAAGTAAATTTTTGTGAACATGAAGAGAGAGAAGCACAACCAATTGTGAAAATTAAAGAATGGGACGTAAACGGGGATATTAATTCCAGTTATACAAAAGACGATGAAAAAAGTAACGATGAAAATGATGAAGAAAGTGACGGAGAGAATGAAGCTTTCATAGGTGAAGCCAACCAAGATAATCAACCACTATATAGAAGAGCTCAGCTAACAGTGACTGATAGCATGCTGTTAATTTTGACAATTCTCGTGCATCACAATGTGGCCTACACGTGTCTTGCAGATATTATTGCGATTATCAATTTCTATTACTTGAATGAGGGTTTCAGATGAAATAGTTTATAAAAATTCCGAAAATATTTTTCTATCAGTGAATTCGCTATTAAGAAGCATAATTACTGCGCTATTTGCATACGAGAACTTCAAACGCCGATAGTGTCCTAGAAAGAAGAATTCATATTTCATCCAATTGCCTTTTCTCAATCAAACATAGGAGATGTACAAGAGAGACGGACTTCAACATCGACGTTAAATGCCAATAGATCATCCGGGTAGCATATCTGATGTGTATGACGGCTCTGTATATAAAGCATGGGTGAAAAACGGATTTCTCGCCAATTCCCAGAACATTTCATTTTCCAGGTACACAGATGGCATATCTGTGTTTAAACCATCCACAAATAGTGTTTGGCCCTAATATTCAACAATCAACGAGAGTGAATCGATTTCTTCATACTTTTTATCTAGATTTTCGAAGAATTGCTAACGGTATTGAAGTTTACCTGTAAAAAGAAAATATTGCAATGAATGTGAGAGGTATATGTAGTATTAGCGGGGACCTGCTATTTTCCAGCTAAATGCGAATGTCTAAACTTTATACGGTTGAATTAAACCGTTGGGTAACCATAATTACCGTTAAGTTCAACGGTAATTATGGTTACCCAACGACACGCTGATATAGGAACACCTGATGCGCCAGAAATGGGTGTAAAAGGACCTACTGCTCTTTTAGTAATAATGCCGGATTTTACTAGAGGAATAGCTGTCGGACGTATGCATTGCGTCGACGGTGGTGTTGTAAAAAAAAATATTGACCTTGTTATTTGACGTAAAATACCGTGCATATAAAGAATCGTCAATGTAAATAATGACAGACTAAGGACAATCAAGCCTCCAAAAGTCGTTCATTATATGCCACGCAGTATTTCGATTTAGTCCACTAGAAGGCTTTGGAGTTAAAAACGTGGTTCTTCTACTATTCCATTTCTGTTTTATGGCATACTTCAACAGAATTACTTCGATCACTATAGTTTATTAGTATATGTTTTTTCATTTGATAAAATTTATTGAAATAAAATTATATTATATAAGTAGAAAAAGTATAGCTTACCGAATATAATAAAAATATTCAGTAATGTAAGTTAAAAAAACAATTCTGTCCAAATGGAAGTGTATGGAAACTTAAAAAGGGTACGCGAGCCTGAAGTCGATATTTCATTGGCAATAAAAAACCCGATCATACACGGAGTCTAAATTTTATTCCAATAATTTTTCCAAAAATTTATAATTAACAGAATAAATAATCAGTAAATAATTGTACCGTAGAAAGTTATGTGATAAAAATAATACACTTTTCATTTCTTTATTATTTGGAAGCAATTGAACATGTACTTAATCAAGAAAAGATATTTTCTAGATTTAATTGGAGTTTAAAACGTCAAGTAAAAAATCATTCTGAAAATCGGGTACCAATATTGAATAAATCATAAAATCCAGATAATAACACTGGTCTGCAACAAAATCCTCCTTCAAAAAATTATGTCATAAATATGAAGATTTTGATGCTCTGAATCTGTTTCCGATGGCCGATTTTTTCTATCACGTCTCAATTTTTCGATATGAATTTTTTTCCGAAATATCATAATTTTAGGTTTTTTTAATTCGTTTACATTAAAAACGACGTATATACATTAGGGTGTTTCATTTTTAGGCAATATTTTTTTTTGTTCTGTCCTACCTGAAAATCTGATTACTTATAAGAAAAAAGAAATATTCCCGTTGGAAAAAAAATTCTAAGTAAATCAGAGGCTTCACTCTTTCAAAAATTCAATTTCCCATACAAATAACACGGGAAAAATTTTTCTTCGGCTTCAACTCGATTTTTCGGTATTCAAAGAATTTTTGTAGAAAAAATGAGTATACAGCTTTTGTAGGGCATTAAATTTGCTACAAAAAAGTTCCTCTAAGCGAACGCTGTCCGACCAACGGTTTTCGAGTTGCAGAGCTGGAAAGTTTAATGTTGATGATAGCTAACAAC
>OZ001263.1:8820670-9088170 GCA_963924015.1 Macrophya annulata
ACTGAAGACAACTTCTTTTGTAAAGAAGAAAATTAAAAAATTCGGAAAAAACTTGTGGAACGAAAGAAATCGATAATCCTACTAAAATTCGTGTGGATCCCCCCCACCATCCGCAACTGGAGAAACAACTATGGGGAATTAAAGATTTACTTATGAGCTCTTGATTCCCACTCGGCACGATTTTTGAATTCATGCGATTGAGCAGTAATTACCAATTTTGAGTGGGGGACAGAGTACGTACGTAGCCAGTGCACGCCCCTCCTCCCACTCTCTAATAATGAATTAATTTCTTTAATACAAAAATTACGAACTATTTATGAGCGATCGATTCCCCCTAGTTTTGATTTTTGAGCTGTAACCCCTAAGAAGTTAGAAGCATAAAACTACTATCGCGGCAGTCATTAGTTCCCCCACCCCCCAATAATGGATTGAACATGAAAACAAAAGTACAGGAATTATCACCAGCCCCCCATCCCCTAACAAGTGATTAAATTTTTTTTTAATACAAGAATTACGAACTATTGATGAGCTATCATTCCCCCTAGTTTTAATTTTTGAAATGTAGCCCCTGAGGAATCAGAAACAGAAAACCACTTTTTCGACAGTCATTAGTCCCCCCACCCCCTAATAATAAATCTTATAAAAAAATAGAGAAATTACGAGTTACTTGTGAGCTATCCATTCTCCCCTATTTTGATTTTTGAGTTGCAGCCCCTGAGGAGTTTGAAGCAAAAAAACGCTTTCGCGGCAGTCACTAGCCCCTCCGCCCCCTAACAAGTGATTAAAAAATTTAATATGTTGATACAAAAATTACGAGCTATTTGTGAGCTATTGATTCCCTCTAGTTTTAATATTTGAGCTGCAATCCTTGAGGGGTTGAAAGCAAGACACTGCTTTCGCAGCCGTCACCAGCCCTCCCCCCCCCCCCCCCCCCCTCCGCCCACCCTCTAACAAGTGATTAAAATTTTGTTTTCAAATGCAGAAATTATGAGCTATTTATGAGCTTTTGATTCCCCTAGGTTCGATTTTTGAGCTGCAGCTCCTAAGAAGTTGAAAGCAAAAAACCGCTTTCGCAGCAATACTTTCAGGTGAGTATTGTTGTCTCTCTCTGACTCACGCGCTGCATCGGCCTCTTTGCGCTATTACCGTTTCTACTATTCTCTACGCTTATTAAATAATAAAAAATAAGTTCTCAGGAATCAAAATTTTCTCATTCCTGCTTCCTGGATTTTGTTAAGTATTGCAGAAGGTTATAAAAAAATTTACATTTTATATCGCACCGTATATTTCAATTTATTTCTCATGGGTCAAAAATAGTCAAATTTGTAATTTTTCAACTGTAACAAATTCATATCTTCTAAAATATTGAATTTATCATAGAACTTTTCATATTCGTATTTAATGAAAGAATATAAAAAAAACAAAAATTGTCCAAGTTGAAAATAATATCTTTTCGAAATTATTCAAACAATTTCATTTTAAACAATATGGCATCAACGTACCCCATCTCATCAAGTATTCTCACAATCAGTACTACATATTGAAGAGGATTACATAAACAAATTGAGTCAGAATAGTTTTCGGAACTCATGCGCCAATTACTCTTAGACTACATTGTATAGGTATTTTTCTATGCGTTTCCATTTCTCTAGAAAAAGAGAGGTGGTTTGAAATAGCGACCATTCGTCAGTTAAGGCAGGTCCCTACCTAATTATAACCTTTTCTAAAAACATTCAGCAAAACAGTGCTATTAAGCGAAATATCTCTGTTTGGGCACCGAAAATAGGAAAAATGGAAACGTTGCGACTTGCTATTTACTATTTCGAACACGTACAGCAATGTTCATTGATGGAGTCCGCAGTGGTTCACTATTTTTTGGGACAAAAACTAGAAGGAGTTTCCAATCTTGCGAATTTCATGTGCCTACGCCCAGCGAAACAGTAGCCAACAAGCAATCGGATTCAATTTCTTGTTGGCTACTGCTTCGTTGGGCATAGGCACATGAAGGTATTGCGAGAGTGGAAACTCGTTTTAGTTTTGGTCCAAAAAAATAGTGTTCCACTGGGGACTCCATCGATGAAAAATACTGTACGTTCAATGTACGTTCATTCAATGAACATGTTTTGGGACGTACAGTCAGGGAAACGGTATCTGTCGCCGCTTAACTTGATGCAACTGAACATGCGAGTGGTTTTAATTTCCTTCAAGTTGTCGCGAAATAATAAACACACTGATTGAACAGAGGAGCACAGGATGCTTTTGTTTCATGCCAACTTTAAGGAATTTAAAACCACTCGTATGTTTAGTTGCATCAAGTTAGGCGGCGCAGGCGACAGATACCATTTCGCTGACTGTACATGATCGAAATAGTAAATAGCATGTCGCAACGTATCCCTTATTCCCATTTTTGGTTCCCGGGCAGAGATATTCCGTTTAATAGCACTGTTTTGATCAATATTCCTAGAAAAGGTCATAATTAGGTAGGGACCTGCCTTAACTTTGTACTAAGTTTGCGATAGTATCTTCGTACGTAGCGTACGATTTATAAAATTCTACAGATTTTTCGTTTGAAATAATAGTTTCCGTTCCTTGCTTTCGTGGTGTCATGATTCAATTAGTGCCGTATAGCTTAAAGTGTTATGTGAACAATAATATTTGTAATATTGTACCAAAATCTGCGAGTAACGTATCATTCATTAAGTTTAACCGCTGTTCTATTTAAGGGGAGACACTTGTGAAATTACAAAAATGACGAGGCTTCTCATTATATTAACACTCCTGGGAATTAATTAAGATACTCAAAAAGTAGGGGACAATCAGATTTAAAAAAAGACAACTTTGCGTTGCGAATTTGAATTTTTTGCGATTTAAGTTCAAGAAAATTGATTGTGTTAAGAGGTTACATCCGGTCAAAGCGTCGAGAAACAGATACATCTAAAAATTCTTTACAAGCAAAGTAATGAGTGGATTTATTTGATATTTGCAGAGTGATCAGATACTATTATTATGTATCTACAGATATTTTTTTGGTTACGAAAAAACGAAAAAAGGAGGTGTTCAAGAGATACAGCCATATTGCCGAACCTCCATGATTCTCGCTGGACCAAACGGTGTGCGTAGTACCGGACACGCACCTCATCTGAAATTGAAAAAAATTGATTTATCTTACTATAGATGACAATAGCTATCTGTTATCGATCGGATTTCTTCATACCATAACACCTAAAATACGAAGCGATTTTCGATAAAACAAATCGAAGACTTTCTTCAAATCATCCTATCGTTTGCATTTTTCCGAATTTTCAAAATCCTGATCAATAACAGAAAGCTATTGTCATCTATATTAAGACGAATTAAAACCTTTTAATTTCAGATAAGGTGCGTGTTCGCTACTACGCACACCGTTTGGTCTTGCGAGAATTGTAGAGGTTTGGCAAGATGTCTGTAACTCTTGAATGCCTTGCTTTTTGACATTCAGAATAATATCTGTAGATATATAATAATAGTATCTAATCACTCTGCAAGTATCAAATAAATCCATTTATTACTTTGCTTGTAAAATATTCTCAAGGACGTATCTGTTTCTCAACGCGTTGACCGGATGTAACTCTTTATTGAAGAATTATTTCTTCCTAAAATTTATCTATAACTTTTTGGAAGAGGATACTACAAATACATACAAAGGTACAACTCGCTGCTCTAAAAATTCAAGCAGTGGCTTCACATTTTCGATTTCTGTTTGTTCGTATAAGCGTCCAAACCGTAAGCCCCTGCCCAGTGAACACAATTATGTCAAACTGATGTCAGAATGACGTCATGTCACGTCATGATTTACGTAAGATGTGAGTCGTATATGAGTCATATATGACTCATAATTTCCCACTTCCTGACGTAAGATTCTTACGTAAAATAAATTACGTAAATATGACCTCCAATTGACATCATTATAACTTAACTGGCGTCAAAATGACATAACTCTGATGTCATAGAGAAGTAAAGGTGGTACCGGAAGCTTACAAAAATATGACGTCCAGCTGACGTACTTGTTATTTAGCTGACGTCAAGATGACTTAAATTTGAGGTAAAATAGTGCTGTAAAGTTGCGTCCAATGCTCACAAAATTGTGACATCTGGCTGACATGATTATAACTTACCTGACGTCTCGATAACATAACTCTGATGTCATAGTGATAAAAAGTATTTCAGAATGTTTACAATAATGTGATATTCAACTGACATAAGAAATCATTCACATTATTAGAAAAATGACTTACAATTTGTAGTTGTAAAAAATATGAGCTTGGACACTAAATATAAAAGTAAAAATTAAGAAATGTCATATGAAATTCCACTTATGAATTATTAAATCAATACATGATAAAACATAGAACATGAATATAAGAAGTATCGTTGATCGTTTTTTTTTATACAGTCGTGACATTAGTATTATATGTCACTCGTATGTAAAAGAATGACCGGAAGCTGATGCTTAAGTATGACGTTCATCGTACATCAATTTTTCGTAAAAGTATGCGTTGTTTCTTACGTAAGCATATGACGGTATTATGATATCCTTTCGACGTCAGAATATGACTTGTAATTGTATGATTTACTTCTTACGTAAATACTATATAAATTTATGACTTTGATGTGACGTCACACATATGATAGGGATAAGACATAATATTTACGTAACATTTAAGTCACAGTTATGACGTCATATAAAAGTCAAATTTTAGGTCAGTACCATGTCATAATGATGTCATACTATATGACATCATATCAGAGTCATCAATAAAGTCATTTCTATGTCATATCTATGTAAAAATTCTATGATCTCTATGTGACCTATCTATGACGTCATATGGAGGTCATGTGTTCACTGGGTGGTAAAAATATGTTTCTGATTATTCTCTGAAGAATTTCTGAATCACTCTAAAAACTGCAAACAATCTGCTATACTCTATAAAGAGTCCCATAAACGCAAATTATATCTGAAATTATTCCGAAAAGATTCTCGAAATTATACCACTTTACGAGTATAATTTGAGGTTGTGCAGAAAATTTTGCGATATATTTTCAGAGGGTTTCGCTGAGATTTAGGAAGAAAAAAAAAAGAATGATGGGCATGAAGATTGCCATATCTCGTTCAATTTGAACTTCCGGTTCTACCGGAAATGAATCGATTTTCGCTGATTTACTGACAAATCTATATATATATATATATATATATATATATATATATATATATATATATATATATATATATATATATATATATATATATATATATATATATATATATATATATATATATATATATATATATATATATATATATATATATATATATATATATATATATATATATATATATATATATATATATTAGGGTGTGTCAAAAAAATTCGATATTTTTTTTTCTTCGCTCTCCGCCCAAAATATCGTAGGATATGTTCAAACAAACATTCTGACCAAATAACAGCTCTTAATTCCAATTTTAAAAGGTCCATCATCGAATTTGAAGTTTTACCATTTAAATAACACAGAAAAATGATTTTTTTACCTTATATATTCTTGCAACCCAGGAAGAATTTTTTTTTTCAAAAAACCCATGACTATGCCTTAAAATAGATTAAATTTGGAACAAAAAATTTTATTGAGCCGAGTATCTGTCTTCATTATTCGATTTCTTACAGAGCTTTGAAATCAAAATTTTCCATTTTTTGAATTTTTCAGCTAAACTATTGGAGTTAGATGAAAAAGTTAAAGGACAATTTTGTAGTTTATCTGACGCACTACAAAAAAGTCTCAGGCAAATTTTTTGTATCGTCAATATTCAAAAAGTTATACGCGTGTAAAGTCATTATTTTTGTATTAATACATTTTTTTAAAAACCATCAAAATAAGCTTAAATAAGTCAGTAACTTTTGATGGGTGACAATATAAAAAATTGTACTAGGGCAATTTCTCTTAAAATTTTATTTTTTTATGGTTCTCTATTGTTTTTTTGTATAAACATCGATATTTTACTTAGAAAAAATGTATTGATACAAAAATAATGACTTTACACGCGTATAACTTTTTGAATATTGACGATACAAAAAATTTGCCTGAGACTTTTTTGTAGTGCGTCAGATAAACTACAAAATTGTCCTTTAACTTTTTCGTCTAACTCCAATAGTTTAGCTGAAAAATTCAAAAAATGGAAAATTTTGATTTCAAAGCTCTGTAAGAAATCGAATAATGAAGACAGATACTCGGCTCAATAAAATTTTTTGTTCCAAATTTAATCTATTTTAAGGCATAGTCATGGGTTTTTTAAAAAAAAAAATTCTTCCTGGGTTGCAAGAATAAATAAGGTAAAAAAATCATTTTTCTGTGTTATTTAAATGGTAAAACTTCAAATTCGATGATGGACCTTTTAAAATTGGAATTAAGAGCTGTTATTTGGTCAGAATGTTTGTTTGAACATATCCTACGATATTTTGGGCGGAGAGCGAAGAAAAAAAAATATCGAATTTTTATATATATATATATATATATATATATATATATATATATATATATATATATATATATATATATATATATATATATATATATATATATATATATATATATATATATATATATATATATATACATGAAATTCTCAACTCGGAAGAATATATTCTTTCATTTAGAAAAGTGATACAGAGAAAAATGCATAGATTTGTCAGTAAATCAGAGAAAATCGATTCATTTCCGGTAGAACCGGAAGTTCAAATTGAACGAGACATGGCAATCTTCATGCCCATCATTTGGTTATAAAGTCCTGTGAATTTCAGATTCTTTTATCGAGCCGTTTCCGAGATCACCACGCGAGTTTGTCGAGCAGGCTGACAGACAGATAGTGATGAGCATAATTGGTCTAGGTCTTGGTCTTGGTCTTGCAAAAAATGCAAAACCAAGACCAAGATCAAGATCAACTGCAACTTATCAAGACCAAGATCAACTGTAACTTATCAAGACCAAGACCAAGACTGCGCATGCAGGACCAAGACTAAGACCAAGACCGAGCCGGCAAGACTCAAGCAAAAATAAAATTAGAATGCAAGACTCTCGCAGTTTCGAATCGTTCTTGTATAATGTTTTGAATGGATGAAGAATACAGAAGAGCCTTTTCATATAAATATACATTTATTGATCTTGCATTGGTGCCTCTGCGGCCTTATTCCGAGAACTTTATCACCAGACCAGTAACAAACGGACGTCCTAACTGAAAGATCCAGCATCATATATTTCATATATGTTCTTGGTTGTTGTTGGTTGGTGTAGCTAGTTGAAAGTTTCGTTACTCACGAAAGCTAGTGAATGCGTACAAAGAAGCCACCCATCGCCGTCGAGTGAAAAAAGCAAGACTGCAAGAATATTGCAATCAAGACCAGGACCAAGACCAAGACTGAGTTCGCAATACCAAGTCCAAGACCAAGACTGAGTTCGCAAGAGCAAGACCAAGACCAAGACGAGGGGTTCCAATACAAGACCAAGACCAAGAAGGAGTATGCAAGACCAAGACGGAGTATGCAAGACCAAGACCAAGACCAAGACTACCATAGTCTTAGTCTTAGTCTTGCTTTTGCTCATCGGTAGCCGTAAACCTCTCGTTTTGTCAAAAAAGCCTTTCTATACCCGTCGAGAAATGTACCATTTCAATATACTATTCCTTGTTTCTTAACAAGGTATGAAGATTTCGATTTCGCATGCGGCGAGAAGTGGGCATCTTTCGCACGCTGTTTGGTTTGCAAAAATATCATGTGTATCATGGGCGGATAGACAGTTTCTATTCGTGAAGTTTGAAGCCTTCGCTTCGGCTTGTGGTACACACTTAACACTCGATGCGGTAACTCCCCACTTTTCACCCTTGATAAACAATATACTACGAGTTTTAACATATGCCTGTTTGTCGGCCACAATCCATTGCAAAGTGACAGGTCTTCAACAACCTCTGACTATTACTCAAAATAGTGCGCGCCCTACAGAGTTTCTTGATAATCAATGTAGTGTAGTTTGATACGCAGTATGATACAGGAATTGAAAAAATACTTTCACAGAAACAGCTAATGCAGAAAGCAGGGATTTCGGTAAATTCACCACATGATACAATATTGAACAATATGAACTAGTAAAGCTATGTATGAAAATCATGACACCTTTGAATGGTCAATCCAGCTTTTCGCAATGAAAAACAATGATTTTACCGTAAAATAGGGCTTTGTCCGAATAACTTCTACTCCAAAGGCTTGGAATGTCGATGAACAATGGTAACACTCACTGCAGTCTAAAATTATGATAGATTGCTTTCAAAGGTGTGATTGCGACAAATAGCAAGGAACCAAGAATAAATAATGCGCAATTGAAAAACTTCTAGCAAGCTGCGTCTATACCTGCACCATCATCCAGTTCATACACTGGCTGACAGTGTAAATCGGTAGCACTTGGCGTCGTTAGGGATCACAGCTCAAAAATCGGAACTAGGGGGAATCAATAGCTCATAAATAGCTCGTAATTCCTCTATTGTTTTTTAGTTTTAATTCGTTATTGAGGGGTAGCGGGACTACCCAGTGAACACATGACTTTAAAATGACGTCATATATAGGTCACACAGAGGTCCAAAATTTTTTACGTAGGTATGACATAATAGTGACTATGTTTGATGACTTTCATTTGACGTCATGTTGTATGACATCACTATGACCTCATATTGACATCAAACTTAACTTTGATGTGATGTCATTCGTATGACTTAATTGTTACGTACACGTTATATCATATTTTCATCATGCTATGACGTCATATTGGAGTCATAATTTTATGTATCATTTATGTAATTAGTAAGTCATATGATTGTGTTTTTTTTTTGTAGAATTTGCTGATGATTAATAAACAGTTTCCTACTATGAATTAAACACCGTTTAATTCTTTGTCGTTTATGCAGAAACTTCAAAATTTGAAGTGATTTTCGATAGAAATGTAATTTTTTATAAGTTTTTATGTATATAGTATATTGTTGAGTCATTTTTGAAAACTCATGTATGACTCATACGTGACTTACATCTTACGTAAATCATGACACAACATAATGTCATCCTGACGTAAATTTTACGTAAATGTGTTTACTGGGTAATGACTGCCATGAAAGTAGTCTTCTGATTCCAACTTGTCAGGGACTGCAGCTCAAAAATTAAAACTAGGGGGAATCGATAGCTCATAAATAGCTCGTAATTCTTGTATTTGGGAACAAAAAATTTATTCATTATCAGAAAGTGGGGCTGCTGGCTACGGATGTACTATACCCCCCCCCCCCCCCCCCCCCCCCCCCCCCCCCCCACACTTAAAATTGGTAATTACTGCCTAATCGTACGAGCTCAGGAATCGGGACGGGTGGGAATCAAGAGCTCATAAATAGCTCTTTAATTCTCCGTAATTGTTTTTCCATTTACGGATGGTGAAGAGGCCAGATGCATAGAGATAAATCTGAGGTAAAATTAAAAAAAAAAAAAAAATTGGAAATTCACGTCACCGTCAGAATCGAACGATTAGAATCAAAAATGTGAAAAAAATCACAGGTACTTCTTACATTGTACACAAGATTTTCCCAAAGTTGAAAACAAATTTGAGACCATGAAGTTTAACCCCATATGGATATTCGAAAAAACCATCCATATGTATAATTATACATATAATTATATATCACAAAAATGATGTCAGCCCAGATCAGGTTTGATCTGGCTAGATCTGATCAGATATAAATCTGTCTAGATCTGTTTGATCTGAATGATCTGTCTAGATCTCGGATAATGTAAATCTGCCAAGAAATTAGATTTAGTTCGATCTAACCAGATCTACCCATGTCTAACCATACCTCAAATTAGATCTGACTAGACCTAACTACATCTACTCATGTCTAGCCATACCTAAAATTAGATCTGGTTAGATCAAATTCGATCAAATTTGATCTAATTTTGATCTAAACTTTTTTTCCGGGTAGGCTAGTGGTGAGTCACAGTGTTGATACGTATTACAGTTAGCTATTGTCAACAACCCCAAAAAACCGGTAACGTCAATGAATGTTTTGAACGTTATAAGCAATGAGATACACAAACATCGAGACTTCACATGACAGCATCATCACATGTAACCGACTTAGAATCTATGAGACACTTTCTGATCCTAACTGATGTAGCATATTAGAATCCGGTAAATGTAGTTTTCTTTAGTCCTCTTTTTTGTTCAAACGTTAGGTTGCATGTTGCCACCTAACATTTCATAGGGGATTTTCTTCGACGAAACTGATTCCCCATCTATCGTTAAAATATTATCTCAATCAAAAGTATGATTAAATTCTACTTGTTGTGAGAAAACAATGGAAAGTACCTCTGCATATTTTTTGATATTGTCTTTATGGCCTACATAGGATGCTGAGGAATCGTTACAATGAATTTTGTAGACTACATTGCATTGATCCTGTTGATCAATACGATTTTTGTCTGCTGACTACTGTACTCAAGTTATTATTTATACAAGAAACTGGTGTGAAGTCAAATTTCCTAAGATAGCTACCGAATCTTTTCGTGAAACCTTTTATATACGGTAATCGCACAAATTTGTTTCTTGTGCGGGGCAAGCCGTTAACCATCATGATGACATTTGATAGAATCAAACATCTTTCCGTTGAATGCGCAACCTTATCACATCCAAATCCAGAAAAACCGTTTATCCTGGCAACCGAAGCGAGTGACTATGCAATAGGTGCCGCCCTGTCACAATTAAATGACAAAAGGGACGAAGAAGTGATAATCTTCGTCAGCAAAATGCTAAAGGGGGCACAGATCGCACACTTCACCACGGAGAAGGAATTGTTGGCGATTGTGTGAGCTCTGGACAAGTAACATACGTATCTCCGGGGAGCACGAATCGAAGCACGAATAGACCATAAAGCTCTTACGTTTCTGAAAAATTGCAGATACACCAATGCGAGGCTAACACAGTGGGCACTGGCTATCCAAGATAACGACATCAGTTGGCAGTATCTGCTCGGGCACCAGAACGTGGTAGTGGATGCACTAAGTCGATGCCAACACGAGGAAACAAGTACCGAAAGACATGGTAAAGAAGACATCCGCATCGTGAGAATGCATGTTCGGAAGACTAGCAAGCAAGTTACCTAGAAATTAAAAAACCTTGCGGTGTTATAACGCGATGATAAAAGATTAGAGCGAATCTTAGAGGCACTCGAGAACAAGACGAAAGAAGAAAAAGTAAGTAGCAGATACGTTTTGCGGGACAACTTGTTGGATGTAAAGACGCCGAATGGTGACGTGAAAATCATGCTACCAGTAAATTTTGCGAAGGAATTGCGCATGATTGAGACCTTCAGACCTTCACATGCACAAGCGAAGGCAGAAGTTGAGTCGGGCGATCGACACGTGCGACATTTGCCAACGAAGCAAACACCCAATCCAAGCTCAGAGAGTCGCAATGCAAACTATAGTTCCAGAACGCCCAGGCGACTTTTTTTGTCAATAGAACTACCTACGTCCGTCGGAGGCGTTCGGTATATCCTAGTAACAATTGATGTATTCAGCAAATTAGTCGGTCTATATCCCATCCGCAGAGCAAATACAGCAACACTTATCAGGAAAATCTTTGAACATTACGTCAATCACTTCGGGAAACCACGAGGTATATGCGACTTCACGTCGGCCAAATGGGTAGTGAAGTTACAAGAAGAGAACATCCAGCTGGTATTCTCATCCATACGTCATCCGCAGAGCAACATAGTGGAGTGGGTAAACCGTGAGCTAGGGCGGTCCTTCCGAACGTTTGTGCGGGAGAAGCATGGGGGAGTGGGCATCGTATATGTACGCAATCCAAAATTGTATTAACAAGACGCACTACGAGATGACGGAATTCACACCCATGGAACTACATTTCAATTGGAAACCGAAACGTATATGGAAGCAATAGTTGAAAACGGTTGATCCAGAGTTTGATTCGCCACATGATGAAAAAATATTATTAGCAAGGGAACAAATTAACAGAAAGGGAAAAAATCGTGCAAGTCAATATAACGCTAATAACAAAGCCTCAGAATACTGTGAGAACGATCTGGTATTACTTAAAGCCAACAATATCTCAGACAAAGAGAGTAACCGAATTGCAAAATTCTTTTCAATGCACGACGGTCCGTACAAATCACGCAAACAGGTCGGCTGAGCGACATCCATACTGGAAGATCCTAACACAGGTAAAAAGTGCGTGCAGTTCCATGCTCATATTCTGAAGAAGTACATAACAGACTAAACAGACGCGAATCACCTGTCCGTGAACCTTTGAAGTAGAGGAAGATAGGCGCACGCAACCGAAGAGGAGTAGGGGAACCGAAACAAGGGGTATAAAAATGACGATCTTGTGCTGCTCAGCAGCATTTTCTACCTATCGGACCAATGACTCACTAACTCACGGATAATTAAAGCATAATCTTCCTGTCGGAGATATGACTCATTAGCATACTAGCTACAGCTAACAGCTAACCGTTCTTTCGGGATAATTATTCTGTTTATCATCAACGAATAACTACCATTAAAATCATCAAGAGAAATCGTTGAAACTAAATAGATTACCTATGGGATTCTATTTCAGTAATAAAATATCATAGCATTTGCCATCTGCGGTTTGAAAATCACTTACTAAACTGTAACATAGTCTACCTGTTGGATTCTATGTAGTTGAATTCAGCCAAATCAAAACAACGGTAGAGTTCAACGAACGCGAACCTAGTCTAGAGTCGCATACAAGAAAAAACAAAACACAGCGAAAAACATGTAGAGATAAGTTAGATTATAACGGAATTTTTGTATTATTTTTGTATTTTAATTTGGTAAAACTTAAAGCGGAATCGGATTAAATTTTATGCTAATCAAAAATCAATAGTATTGGATTTTCATCAAACATAAATTCTTTTCCTAAAATTACATCCTTGGTTAAGGCAGGAAAACGCCAGCTTTGAACAAATCACTGATTAGCACTGGTTATACAATCCGTGTCTGTATCAGTAAAAAGTTTCAAGTCTGGGGAACAGGCCTGACTCTTGGAGTCCGGTTCTATCTAAAACGCATTATCAGGGTGTTGGGCTTGATCCAATATCCAGCTCTATCAAAATAGGGTGCAGACTCGATTAATTAATAATCCAGTTCTGTAAATGAAGCTCTAATTGGTAACAATTCGAGTCTGTCAGTTAGTAACGTAGACAAAACTTGGAAGACTTGAGCGAAGCCTAGAAGAAATTAAATTTGATGCAACAAACACGCTCTTTTAGAAATTCATTTATTAATTAAATAAATTAATTAAAAGACACCCAAACGTTGCAATATATTTGTGGTTGAACTATCAACCTTTCCATACATGTATATTAGGGTGCACCTTATTTATAGGGCTCGGACTAATCTTCTAGCAGGCGCCCCCGAAATCGGCTCCACATATTTCCAAAACAATTCCCCATTTTTTGAGGATTTGTATCTCAACTATAACCCCTCCAACCAAGAGGGTGGGTTTCTTTATTTAAAATACACGTGCTTCGCCTAAATTCTCAGTATATATTTTATTGTATGAGAGTAATAATTGACGAAAAAACTTGTAACTGCAAGATTTCAGTGGACATTGATCCTACCATCTGACAAAAGATTCACAGCATCATACCAGGCAATTTATACGAATTTCACACTCTCTGTATCTGAATTTTTTTACAATACAGTCAGACTTGGAGAGTGTGCAAATCGTATAGATTACCTGGTATGATAATGTGATTTTTTTCTGAGATAGTAGGATCGACACCCACTATAATCTCGTAGCTAATATAGATTTATTTGATGATAATTACTCTTTCAATCAAATATATACTAACAATATATTATATGATTTTAATTGCGCAAATCCACCTTTTTGGTGAAGAAGGTCACAGTTGAGATGCAAATCTTAAAAAAATATGGAATCCTTTTTGAATTATGTGCAGCCGATTTGGGGGGTGCCTGCTGAAAATTTCGCCCGAGCTCTAAATAAGAATCACCCTAGTGCGCCTGCATGTTTATATACTCGTACGCGTATAATTATATACCCGTTATGTATACAAAACTGGGGGATATAAGAATCTACAAGTTTGGAGGTAGACCCTCGATTTAGAAGCATACACTCAACCCGGAGGTTCAACCTGAACTTCGAGGTAAGACCCTGGATTCGGTTGTGAACACTCAGTTTGGGGGTAGTACCTCCATTTGAAGGGATATCCTTAATTCAGGGGTTTACCGTGAACTCGAAGGTAGACCTCTAACTTGAGGATAAACCCTCGATTTGAACATGAACCCCCGACTTGGAGGTACACCCTCAATTCTGAAGTAAAACCTTTATTTGAAGGTAAACCCTTATCCAAGGGGTACGAATTTACCCCTTAAAGTTGAAGGTTATTTTGAAGGTAAATGAAAGGGTGAATTTGGGGTTTTTTCCGTAAGGGAGCAGATGTTAAGCCGAAGCAACGGAAAAAGATAGAAAGACGAATGTCTAGTACGAATAACCTATATAACGAGTGATCAGCTGAGCCGCGACCTCAGTACCCGTTAATAGCCAAAACATAAAGCAACGACGAGAATGGAAAGACAGAAGAGTCTGGACAGTTTCCAGACAGAAGAGTTCGGCCGATGCGATGTAGGGATACAGGCATCTCTTGAACTTCAACAAGTGCAGCAGGATCGGAAGAAACTGAAAATCGTTAGGTGTCCTACTACCGGAAAATGGCACACCGAAGGATCAGGAGCCTTCTACCGATCAGACTCATACACGCAAGCTATCATGGACACGGGGAAAAAAAAACATACCCAAACCTGCGAGAGGGATCTTAGATTGAAGAAATTGGCACGGATAGCGCTGAGACAATGGCTGCATAAACCACAATTGGAACCTCACATCCTAAAGAAACTGGTTACGCCACGGGAAAAACCGCAAATTCAATTGGTCTTTAAAGTTCAAATTCCGCTGGTACGCATACAATGCTCGGTAAAGGTGGAGGTAGAAGAACTACAGACGGCGATTACAAAAGCCCATAACGAGGTCAGACAACTTGAACAGCAGTTAGAGCGTATGAAGACCCAGAAATATGTCGTCCAATACTCAATGCAAGACTTGCAGGAGTCCGATCACTGAGCTGAGTTGCATTGCTGAACGAAGGTAGAGGGAGAAAAAGATCAGGACGTGTTCATTATCTTCGGAGGTTGTGACGAAGATCTACTCGACATGTAGGCCAGGTGAAGATTCCGAGGAAGTGATGCCGTGGAGGGTGGAGGGATCCATTAGTCGTAAGCTACGAAAAAAACAAAAAAACAACTAGTGAGAGCAGCTTAAATGCATTTTTGTTTTTATTCGGGTTTTTATTTTGATTTATTATATTTCAATTTTCGTTTAATCTTCTTTTTCTTTCCTGGGAACGGCAGTGCCGATTGTATATGTACTAGTCAGCTCAAATGCATACAAAGACTCAATACGCTTCAAGTATTAACAAAGATTTGAAGAGGTTAGTGATACAAGGTGATTACTCACAGCTTAGCAATTTTCGGAAAAAAATAATTAATATCAAATTCTTAGTTACTTGTCTATTTTTTGTTTCTTTTTTTTATGGAGCTTTCTGACGTGCGAATAACGCGCACATATCAGAAATAGTTAAGATAGAACAATCGAGAAGAAAGGTAATGTTCTGAAAGCTAAGATAGCTAAGGTCCGGATACGGTTCGCGTCCGCCAGAATTAAAATCCACAACGCACTAACCTTTAAGCAAGCGTGTCCGAGACGTGAACGAGAGCACAATATAAATTAATTGCAAACGCTCTATCTGGACCGTTACACTTCCTAACCAGTTTCTGCGTAATCTTCATCAATCCATAGTTCAAAATTCTCATGTATACAATCCTTGATTCAGAAATATCGTGTTAAATGAATAAAAGTTGCACGATATTGTCATACCGAATAATTGGCTCGATGAATGATTCTTCGCTGCCTAGAACAGGATTCTTTTTGGCTCAACATCTCTTTGAGAAACTGCTTCCGATACATCTTTTTCATCTTTTCAATGACCCCCTGATACGTTTGTTACATTTATCTCAATATCTCTTTGAGCAACTGCTTCCGATGCATCTTTTTCATCTTTTCAATGACCCCCTGATCCATTTGTTATATTACAGCAGGTGCATTAGGAGGCAAGTACCTTATCTGAAACAACGAGATAAATTTAAATTAGATTTTTTATTTCATCATTTTGATTATTTCAACTTCTTCAATCAGTTGACTCTTTTATTGTTATCTAAAAGAAGAGTTATGGATTTTGAGACCTTCATTAAAAGTATGATGATAAATTATGTCAATTTAAAATTTTAAAGACATTTCGAGCCTAATATCAAGGCATTCGGTGCACGGATAGCTGAGATATGATTATTTAAAAAATCGAGAGGGTCAATTTCATCTCAGCAATTTCGTCGTCGTACCAGATTTTCGCACCGTGCATAAAAACTATGCGGATATAATACATAGAGAGTACTCCGACGAGACAAAAGTTTCCACTGATCTCTATATCTATATATACTATGGATACGCATAGAATTCGAGCGAGTTCGTCGGTCTACCATGCAATAACCCTCTCTATGGCCCACGGGAGGCAGCGTAATCGCGCACACCGTATAGCTGAACGTGATAATCATATTTATCTTTTTTTTACTTGACGAGTCGAGCCTTTGAGGTTATGATACCTGTTACGATTGATCGCGATTATAACGAAATGTCGGTAGTTTACTTGTATTTATTTCAAATCAAAGTAATTTCGTAATAATACGGAGATAATAATTATTAAACGCTTACTTATAATAATATGTATGGAGCATAGCGGTCTTGCGTCGAGATTTCGACACTTTCGAAAAAGCCTATGTAACCGTACGTGATCAAAATGAGTGAAAAGATCAAAATGACATGCCCTCTATTTGTTATCGAGAATAAAGAATTATTATACAGTTCCAATATCGTGTATAAGTATCTGTGACGATTCATCTCAATTATAACGAAGGGTCGACTGTAAATTACTTATATTCATTTGAATACTTAACAAGAGACTCGGTAGAGTCTCGCGCCTAGTTATATAAAAAAAAAAAAATTCTGCACCGCGCGAGACTCGACCGAGTCTATATACCCGAACGAGAGCTAAACGTCTTATTCCGCAATTTATGATTGTTGATTTTTTCCGCTTCGCTATATATACGGAATTGTAATATTTATCGCAGGATGTGGCCAAAAAATGCTTTCATTTGAGCCCAATTACAATGAAATCGATGAACGGAGAGCTGAGATATAATTATTTAACGTTTTAGAATGCCCGTTTCCGTCACAAAATTTTGTTCACCTTCTTCAGCCACACTGAGGTACTAAACCTATGGGTATAAAGATTATAGAATGCCTTCGCCAGGCTACGTAGAGAGAAGAGACCTACCAAGTAGGGGCCTCAGATGGCGTTTTGCTTGGCGTATTCTATTCGCTAGCATACCGCCAGTTTTCAACATGCGATCAAAAATCAGTTGCATATAAAAATGAGAAAACTTTTGATGTGAAATTTCATATGGTACGGTTGGCGTGAAATGAATCTGGATGTAACGAAATTGCGACAGGAAAATTTGTGATATATTTATAAATCTATGATCAATGACACACAAAAATTGAAAATATACCTAGATCGAATTGGAATAAAATGAACTGTATAAAATTGTTTTTGTCAATAAATAGGGCATTCCTTGCCAATGACGGACAAATTGTAAACATACCCAGACCGAATTGGAATGAAATACACTGTATAAAATTGTTATTTATCAATATATAGGGCGTTCCTTGCCAATGACGAACAAAAAATTATAAATATACCCAGATCGAATTGGACTGAAATGCACTGTATAAAATTGTTGTTTATCCATGTATAGCGCGTTCTTGGCAATGAAGAACAGAAGATTGTGAATATACCCAGATTAAATTCGAATGAAATACACTGTATATAATTGTTATTTATTAATATATAGGGTGTTCCTTGCTAATGACGAACGAAAAATTGTAAATATATCCAGATTGAATTAGACTCAAATGCACTGTAAAAAATTGTTGTTTGTCCATATATAGGGCGTTCCTTGTCAATGACGAACAGAAAATTGTAAATACACTCAGATTGAATTGGAATATAAGCACTGTCTAAAATTGTTGTTTGTCAATATATAGGGTGTTCCTTGCCGATGACACGAAAAAAAAATGTGAATATACCCAGATCGAATTAAAGTTTTACTTCTGCGGTGCGGAGCCGTGCCATGCATCAGTTTAATGTTTTTCAATGTGCAGCGCGAGATTCGACAGTCTGTTACCAAAAAGGTGATAGGGAGTGAATGGATAATGTTTCCCACAACTTCTCATATTAGATCATTAATTGATAACATTTTTTATAACTATAGTAAGGGCCGTCAGTGATTCTATAACAACGTCTTCATCTTTAAGAACTACAGTATACGGTATCAAATCTGATAATTCAGGCTAATTCAATTCTTGGTCGTAATGTTATATAATTCAGCACACGATAATTTTCAGTACGGATAGGTATATCTTCATAAGATACATGGTTAAATGATAATAGCACCACAGAAGAGAAGAGAAGGGAGTGGTACACAATTCATACAGTTCATTATAAACAATGAATTGTATGATTACTTTACTACTGATAATTGAATGAGTACTAATCGAATTCTACGGAAAGTTTTGAGTTCTGAGATGAGTACGTGGTACTTTTTACGGTTCTACATATGCCTTTCATATTGAGAGTGGTTGACAATTTATGCAATTTATCCTGAACGAGAATGATTATAGTTAATCAAATTCTACAAGAAGTAGTGATATCCCCATAAAAAGCACCTCTGGTGCAAAAACCTTTCGCCTAGTTATATAAATGTGATAGTTACCCACAAAAAATACCCTCGTGTCAAACAAACATCATGCAATATTTTATACAAAAATTCCTTCCTCGTAAAAAAAGATCCGAAATCAGATGCTACTGCCTAGTATGTATGTACTACATCACATTGACTTTCTTTCGAATTGACAATTAGGCCTTCCATAACATGGTATTGACAGCCTTCCTGTCTTGACACGTAGAACCATAGATATGACAATAGGCGGATGACACCTACATTGGTTCAGAGAGAAAAAAAAAAAAAAAAAATTGGAGGTAGTGGTGTACTAGGCGGGCCTTTTGTAGACAAGTACAAAGAAATGGCAATTGAACCATGTCAATAATCTTAATATAGTGATACGAAATTTCGGCTCGCCTAGTACCACTACCTCCAATTTTTTTTTTTTTTTCTCTCTGAACCAATGTAGGTGTCATCTGCCTATTGTCATATCTATGGTTCTACGTGTCAAGACAGAAAGGCTGTCAATACCATGTTATCGAAGGCCTAATTGTCAATTCGAAAGAAAGTCAATGTGATGTAGTACATACATACTAAGCAGTAGCATCTGATTTCGGATCTTTTTTTTACGAGGAAGGAATTTTTGTATAAAATATTGCATGATGTTTGTTTGACACGAGGGTATTTTTTGTGGGTAACTATCACATTTATATAACTAGGCGAAAGGTTTTTGCACCAGAGGTGCTTTTTATGGTTTCTCTGACTACGGAAGTTGGATATAACGTAGAATTCATAAAGGAATCAGGAATTCAGTAATAATGAAGAGATAAACGCTAATAATATGTATGGAGCAAATAGAAATGACCTCATTTAAATTTACATACAAATCCAGTCCCAGAACTCACTACAGCTGTTGTGGAAAATGTGACCGTCAGTTCTCAAAATGAGTAAAAATAAGCCACCGATTACTTATCTAGGATAAAGAATTGTTATAAGGTCCCAATATTGTATATAAAATTCGGAAATATTCTACATTGCAAAAATGAGCAGGTACGTGGCATCGTTACCTGAAATATGAATTTGTAATTAAATGCAAGATATAATATATAATGCGAACTGAGTCATTGTTCCCTGTACAACGTGTTTTGTACAAAAGCTATAAATGCGTGCCGTGTGGCTGGTCGTGATTAGATGAGGAAGATACTTGTTTATTAAATTCAAAATTGATGTAAATGAGATATGTGGAATATCAATTAATTGGCAACAGGTGATGAGATTGCACAAGAAATGACCATGAGATTGAACAAAATGATAAAATTAATTTTTATAACATATTAATGACCATACGTGATCAAAATGAGGTATGGTTCCACATCACGTATAAAATAGTCCCATATTCTATAAACATACATGATCGTAAATGTATAATCATGATCATTAGTAAGGAGATGGCATCGTTACCTAAGATTCAATGAGATATTTGTAACTCAATGCCAAATATAATGAATGATGTGAACTAAGTTAGTGCTTCATGTAATATCTTGTACACTGAGAGCTATCACCGCATGCAATGTGGCTGATCATAATTAGGTTAGCAAGATAAAAATCTGAAAACTGGAAAATGAAAACAAATCAAAAACTGAAGATGTAAATTTGCTATGTAATTGTGATCATTTGACTAGTTTAAGTTAATTTGATTAGCATCTGGGCCTTCGCAGTGCCGGATCAGCTACGTAGCAAGAATAGCAAATGCTACGGGCCCCGCGCATTGGGGGGCCCCGCGCACCCACGCCTATCTGAGCGTAAAAAAAAAATTATTCAAGGAAATTACAAGTCACTGATTTTATATTTTTTTTTTGAATGAAATCACTAAATATTCTGAAATCATCACATTTCTAAAAGTGAACGCTGGCCACACCACAAATTTTGTACCGAAGCTGACTGCCAGGGTCGCAGCACCGCTAAAGGGGAATTCCCGAATATTGTCATCGAGCTAGTCGTAACAACCCGACCTATTAGAATACTTTTTAAACACTAAAACATAGAAGAGTGTTTTACAGCGCCGTGCCTAGGGGTGGGGCAAAGGGGCATGTGCCCCAGGCGCCGTGCCGCGAAGGCGGCCGGCGGCTCGCGTAAATTTTTTTATCTACTTTAATCGCCTATGATACAATTATACGTATGTATTTATGTACATATACAACAACTATCGATATAATTGATAGTATCGATAGTTTGAAGCCGAAACTATCAGTACTATCGCGAGGTCAGAGTATCGATGTTGAAGACACGAACAGAAACTGCAGGTCGTACGATTTCCGATCCCGCTGCCATTTCACCGCCGATGAAAAATCCTGTTTTAACATGTTCCAAATCTTCAGATCCGCGACCTGGCATACCAATAAGTATAGAGGGCCCAAAAAGTTCTGATGCGAACTCAGAGCCAGTGACGAAGCGTATTAAGTTAGGTGCATCGATTAACGAAAGCGCAAACTACTTGCCAGGAGATCCAGGAACTGTTCACGATGAGATATTTTCAGATCCTTCGAAGTGGCCATTTATAACTGATCACAAGATTCGGCAGTTAATTGTTGAAAAAGGCCCTCTACAAATAAAAGATTTTGATTTTCCCGTCGAGAATGGTAGACGTTTCTCACCTACTTTTTATACTCGGCGACTCAATAGCGGCGAAACAGTTACTCGGCCCTGGCTTATTTACTCGAAAGAGAAAAATAATATATATTGTTTTTGCTGTCTTCTCTTTTCAAAAACTATCTCAGCACAGTGGCCCACGAACGGTTCCTCTGATTGGAAACATATCTCGCGAGATCTTGCGTCCCACGAAAAATCCGTGAAACATTTTACGGCGTTTAAAAGTTGGAGAGAATTTTACTATCGACTACGATCTGAGAATACAGTGGATAAAGAACACGAGCGCATATTGAATCGGGAAATCGAGCACTGGCGTAATGTTCTGCACCGTATAATCAGCATCATACAATATCTAGGCACACAATCGCTCGCACTACGCGGTGGCTCTAGTGAATTGTACGCGCGTAATAACGGCAACTTCTTGAAGCTCATTGAACTTTTCGCAAAATTCGATCCGATAATGGCAGAGCATGTATCACGTATCAGAAACGAAGAGACGCGGTGTCATTATTTGAGCAACAGAATTCAGAATGAAATAATTTCGTTAATGTCCAAAAAAAATATGTGACTCTTTATTGGACATGATAAAAAAGGCAAAGTGGTATTCTATCATATTGGACTGCACGCCCGACAAAAGTCGTATTGAACAAATGTCCATTATTATCAGATTCGTAGCATACGATCAGAAGGCTAAGAAATTCGAAATACGAGAACATTTTCTTGGATTTCTTCCTGTTACTGACACAACAGGCATGGGACTGACAGAAGTTATCCTTGATGAGCTACAGAATTTGGGCATAGCCCTTTCGGATATGCGTGGCCAAGGCTATGACAATGGGGCAAACATGAAGGGTAAACATTCTGGGGTGCAAAATAGAATCCTGCAAAAAAACCCTCGTGCTTTCTTTATCCCTTGCTCAGCTCATACCCTTAATCTCGTAGTTGGTGATGCTGCTTCTGCAACGGGTCAAACTACAGGCTTTTTTGATCTTATTCAAAAGCTGTACGTTTTTTTTTCTAGTTTCACGAGTAGGTGGGACGTGCTAAAAAAACATATCCCATCACTGACTCTCAAAGCTGTCAGTGATACGCGTTGGGAAAGTAGGGTTGATGCCATCAAACCCGTGCGCTATCAGCTGGGAGAGATCTATGATGCACTTGTAGAAATGTCGCTCGATGAAAAAAGAGACAATCTATCAAAACATGAGGCTCAGTGCTTAGCCCAATCCATCGCGAATTTTAAATTCATCTGTAGCGTGATCATTTGGTTCGATATTCTAAACAAAGTTAATGTCGCATCAAAATTATTACAAAGTCCTGCTTTGAATATAGTTGAATGCTGTAACATCCTAGACAGAACCACAGATTTTCTGAAGCAGTATAGATCTGATGAAAGTTTTTCTAGAATACTAAACGAAGCGAAAGATTTAGCATCTGAGGTAGAGGTAGAGCCGATATTTCCTCCTAACAACGCGGTCCGCGTTCGGCGTAAGAAACGTGATTTCGGATACGAAGCTCTAGATGAACGTGTAACAGATCCAGGGGAACAATTTCGAATAGAATTCTTTTGCCACGTTATTGATACACCAGTAGTATCAATGGAAGAGAGATTCCAACAACTACAGGCACACACCAATGATTTCAAATTTCTGTATGACATTCATGCTCTCAAATCGTCAATAAAAGAAGAAATAATGAAGAGCTGCACAGATTTACATAGAGTATTAACAGACGGGGAGAAGATGGATATTGATGGGATTGATCTGTGTGACGAAATCATGAATCTGGCTGCGATCTTGCCTGCTGATCAATCCCCAATTGAAGTTTTGAATTTCGTCGTAAAAAATGATATCCTGTCGATTGTACCTAACGTTGTTATAGCCTTGCGGATATTGTTAAGCTTACCCATTTCAGTGGCGTCAGGAGAGCGAAGTTTCTCTAAATTAAAAATTATTAAAAATTATCTGCGATCGACGATGAGCCAGGAACACTTAGTAGGATTAGCCACGATATCTATTGAAAGCGAATTATGTGATCTCATCGACTACCAAGAACTTATTTCAGACTTTGCAAAAGTAAAAGCAAGAAAAATAAGTTTTTAATGAAGGCTATTTTTGATCAAATTAAATGTGTAGTTGTTTGGAGTCCGTAAATACGGCGGGAGTGACGAACTATTTGTTAATTTGTGTTTAATTTTGTATTGGTGGTTTGGAGTCAATAAATACGGTGGAAGTGACGAACCACCGGGTCCACTATCAATTATTTGTTAATTTTTGTTTAATTTTGTATTAGTGGTTTGGAGTCAATAAATACGGTGGAAGTGACGAACCATCGGGTCCACTATCAATTATTTCTTAATTTCTGTTTAATTTTGTATTAAAATATTTGTATCGGAAAAGGCGGGTTTTCTCAGCGTGCCCCAGATGTCCCAAAGGCTAGGCACGGCGCTGGTGTTTTATGTAGCGACCCAGTGAACACATGACTTTAAAATGACGTCATATACAGGTCACACCAAGGTCCAAAATTTTTTACGTAGGTATGACATAATAGTGACTATGTTTGATGACTTTCATTTGACGTCATGTTGTATGACATCACTATGACCTCATATTGACATCAAACTTAACTTTGATGTGATGTCATTCGTATGACTTAACTGTTAAGTACATATTATATCATATTCTCATCATGTTATGACGTCATATTGGAGTCATAACTTTATGTATCATTTATGTAATTAGTAAGTCATATGATTGTGTTTTTTTTTTTGTAGAATTTGATAATGATTAATAAATAGTTTCCTACTATGAATTAAACATCGTTTAATTCTTTGTCCTTTATGCGGAAACTTCAAAATTTTAAGTGATTTTCGATAGAAATGTAATTTTTTATAAGTTTTTATGTATACGGTATATTGTTAAGTAATTTTTGAAAACCGCAAGACGTAATTCTGTTGACAGATGTGATTGGGGATATTTAATTTATAAATTATAAATTGAGTATCTGTATTCTGTCTATTTGACGTCAGATAAAATACAGTACGATCAATTTGAGATCCTATGTGAGGAAAGCAAAAACAAAAATATGACGTCATTGTTACGTCAGCTTGACGTCAGTTTACTCACATTGAAGTCAATTTGAGGTCACATGAAGGTAAGATTTACGGGAAAAAACTCGATATCACTATGATATCATTATTATATCAGATTGACGTCAGATCAGTCATAATGATGTCAAATCGACGTCATATGTTTGTCGTAAAAGTTTTACGTCAGGAGGTACGAAATACTGAGTCATATATGACTCATACGTGACTTACATCTTACGTAAATCATGACACAACATGATGTCATCCTGACGTCAATTTTACGTAAATGTGTTTACTGGGGAATGAGGAGAAATAAGATACTTTACTAGATTAAGTTTGACATATTCCAATTCAAATTTTTATTACTCTAAGCATTTGCTTCACAGATACGATTGTTATTTATCAAATCAAATCTACATTTTCTTAATTCCTTTCATTGCTTTCGTTACAGAAATTCTGTTGCGGTGTTAACAATTTCAATCTATAATTAATAGTTTGAGTGAAAAATAATTTTATCAACACAAAATTTACTAAAGCTGTGACGAAATTCGCCTAACCGTAGCAGTAACATGAGAAGCAGGCCTAGAGACACGACCCATACGGGTCGGCACTACGCGTTTGGAAGTGCTAAGCGGAAAGCAAAAGATGAAAAGGAAAAAAAGAACGAAGCTGTTCTTTCGAAAACACGTAAACTGTCCGAGTTTTTTAATGTTCAGAGTGATGTTGCTAAATCTACAGAAATTGAAGCAGAAAATACAGAGGTTGCATCTCATTGTACATATCATAGTAGTATTATAATTGCTTTCGATGTAGCCACATCTTCTAGTGATACTGCAACCGAAGAGACAGCAGTTCCTCTCGATCCAGAGTCGTCATGTTCCAGCCAAAGAGAACTCGAAGGCATATTACATCTTGCTGATGTTACTACACTTTCAAGCCAAAAACAAAATGAAAGTAAAATATACTCCAACGATATTGGCGAATGGTCGAGCAACTTTGATAGAGATTATTGGATTGCGAAAGGAAGCAGCGAAGTGCAACATACAAACAGTGATTTCATGTCGTCAAAAAAAATATTCGAAAAAGAAAATAAGCCACGATTCTGCCAAAAGTCATTTTTCACATACAAACATAAACCACCGAATAAAACTCACGTCAGAGATTGGTTGTGTTATTCAGAAACCAAAAGGCGACTCTTCTATTTTGTTTGCAAAGTTACGAGTTTAGATAGTTCGTCACCACGAACTATCTAAAGCTACGATAACGCCAGCAATATGAGCGGGAAATACAGCGGCTTACAAGCACGAATTGAAGAAATAAATGAGTACGCAGAATACATTCCCTGTTTTGCACATTCGTTAAATTTGGTTGCTAAGTGCGCTGCAGACTGCTGTACAGAAGCATCGATTTCTTTCGTTTTCGTTAAAAACCTCTATACTTTTTTTTCCGCTTCTACCTATCGATGCGGTTTTCTTATGAAAGCACTTAAAGATACAACTTCGAAAATTCCGATTTTGAAAAGGTTATCGGACACTAGATGGTCGGCCCGAGCTGATGCTACGAAGGCACTTTTATGTGGATTTACCACTATCAGGCAAATTTTGAAAGAAATTTCCAATAACGTGGATCAAAAGGCAGAGTGTCGAAATCAAGCTTATGGACTAGTTTCAAAGATGAATAAGTTGAAAACGGGAATTATGACAATTGCGTGGAACGGAATCCTAGAACGCTTGCAAGTAACTAGCGCTTCGCTGCAGTCGACTGATCAAGACCTTAACACAGGATACGCCCTTTATGAATCGTTACATGGGTATGTCCAAGCAATGCGCGGTCCATATTTTCAGATATTGAGGCAAAAGCCAAAGACCTGACCGGCTGTGAAGAATATTAGCAACAGACTTCAAGACGAGGTAAGCGAAATACGAAGTATGACCCTTACAGCGGCTCTACTACACTCGATGAATCTGTTGAAGATCAAACACCTGGACAACGTTTTGAAATTCAGGTGTTCGTTGTCATTATTGATAACGTACTGTCTGCTTTAGCTAAGCGTATGAAAGCATACCATAAAGTAACTAGTGTTTTTGGACTATTTCGTCAGTTAAAATCTCCTACAACAGAGGAGATTTTGAAAAAATCTCCCATTCTCGTCCGTGCTTACGCCATATATGTAATACTCCTATATTGCTAATTCCTATAAGTGGAGGGGTCAGGAACCAAGAGAAATCAGAATATATCTCTAACTCACTTCTGCACCATCCAATTGACATGTTCTGCGCAGCTGCGATAGTAATGGTGGATTGGCGGGAGTTGAAAGTATCTAACCTTAAAATTGAAATATAATTTGTGCTTGAACGTGAATGTGTTTATAAAATATTTTTAGCCAATGAAATAATAATACGAAACGTATGAGCGAATCGTCGATTTAATCTTAACCTTCAAAACATTATTATACGTGTAAATGTTCTACGCAAGTGCCAGATGTTGACTTGCGCAGAAAGCTCTGATGTGATGGAGATAGAAAGAGACACCATTATCGTCGGCACCGTATAAAATTAGCCTTATTTCAGACCCTTTTAGCAATATAGGAGTATTACATATATGGCTTACGCACATGATTCGGAGGACAGCCTAGGCGACGAATTAGTGCAGTTCGCTGAGCTGCTGAAAACAGATGTCGCTACTGCTATTGACCGCAAGAAGAACGAGGCTCTGGAACTGCGATTCTATAATCTTTTGATGAATAATGCTTTAGAATCATGTTTCCCAAATGTAGGAATTGCCTTGCGCATTTACTTGGCTCTCATGATCACCAACTGCAGTGGCGAACGCTCTTTTTCAACGTTAAAGCGTATAAAAAATGAGTTAAGAAACACGATGGGCCGAGAACGTCTAAATCATGCCTCAGCTTGATGAATATAGAAACTGATTTGCTCAGAGAAATCGATATCAATAGTGTAATCTCTAAATTTGCCCACATTAAATCCAGAAAAGTTCATTTGTAACATTTTGTATTATTAATCACCCTAAATTTAAAAACCTAAGGTAAAGCAAGGGCCCCTTAATGGAATTTGCTACGGGCCCCGCGCTGCCTTAATCTGGCACTGGGCCTTCGATGATGTAAGTATAGTTCTTCGTAGCCAAAATTTTCATTGTGAATGTTTTTTTAACGTTTTTTCAACTTTGTTCTGTCAGCTTGAAATTCTTCGGACAACTTTTAGTGAGCAGAGAACTTGTCAAAGTCAAAATTATAAGCGACGACAGCATATAATTTCATCATCGGTGGCTCGATTGCTGATCAAACTTAAATCACTAGAATATTTATAATTATGCAGTCAAGATGCATCTTTAACTCTTTAAAGGAAGACCCTACTAAAATCTTGACCAAAAGCAGTTTTTTATTTTCCAATTAGCCAAGAAAGGTCCAATCGAAAAAGTTATACTACCAATTCTAGATTATGGTAAAATATGTTTCCAATCAAAATCTCAGTCTTCTGCGATGAAACCGAATGCGCAGGAAACCTTTCGCAGTGCTGTGCAGGATAGATTCTGCGAAAGGTCCCCTGAGCCTACACTTTTATTGAAGAAGACTGAGACTTATCAGTAAAACACTTTCAATAGAACTCATAATAGTTAGATTTATAGAAATGAATAGTATTCTTAAAAATACCATATAACAGAAACGGTTGAGAAAATCAAAACGTGTACAAAATGTAATGAAATCCCCCAAAAGTACCTCGGGTGCAAAAACTTTGCGCCAAGTACATTAAAATGTAGATACTATCAACAAAAATTTGTTAACAAAATATTCAAAGAAATAGCATTTGATCTACAAAAGTATTGAAATCAATGGACTTTGCCAAGTACAATTGAATTTGCTTCCAATTAATTTCTGAATGTTGACATTTCAATATACATACATACATGCGTAACATGTTATAACATGCAACATACGTACTCATATAAGAAACGATCAATTATAACTCAAATGACGGAAAAACGAAGAAAAAAAAAGTTTGGAGTACGTGATACTTGGCGGGCTGATATTGAAGTTATTACAAGAATATTGAAATAGTTCAATTTATAGCTTTTTGTACTTTTTACAAAAATGGCCGCCAAGTACCACTACCTCCAAATTTTTTTTTTTCTTTTCTTTGTTTTTCCGTCATTTTATTTATAATTGATCGTTTCTTATATGAGTACGTATGTTGCATGTTATTACATGTTACGCATGTTATGTATATTGAAATGTCAACTTCCAGAAATCAATTGGAAGCAAATTCAATTGTACTTGGCAAAGTTCATTGATTTCAATACTTTTGTAGATCAGATGCTATTTTTTTGAATATTTTGTTAACAAATTTTTGTTGATAGTTACTACGTTTTAATGTACTTGGCGCAAAGTTTTTGCACCCGAGGTGCTTTTGGGGGATTGGCTTTACTGCATATAAAGGAGCTCAAGGGGATGGTCTAGTCGATTTTGACCGGTATTTTTATTCTTTCGAATATCTCGGAAACGGAGTTCTCAATCGGATTATCCTTTTGGCAGGGGATGGATGACGAGCAATGAGTTCGAGTTAGCATGAAAATTCAAGGAAATAAAATTATTACTTTTTTTGTTTTGTCGTAAAATGTGGGCGTGTTACTTATGTCGACTTATATCAGAGTCTACGCATCGTTTTCGCAAAAACGAGGGTCAGAGCCCCATTCTATACGGAATTACGAACACACCCATCAAAAAACGTCTGTGTTTTATGCAGAAATGAGGTCTGATTCTGAAAACTCCCAGTTCGTTGTGATTAGCGATTGTAAATTGTTGGAGAGCCATGATAATTCTTAGTTCCCGCATTGTCCGAGAGAAAGAGCTCAGCTCGCGAATTGCGTCAACTTTTTTTTCTTCTGATCCTTGGTTCAGACAAAGATGCAACGATTCGCGCGCTGCGCTCTCTCTCTCGGACAATGCAGGAACTAAGGATTGTCATGGCCTTCCAACAATTTGCAATCCCTAATTACAACGAACTGCGAGTTTTCAGAATCAGACCTCATTTCTGCATAAATCAGAGATGTTTTTTGATGGGTGTGTTCGTAATTCCGTATAGAATGGGGCTCTGACCCTCGATTAGACGAAAACGATGCGTAGACTCTGTTATAAGTCGACATAAATGACACGGCCACATTTTACGACAGAAAAAAAAAAAATTATACTTTTACATCCTTGAATTTTCATGCTAACTCGAACTCATTGCTTGTCATTCATCCCCTGCCAAAAGGATAATCCGATTGAGAACTCCGTTTCCGAGATATTCGAAAGAATGAAAATGCCGGTCAAAATCGACTAGACCATCCCCTCAAGATTTGTTGTAGTGTAGTATTTTTTTCATCTACGGAAAAACACTTCGAGGGGGTGAAACAGCCCCTCAAAGATAGTGGTGGCAAGTGTCGGACTTACAGTTTCGCGTACAAAAAACTAATTGATTTCGACCAAACCTAGTGAAAAAGTTTTCTTGTCATGAAAAATAGATAACATAACTTCCTCAAGAAATCGATAATGAAATTTCGTGGAGATAAATCACCCCTATGTACCTTCACTATTTTCCGAAAAATTACGAAATTTAAGAGGAATGATCTGAAAAAATATATGTTGTGCTTGAGACAAAAATAAGGTTGACGTATTCTCGCGCAATTAAAAAATTAAAGGGGCTAACCACCCCTGCACACCTTCTATTTTCCGTCTATGATAATGTATTTTTTTTTTTCATACAAAGTGAACTGAATAATTTGCTTAAGCCGGCTTCCTATCTTTTGGAAAAACATTGGGCAAAACAGTGCTATTAATCGGAATATCTCTTTTCAGTCACCGAAAATGGGAAAAAGGGATACGTCGCGACATGCTATTTGCGATTTCGAGCACGTTTGTCCCAAAACATGTTCGGTTCACGCTATAATAGAGAAATGACATATGGAACAGGCTTTTTTTGACAATTGGTGATTCTCAAACGCTCGAAATGATGGCGACTCGGCGTGTTCGTAGTTGTCGGCGACGCCCCCGAGATGGCGTGACCCACGAATGTAGTAGATCTGGTAAAATGATCGTTGGTATAAGACACCATGCTACATGATCACTTTTCGCTATAATGGTCGGTCACTGGACAAAATCAGATGTCAGTGTTGAATACGCGTGGGAAGCCAGAGCATTCCAAGATTGTCATGGAATGTTGTTATTGTGGTCAAAAATAACAGAAAACTAACAGAGTCAGAACGGATTATTGGTAAGTGCATAAACGAAATACAGTTATGGTACAAATTACGTCACGAAGGTGAATATAAATAATTGGTGAGTGCATAAACGAAATACAGTAGTGGTATAAATTACGTCAAGAAGGTAACTATAAATTACGTAATTTATACCACTACTGTATTTCGTTTATGCACTTACCAATGAAACGTTCCAGCTCCATTAGTCTTCTGTGATTCTTGACCGCAATAATAACATTCCGTGACAATTTTAGAATACTCGGGCTTCCCACGCGTATTTATCACTGACAGATGATTTTGTCCAGTGACTGACCAGTATATCGAACACTCATCGTGTGGCATGGTGTCCTATACCAGCGACTGTTTTAGCCGATCTACCATATTCGTGGGTCACACTATCTCGGGGGCGTCGCCGACAACTACAAATATGCCAAGTTGCCATCATTTTGAGCGTTTGAGAATCGCCAATTGTCAAAAAAGCTTGTTCCATACGCCACTTCTCTATTTGAGCGTGAAACGAACATGTTTTGGGACGTACGTATTCGAAATCGCAAATAGCATGTTGCAACGTATCCCTTTTTCCAGTCTTCGGTGCCTGGGCAGAGATATTCCGATTATTAGCACTGTTTTGTCTAATGTTTTTAGAAAAGATCATAATCAGGTAGGAAGCCACCTTAATAACGAAGGAAGTGAAATGGAGTCTATCCAATATGATTGAAACATCCTCCGAGCGTACAACCCCCCCCCCAAATCATGTCAAAATTTACTAAACAAGGCAAAAATTCAGCGAAAATATCGGCAAAAAATATATGTATCACATGAAAACGGGATAAAGGTGGATGTTCCTACAGTTGTACAGAAAAGACATTCAAGGGGGTAACAACCCTCCAATCCTTCTTATCATATCACGTACCTTTCCTCGCGAGTGTGAAGAGTTCAAATCAAATTTCGCCGCCAAACGCAGTAGAATAATTTGATATAAATCATATACCATATCAACTAAACACGTGAATAAAAAACCGAATAAGATCGTTTGAAACGGTGCACAATGGTCGGAAACACCGCAAAAGCTGGCCAAAACTCGAATAGTGACCATACTGTCTTGATAATGAAGACCTGCATGTTTTCGGGGTCGCAGAATTCAAATTTTAAATTAAATTTTCCAAAAACAAAATGGCCTCGACAGAATGACGGACCAACTTCAGAAAAATCACTGTTTAGCTTCCGAAAACAAGTTTGAAGAGGGTTTTCGAGGTCAAGGAATAAAAATTTAAGGTTTAAATTTTCAAAAACAAAATGGCCGCCACAAAATGGCAGTCGTGAAAATCAGAGGTAAATTTTATTTACATTAATTGTCTATTGCGATGTTCTGCCGGTTAGAGCTACTCATTTTCGGATATACAAGTATGCATGAGAAGAATTCACAATAAAATATTTGCTACAAACAGTTGAAAATGTCATATTGGATATAAAATTCAATTAGGTTTGTCATATTAACATGCAAAAATGAAACTCTGCTTTTCAAACAATATTCTCAAGAGACACTTGGAATTTTATGATCAGAATGAAAGTTATGTTCTGCACATTGAATTTTAACACTAACTCTTCGCAGTGAAATTACAAAAAACTGAAGTTCACAGATTAATTTTGATGATTTTACATTTGAGATGAGTTTCAGATATGCACGTTGAAACCAAGGACTTAATTATAATAACATTTCAGTAAGCTATGTAAATATGCTACTTGTTATATAGCCTCAAATTTATTTGTCAACACCAAGTATACAACTATAACAATCCCACATAAAAATTCATCGAATCCAATGATCCCGGGATGAGGCGTGTCACGTCGGTGCGACAGCGAGGTGCGTGTCCGTCCGGTCCACCAACAGGCGCGTGCGCGAACGCGTTCACATATAAATTCATTACAACTGCAGATGCAGCTAAGTGCAGGCTCTTATTGCATATTTCGAATTATTGAACCTTTACCTTCACACTACAATTGGCAGTTTAGCGCATCCACGCGCATTCATAACTTTCAAGAAGCTTTTTTAAAAAAAGTCGTTTCCTACAGATTTCTAAGAACTACACTTTGAGGTTCCTGATAATTTATTTCATGCAATGATATCAAGTAATGTACACTCAAAAGTTACATACAAATTACAAATTACTAATAATACAAACCTCCCGCAATATTATCCATGTTTACATATAAAAATCGAGCATTCCAATAAACAGATACAGCACTTCTATCCAAGCGTATATTTTCACGTCTTAACACGTCTCGCGCAAGTACTCAAGGTGGTTAACTTTGGGGCCCTGCTGATGCTCACGCGGGTGAAACAGGACCCAATCCTTTCGACATTTAATGCAGGGATGCGTTCTTAGTCGAATACCACGGGTGGCAGTACGAAAAAAAACGATTTTTTGGGTTTTTGGCCAGCTTTTTCGGCGTTTCCGACCACTGTGCGGTGGGAATTTGGGATGCCAATTTCAGAAATGAGAAAGTTCAATAAAAAGTTACAGGGCTGAACTTCTGTATTCACGTTAGCAATTCACATTACTCATGAAATTATGGTTTAACTTCTGAATCCACATTAAATTTGCCCACCAAATACCACTCACTCTGATCGTATTTATTTCAACGTTAATTATGGATATGATCATTTGATGCGATAACTGATATATGCCAAATTAATATTCTATACTTGGCTATAACATCTAATTTCATCACTGATCAACTCTGTTCCAGATATAGAATGCATTTCCGTAGTTAGCAGAAAGATTAATGTATTTAGCCAATGCTTTCACACCTCAGAAACTTGTGGAAGTCACTTCGTTTATGCTTAATTGGACAATCAATATTCTAACAAATATTTTTTTGGTAGGGCAGTCTGTTCAGTTGGGGAGACAAATAACACTCAAGAAAATGCTCCTGGTCTGAGTGAGTTCGGAAAAGTAAGTAATTCATTCTGAAAATATATCCTGCAACTACTTCTACAGATAAATTGAAAGCCATTACATTCTATCAAGTTTACAATTGAAAATTGTCATATGCTGGCATGTCCAATTCGGCATTATAATTCTGAGCTTGATTTATTCCCTGGTAGCAGTTTTTTCTATGTTGACCTATTGTATTGAATGTATTTTCTATTCGGTCGTGTTGGTATAACGGAGCAATGTTAGGAATAAAAAACAAAACCAATTTTGAATAATGAATATTGTATGTAAAAACACGAAATGAAAAAAAAATTGTTAGTAAAAAATTCATTTAATCGGTCTGTGAACCGCGATTTGAATATTCCGTGAAATGTTCTTTGCTTATTGGATCTACGATTAATAACTCATAGGTCAGCTATGAAATAACAATAGATTTGTCAGATTGTGTTAATGATTAAATGTCAAATGCAGCTGAACTATTCGTTTCAGGCTGTTGTAAGAGAATTGAACAGACTTGGTATGTTGGTTGACTTATCTCACGTCTCAACGAAAACCATGAGAGCTGCTCTGCAAACAACCAGAGCTCCAGTGATTTTTTCACACAGTGCTGCCAGAGCCTTATGTAATTCAACTCGAAATGTGCCTGATGATGTTCTTCGAAGTTTGGTAAGTTTTATGAGTTCAATATTACGTGAAAATATGGCATACACGTGTATCTAAATTGTGCAGTGTATGATCGATTTATAAAAATCAGTTGTAATTAGCAATGCGGCAATGAATTTTCTCACTGAAACAAATTCGTGGCTGTGCTTTAAATCAGGCACTATGGTTTTCAATTTGTTTAGTATTGTTGTTCATTTCTACAGGCAGAAAATGACGGCGTTGCAATGATTCCTTTCTACACATACTTCATCACGTGCAACAGTACAGCTACGATACGTGACGTCATCGGTAGGTACAAGGCCTTAGAAACTCAGTTGTAGACAAATTCGACTCATAAAAGTAATGTATGTATATGGGGCAAAACGCGTCAAATCGACACTTTTCAAATTTCATCCCAGCGATTTTCTGTATGTTCGATGCTCAAAGTATACATACTTGCATCAGGAGAAGTGTAAAACATTAAAGCTTAATTCGCCTCGTGATTACAGAGACATATACTTTGTCCAAGTTAAGAATATACTTAAGATCGAAAGAAAAATCGTCCGTTTCGGTCAGGTTTCCACCCATGGAACGCCCACCATTCAGCCCCCTCTACGCCGAAACTGGGACTCTGCAGCTTCGTTTCGTTCCGTTTTTACGCATACAGTCCTTCGTGGCTTGCTACGGACTTTTCACTCTCTCTCTGCTCTCACCCCACTCTGCTCGCCACTGCGTGAAGTAAGGATATTCTTAATTTGGAAAAAGTGTAGGTTCGAGCGCTACCAGGTACGTCACGAATCCGGTTCCAACATCTTCTCATCTTTGGTGCAAATAAAGCGCTCGGAAAACTTCAAAATTGATTTCCTCGAAAATTTTGTGAATATGACGTCAAACTGCTTTAGGAAATTAATATTCGAATTCTAACAATGAGCTTCACGAACCATGAGTACAAAAAATTACAAAAATCCGACTGCCGCAGGGTTCCCTTGTTGGACATTTTCTGAAATTTTTTTTCTAACTTTTCATACATCATCTAATATATCACAGAAACGTACGCCTCGGGCAACCTGAGCCGTTCAGCCGTTAAAAGCCCACCACCACTTATCTTTCAGAATGCACGAAAATGATGGTACATTTTTTGCTAAACATTTTCCTTAAAACTGAGCCGAATAAGTACATTACAATTTTGATACGAAATTTCTATGATATAATCAGTAATATTTACTGTCGAACTGCGCTGACACATGACTGCAAAATTCATAATTATTGTGCATTTTATAAGAAAATGAGTGGTGGGCTCCTAACGGCTAGACAGCCCAAGTTGCCCGAGTGAGTATGATTCTGTGACATATCAGATTACATATTATAGAATGTAAAAAAAATTAAAAAAAAATTAAAAATCAAAAATGGCAAAATTGGGAAAATTGGGAAAATCCTCCAACTAAGGTTCAGTTGCAAAATTAAGTATGATTTTATGAGCGAAATCAATAAAATGAAATCTTCCTTGAAAGTGCGCACCATGAGCTTCATAATGCTTTTTTAAAAATTTGTCTGCAATACAAAATTGATTGAGATACAAAGAAAAAAACAAAATAGTTTAGACGGTTCCATTACTTGTTACATTGCCTATATCCTTGTTATCACGAAGCCAATTGAGCTAAAATTTTACACTATCCTTGAGGTGAGTACACAGTGTGAGTCTTATCAAAGTTTTAAAATCGACGTCGCTTAGCTATGCGAAAATGCAGTGCTTCCGCTGATTGAAAGACTGGGGGCTGAAAAATGAAACGTAATTTCCACACTATGCATATCTGACTCCTGTAAATCCAATTCTTACAGAATTGTACATTTTATTTTTCCAAAAATCATATTCTTATAGTGACTAAGATTAGACCTTCGATGAGCTCACTCTATATATACCCTGAGCACCAAAAATTGAGAAAATCGTGGAAATGAAATTCAAAAGCGATCCACTTGGCGAGTTTTGCCCCATACAGAGATTGGATTAGATTTATGATTGGATTTAATTGTGTATATCCATGCACTCGAGTTGATGTTGACTCAAAATTTTTAGTTTTAGGAGTATTATGAGTCTCTTGGGTTACCACTTTGTAAGATTCCCAAATACTAACTCTCGCTTCTTCAACGAGAACGTTGAAAGTTTCAGGCCGTTACTCTAAGAGATTTTCAGAACACTAATTCTAGCTCAAGAAGCACAACCCGGGTAGACGTAAACACTCCTCGCGATTTGACTTTTTGAAGAATATAACTACAGAATTTTATTGGAAAATATTAATTCTTAAATGAATTTATATTAGCTCCGGATATTGTTCAATATGAAATTCTGTGACTCAAACCGAAACTTTTCATATACTGGCCAAGATGGACTGAGCCTTCGGTTATAAGTTACAGGCTTTTAAGTACGGATGGAGACTTTCAATTTTTTTCAAAAACTAATCGCCTGATGAATTTTAATAAATGGATTTCATTTACAATTGTAATCATTTTAACTATCGTAAGCAAAAAGTCGATGATATATTTTGAAGATGCACTCATTAAAATGCGTGAATACTAACAACTCTACAAATGTGATGGTGGTTTTCTTTCTGAGTCACGAACGTAGGCAATTTTGCAAAACCACGAAGTCATAATTCGCTATGCGCACGTCGATAGCAAATGGTAAGCGTTTTGAGTAACACGTGTCATAAGCAAATCATAGAAAGTAAAAATATCATTGCAGGATTTTCTTATTTTTTCTTAGTATGTGTATCATAAAAGTCTTGAGAGTTTATTTGATTATTCAATAGTGATTGAGGTATCCAAATACTTCTAAAACATTTGAAATATACTGAGGTTTTCAAATTGATCTTTCACTTAACGGTTTAAACTTTGATTGAATATGGAGAATATCGTCGGCTGAGAGGAAGAAGGTGCTATCTCAGCTTCGTCGTGAAGAAGGTACTATCTCGGCTTCGCCGTGAAGAAGGTGATATCTCGCGAGCGATTTTTTTTTCATAATTTTAAGTTGGCAACACGCGTGCGAAATATGAATTATCAGTTTAATTACACGAAAGAATCACTTTCAAATGGCTATTTATCTGATAGTACCTTTTTCACGGCGAAGCTGAGATAGTACCTTCTTCAAGACGAAGCTGAGATGGTACCTTCTTCAAGACGAAGCTGAGATAGTACCTTCTTCACGACGAAGCTGAGATAGCACCTTCTTCCTCTCAGCCGACGATTTGTTTTCTTAATTAAGTACATGTTCAATTGCCTTGCCTGCGGTTCGGAGTTTTTCGCAATTTCATTTTTGGCCGGTAAGGTAGGGCTATAGCATCCTCTTAAGGTGTGGCTCCAGTCAATTTTTACCGACATTAACTATTTTTCTGAATATCTCCGCAACGGGGGTCCAATCGGATTATCCTTTTGGTAGCCGATGTTTGACGAGGATTGAATTCGATCTATTAGGTGAAATTGAACGAAATCATCATTTTTTTAAACTTTTTTCCCATTGCAAACTGTTTGCGTGTCACTTATTTCGACTTCTAAGAAATCCACGCATCAAAAATGCAAAAAAAGCGTCCCTGAGCCCGTTTCTATATGGAATTCCGAACACATCCATCTAAAGAAATGGCATCGAATCAACGAATTTCTGGTAATTAGCGATTGTCAACGGCTGGAGAAGCCATTATATTAGTTCCCAGAACGCCCGTGAGATGTCGATCAGAAATGATTTGGAGACTAACAAACGTATTGTGACGTTGCATTTTCGCATCACGTCACAAGGATCGTAATTTGCGGCTAAAAGTCGTGAGGATGGAAGGTTCCGCAGAGTATGCGACAGATCCAAGGTTAAAGTTACGCTCAATTAATAGAATATTTATTATTTTCTTTTGCTGAATTTTGTTCTATGAAATATTGTGAATCTCGAAACTTGGGAAGAAGACACCGCCAGGACGTTGAGGGATTTCGACGTCTGAGATCGAGATTCTTCCCGAAGAATCAAGTTTAATCAAGATTCCCGTTGCTCGCTACTTCTTCCAGATGCAAGTCCTGCCAACTTTCGATTGTGGATGTCACCGGAACGGTTGAACGAGGACATCTCCCGGAGATGATCCTCCCGTCCCGCAGCCTTATCAGCTTAAAGCTGAACCACCGTCCGTCATTTATTTCTGGACGTCTCGGTGATTGTTAAATTAAGCTGTGCGAATCGAGTAAGACATGAAAAGCTTTCCGTCACCAATGACTTATCGACCTGGGATCGAGCCAGACCAATTCATCGACTTTCTCGGCATCGTCCCGCTACCGGTGTTATCCAAGAACGATCCCGGTAGAAGAACCGCTCGTATGTGATGGAGACCTGACTGTAAGTCACCCACATCATTCATAGGGAAGTCGGATTCAGATCCGACTATTGGGGCATCAGTACTTCCGATAGATCCTCTACCTGGTCCGCTTTTCACGTTGAGACGCAGACAGGGTGCGTTTCGAAAAACATGTTACTGGGGAGTGCCCCGACGAGCATCGAGGTCACGGAAGAAAATGCATCGCACGAGCCGAGTCCACGACGTTTGAATCTTCCAGCCGAATTGCCATGACGCGCCGGGGTCCCGAGCGCTAATCAAGTCGCGCTGAGACGAGCCGATGCGCTCCGTCACCAACCTACCGGAGCTGGAACTTCTACGCTCGGATTTGGGTCTCTAGCTTAACGCAAAAGCTGAGGATTGACAAACTTATAAAAGCCAGAACAACGAGGAAATCTTCCTACTCCTACGCTCGTCCGTCTTCCTGACTACAGCTAAGAATCTACGTCCGGAAATCCCGTCTCGCGAGAGAAAACTCCCGAAAGTCCCCGAGAGTATAATTATATTGTGTATCTTCGTTTGTATTTGATTATTGTTTATTGTATAGAGTCAGTTTTTTTATATATTATTTTAGTGTCTTATTGTTAGAGATTAGCCTTTATTCTTCACTAAGGTAAGACCTTTTTCTGTACGACCACGAGTCTACCTTGAATCCTGTTTAGTCTATTATAGTTAATATTTGAGATTTGGTGTGACGTAGGTCACGATTATGGTGCGTTAAATCATTAGATTTCGTCCCGGTTACTTTGTATAGTTTTTAGTCTGATTAAAAACGGATTTCTGGTTCGACTCACGGTTAGCGAATTCTTTGTGGATTTTTCTTGATTGAAATTGGTATAAATTCTTCTAAAATCTTATACTTTGCTTATTTTTGTAGTAAACTGCGTAAATTTCTCTAATTTGAGCATGTGATTTAGTATCTTTAGTTAAGTTCTATCTGAATAGCTTCTTTTTCTGATATCGATTGATCTGTCGAGCGTAACTCCCGGAGCAAGCGAGCGTAGAAGCAAGCATTTGTTATTTCGTTTATAATTTATTAGTTAAAACCGATTTTTAGCCCTAATTTTTGTGTAACTTGCATTTTTCTTGCGAGGAATCAATTTTCTCAAACTAAAACTAGTCTAGTTCCCGTAAATTCAAATTTAAGACTGTATCGAGCCGAACTGCTATAAATTCTGATATATTTGGTTGTATTTTTCAAGAATCTAGTTTTCGTACACGATTTATTTCTTTCCCAAAATTTATCTGAGGTTTTCTGACTTATATTTTGCATTGTATAGCTTCTTTTCTGCTTTATTGTTTGTTAATTGATGATATTTCCGCATTGATACTGATTATTCAATGCTTATCCCGAAAATATTAATAAATCGGTCTTGCTTTGGTTAACTATTCCTGGTTGCTTAATTATTTGGTGAATCCAGCCACTCGACCTTCCGTAGTCGAGTATAGTCTGAGCTATCTGGCAATTTCTGCCGTAAACTCTGATTCTTTAGTGTCTTTTATATTTCGAGTGACGTGAAACCTTCTGGCGCCCAACTAATTATTTTTCTAGTTTTTTTTGATAAATAAGAGTATACACCGAAGGGCACGGTTTTTGAGATTAACCATCTCAAAATCGAAACTACCATCGCAGTATATATGTACAATATAGAACTTTCCAATGATTTCTTAGATATCCCAATTCTGAAATAATGGGAACAAATGAACAAAAGAAATCATTGAAAAGTTCTATATTGTAAATATACATTTGTTAGTCTCTATATCATCTCTGAACGACATCTCACACTGGATACTAATATAATGGCTGCCAAAATCACAATCTGATTAGACCCTCCGTTTCAGAGATATTCGAAAATAGTATATTACGTAACAAATGCGGAAAGTTGGTTATCCCATCGCCCGAGTGCGACGTTTGCCGCCCAAGCGAAGCGAGAGTGGCAAGAAGCACGAGTGCAGGGATCACCAGTCCGCATTTGTTACGTATAATATTTTTCAACACGAGGTGCGGGAAGGAAAAGAAACAATGCCGTAACATAGCAACGAGCTCGTTTCAGTTTACAATGAAAATTTGTGTCATATTACCGTTCAGTACGGGAAACAATCACTTTCCGCATGCTCCACAGGCATGGAAAAACGCACTTTCCACACGCTGTGTTAAAAAATAGTTTATGTTAGTAAAAATCGGCTACAGCCCCGCATCAAGACTTATCATAGTACATTACGATACCAGTGCGTGAAGTACTTGATTCTCGCACGAGTGTAGGTTGTCGCCCGAGCAAAGCGAGGGTGACAAGAATCGAGTGTGAGGATCACGTACGTATTGTATACTATTTTTCGCAATGGTGCGAGAATTGGACTTTTCGTTCCTTAGTGTGCGCAAAGTGCCAATTTCACACACTAGTGTGCAAAGTCTTTACTTTGTTACGGACACCGTATAAGACCGCGACCAGTATTAGTTTCCTATTGTACAGGGTGTATAAAAATTATGTGTCACCACTTCGCTAAGTGATTCTCTGGGTCACGTTCGACGAAGATCACCCCCCAATATGGACCCGCAAAATTGATGTTGACCCCGAAAGTCAAGGTCAAATTTTTTATTTGCTTAAAAAATTTTGCTAATTGAAAGAAATAAAAGTCGAAAAGGAACCATGAGTCGCAAATGAGCCTATCACCCAGAAAAAAAAGAATGAAATATTAAAAATTCGGAAATATGAGTTTCTCCTGATCGTGGGTAGGAGAAACTCACTAATAGCGAGTTAGACGCCAAAATGAAGCCTTTCATCTTTTAGCCGGTGGACTCTATCATTCAAAAAATAGAAAACTCACCGTTGTCCGACTCTCACCACGGTTAGGTAGTGATCAGTTCTCAATGGTTTCTCACTCCCAGGGTATTTACCGACTCCAAATCTTTGCTACCGTCTCCTTCAATTATCGCCTGGTGGATTTTGGTGTGGACCACGACATTGGCGGTGGCGTCAAAGGTAAAGAACCGATCCGTTGATACCGATAGCTCGTAGCATACGGGCTTGTTCTTCAGCTTCTACATGTCAACCTCCATTACGCAGACACACTCGCAGCCTTTTCTCTAAATTGATCCGAACTCTGGCCAGGAGTTGTCAGTTTCGTATCAACTGAGCCATTCCATGGTCTATCCGGCGTCTCAAATCTGCTGGCATTCTGATCGCCCTGCCAGATCTATAAAAGATCGCTTTTAGCGCACCCCACAAGAAAAAATCCAAAGGATTGAGGTCTGGTGAACGGCGTGGCCAGAAATGTGGCGCAGGCCTACGGCCTATTCATCGCGTTCCAAACGCTTCGTGAAGAAAAGCACGAACTTGCAGACCAAAATGTGGTGGGGTGCCGTTGTGCATAAAGAAAGTGCGTTGGCGATTCTGCCGTGGAACAATATCTCGTAAGCGATGTATTGAATTGCACTGCAGAAAAGCCAGATAATTTTGACTATTTAGCCGCAACGGGAGATAGACTGGACCAATGATGTTGTCACCAACGATACCTGCCCAAACATTAACCCTGAATCGACCCTGGTGGATTCGTTGAATCGTCGCATAAGGGTTCCTGTCAGCCCAGATGCGAATATTTTGCCTATTCACAATGCCGCTGCTCGAGCAGCTCGCCTCATCAGTGAACAAGACGCGCTCAAGAAATCGAGAGTCTCTGCGTAATTTCTGAAGCATCCAACGGCAGAAATTCCGGCGAACTCGATTGTCCCCAGCAGCGCCGGATGTAGGCAGTGGCGAACGGGGCGGCTGCCCCGGGGCCCCCACAAATATGGGGCCTCCACAAAATTCGGATTATCACTTTTTTCGAATAAAAAAAGATTCTTTCAAAGTTAAAATTCTTTTTCGAAAGAATTAATAACTAGTCAAATTGTACATAAGATTTGCGTATACATCTGATAAATCCATCTTTTTCCATGTCCTTAAAGCGCAGATAAACTGCATAAATATAAGGGAATATAGAAGATTCCGAGTTAGTGACTTCTCACGATATGCATTTGCGTGTATTTACCCGAAACATATCGTTACAATTCATCTAGCGATTGGCAAAGCTGACATTGTAACGTGACATAGATTGACAGTGCTATCTAGCGTGATTTTAAGGTATCGCAGCCTGCAGCGGTATATTGTATCTAGTTCTGAACTTCTGACTAGTTCATACGACGTACGTACGTGTTTACACCATACCTATCAAACAAGCTTATTCATGAAATCTGAAAAGCGCGCTGGCGGCGTATTGCAAGCTTGAGAAGTCAGAAGGTATAATATATTGTAATTTGTGACTGTGATAGACGATAGTGTTAGTGTAGCGTAACCAACTTATCATCCACACGCAAGTACATACAAATATTCGTAAGTATCTTTTTCATATTATAACTATTACTAATATGTAACTATAGATGACATACGATCTCATTGTTGTGAGTAATCCCATCATGTGCAGCGCAAAAAAAAAATTAAATTACGATATATTTCTAACTACCATTATCCAAAATCAATTATATATTCTTTTATACTACTTTTTCCCTGGAAGGATTCACAATGAGCGTCGGAACAGATCGGCACAAAGCCCCTCGTGTATTCAAAAGTGGCGCACAAAAACGGAAGTTAGCTGAAGAGCAAGCTGGAAAAACAGAACAAGTACTTGCAATAACACGCAGCATATCAGAGTTGATAACTGTCCAGCCCCGTCCTGCTCAGGAAAATCTTTGTCGACGAATGCCAGAAAATAATCTAACGATTCCTGCGGATGATGATTCGATTGTTAAAGACGCCTCCGAATGTGACTTGATTGATTTTCAAACGAAAGTTATTGTGCCAAAACTAAATGGTACCGAAGAGGATGTAGGCCTATGGCCTGAACATACATCGGCAGAAATGGTCAATTACTGGGCAAAAAAAGGTTGTTCAGATCTACAGCACTGCAATAATGACTTATTAAAATCACGCTCTGTGGAACAAATGATTGAAGGCGATAGTGTTCGTAGATGCCAGCTGAGTATGTTTGAGCGAAAGAATCACAATGGAGAAATCATCAAGTAATCATGGCTATGTTTTTCGCCTGCAAATGGGATGGTTTACTGCGTCGTGTGTAAGCTTGTAGCTTCGACGCATTCGAAATTTACCCACGGTGGTTTCTGCGATTGGAAGCATGCTGGTAGTCGACTGAAAGAGCACGAACAATCTAGTTATCACCTCAATGCTGTGATAGCCTTTGTACAATGTTCAAAAGAAGCAGGGCGGATAAACTTCGAGCTCACACAACAAGCAGAACAGGTGATAAAATACTGGCGTCGATCGCCTAGCGCGTCTAGATCGCGTTGTGATGCAAATACTCTATATGAGCGGATGTGTACATTAGAGACTGGTATATACTCAATTTCCTGGCACGAGCTTCTAGATAGGGTGAATAGTACAAGACTAGTTCTACAAGACCCAAAACTAGACATGAATTTCGCCATTGCGTGTATGACATCGCTAAAAATTTTTGTTGAGACCAAACGTGGTTGCTTCAACGAATACGAGCAGCGAGGTGTCAAACTATTTGGAACATCAACATACATTCAAGCTCGTCAGCGCCGATCTAATGTACGTCTTAGTCCACTGGAATATGGTCAAGCGTCGGGAGTTGAACTGACGGTTTCAGAAAAATTCCGGATTGAAAATTTCTTACCGATAATTGACAAATTTCTCAGTGCTTTGCAGCAGCGAATCGCCGCATATGAGCAAGTCGATTCTCGATTTGGATTCTTCAGTCAGCTACAGTGCCTCAGCCACGCAGACACTCAAGATGCGGCGTCGCAGCTCGCAGCCGTTTACAAAGATGATCTGGACCAATGCCTCGGCGATGAAACAACCTCAACAACCTTACTATCATGAGTATTGAGCATGATATTTTGCGAGAAATGGATTTTGACCAATTGATAGACAGTTTTGCTTATCGCAAATTGCGAAAAGTGCCTGGTCTTTAAACAACAATGAACCACAAGAGTTTTATATGCTTATAATTTTATCGTGTGCAATAAAATAATTATACGTAAGTCTGAAAAGTTGTTTTTAATTACAAGCATTTCTGCTAATGTAGGTATTTAGTATTTTCGAAGTGAATTCGTATAAAACCCTATTTTCATAGGTTTTATTTAGTTTTCGATGTATGGAAGAATTGGGTTGCGTACGATGAAAATTCACACTGGGTAGTGGGCCTCCATAACTGCGCTGCCCAGGGCCCCTCGCTTCCTAAATCCGGCGACTCGAGGACGTCCTGCTCTCCGATGTCCAAGCGCCCTGGATGGCAAACCTTTCCTGATCATTAAAACGCTCATTAACCCTAGCGAGCCACACCTATTTTTAGTGCCTTACTTCGTCACACCTGGTCTCTCAGGCACAAGAGATGTTGATAAGTGATCTACTGTATTGATGGAAAAAGTAGCCCAATGGGCACATGATGTGTTGTAGGCAACCGTAGGATATGTCATGTTCGTATGGATATCATATAGACGTGGTTTTCTTTCCGTGCGATTTGCGTGGAACACAAAAGTCTACCGTCGGTCCACCAGACCGCGGTATGGCTTGCTAGGGTCAGGGCGTCGAAATTCACGCTGATCTGGAATTGCACCGGGCCGTAGACGTTCCCCATGGGCACGCTGGAGCAACCACTCTCCGTAAATTTCGCGAACTCGAACATAGTTTCCAAAAGCCTGATCAATAGCGCGAACCATAAGGCGTTGATCTCGACTATCTTGCAAACGACCACGATAGTGACGTCGATAATGATCCATGGTAACACACAATACGACCGAAACACACGACCAGACGATCAATCGACAAGACAGTTAGACACGATCCGACAAAGAGACGGAGACACGAATAAGCAGTCAGACACGATCCAACAATCAGAGACGACCTAACAGTCAGACCCGACCAGACAGATAGACAAGCACGCACTGACGCACGCACGCACGCACGCACGCACACACACACACACACAAATACACACACGGACTCTCGAAGGTAAGACAACAGTAGGTTAAAAAGCTGTTGTTATTTACCATATGTCTGTCCGTCCACGTCCTCGTGGTGAGAGTCGGACAATGGTGAGATTCCTTTTATTCAAATAATAGAGTCCACCTGCTGAAAGATGGAGGGCTTTATTTTGGTGTTCAACTCGCTATTATTGAGTTTCTTCTCCTCACGATCAGGAGAAACTCATATTTCCGAATTTTTTTATATTTTATTATTTGTTTTCTGGGTGATGGGTTCATTTGCGACCCATGGTTCCTTTCTGACTTTTGATCCTCTTAATTAGTGAAACTTTTTAAGCAAATAAAAAATGTTGACCTTGACTTTCGGGGTCAATTTCAGTTGACGATTTCTTAACTACCATTTACTCATCAACTGGCATCGAATTTTTCCAATACGCGAAGGCGGGGGGGCTGGAAAAATGTACATAAATCGTGTTAAAATTATTTTGTTTCCCTAATTTCTTAAGCAATTATAAAAATTCATAATGTTAGTTTATAATAACATAACAAGGTTATGAATTAATAATGAATTTGTATTCAATAAAAAAAGTTATGAAATGACTTTGTCATTTGTTATTCATGCGGCTTGAAAAAAAAAAAAAATGTGGCAACAGCGCTGTTGTGTTTATATGAAGGTGTATATGTTTGAGATATTGTATACGGGCAAGTCCACCAATTATCAATAAATGAACAGGACGTCAAAAATTTGACGTGTCTGAAATTGTTACCCTTCATAAGGTGTTCCAAGATTGGAAAGTTCACTAAATCCCATCGCTTTGAAGCTCACCGTTCACGAGATATGCAACATCCAATGTTCGTACTTTGACATAATTGAGGGTTGAATGCGAATTCACATCGTATCTTTGTCACTACAAAATAATTATGCAAAATAGGTTTCTATTGTAAAAAATTCTCACCTTTTCGAATATATCTTTTATTTTCGAGAAATCTTTTCAAACTCCATTAAAAAAAACACGTTGTTTGGGATAAACAGCTTTCTCGAGTGTGGGCCCTAGTTTTATCATTCTTTTGAACTTTTTATCTGGAAGCTGAGATCTTTCCAGTAAGAAACCCGAATTTGTAGAGTGGGACGGCTGCGGGATCTTGCGTGTGCTAAATTTAATTGAGGAAAAGTGTATTATTCACAGACGTTTGACATTAAGCGTGTAAATAATATAATTTTCATCGATTGAATTTAGCTCACGCGAGATCCCGCAGCCGCCCCATTCTACAAAGTTAGGTTTCTCACTGAAAAGATCTCAGCTTTCAGATAAAAAATTTAAAAGAATGATAAAACATGGCGGTGCACTCAAAAAAGCTGTTTGTTTCTCAAAAAATGTGTTTTTTAAATGGATTTTGAAAAGATATTCGAAAATCAAAGATATATTCGAAAAGGTGAGAATTTTCTACATGAGAAACTTATTTTTTCATATTTATTTTGTAGCGACCAAGATACGATTGAAATTCGCATTCAACCCTCAGTTACGTCAAAATACGAAAATTGAATGTTGCATACCTTGTGAACGGTAAGTCTAAACGGGATGAGACTTGGTGAACTTTTCAATCTTGAGGTACACTATGAAAAGGTGAAAATTTCAGGATATCAAATTTTCGACGTTCTATTTATTTGTTAATGATTGGTGGACTTGCCCATACGTATTATGTCTCTCTCTATCACGTGGTGCGATGTTGCCAAAGCTTCGGTCACCTGCTCCGCTGTCATTAATCCAAAGTTGAAAACAAAAATTCAACTTTAATTGTTTATAGTTTGGCCGGTAACAAGATATCGTAAATGTATCATAATAATCCACAAGTATTCAACTTTTCTATACTTTATTTTTGATTCTGTAAATCTGGAGGAAATAATAGTGATAAAAATATAAAAAATCAGGGTAGATCATTTTCAAATTCCGAAAACAGTTCAATGAAATATCCTTCGCGACAATTACTAAATTTCAAACCTCAAACTTTCAAAATCACTTTTCTCATGAGATTCGCTTACACATCCCTAACGTTTGAGCACTCGTTTTTGGAGTAAAATTAGTAAATGTTTATGCTGTACCGTTAATCTGCCATTTCCGCCGCATACATTGAGGCAAGTCTTTCTTCTTTCTATTTAACCTTCTTTTGATGCTCCAAAAGAATGAGTCTCGCCAGTCGAAAGACCCTTTATCGTCAATTTTTTCGCATAATGCAGAGGCATTCGGTCTTATTACTCAGGTTGAAACGTGGCATTTGAAGGATACTTGGAACATCGGCATGAGTTGGTTTGCATATCAATCTTAGAACATAGAAACTTTTTTTTGTTGAGGGGATAAAAAAAGATAATCAAAAATACACCAGGATAACCCCTCAACTATCCAATTAGATGCTTGCTTGATCCGCCGATGATAAGAAGTGCAATCCTTGTGCTTAATACCTGAAACAAGCGTTCTGCGGTTTCCGGCCTCACTATAGCCGATTCGTGATAACATCGGAATCTAACATACGCAGGACTTTGGCAGAATTTTCTCACGCATTCTTATCTAATTACCTCAATTCAGACTTATTTACCTCTAATAGATCCTTTCTTTGAATCTTGAATAATTTGGTTTTCTAAAAGCAGCGTTACATCGAACTAACCATTGGTGCTGGGTTAGCAAAAAATGTTTGCGTTCATTCAACATTTTGTATGAAATTATCCGTTGTTATTCAATATTATATGAACTTCTCAAGTCCATTTGATATTGAACAATGACGGATTATCCCATACAAAATTTGAAGACACCGATGAACATCGGGATACATGTGGGGCATTCCACGTCAATTTTACATTTTCAAATCCTCACATTTTTATATTGATTTAGAATTTTAACATGTTATTCTATACTCCAAATGAATCGATACGTATTTCACGATTTATCGATATAATGAGTTTTTCAATTTTTCACCAGCTAGTTCAAGTTTCGAGTTTATTCACAAAAGTGAATTTTTTTATTCATTTGAAGTTGATTTGGGAGGTGGCCCGGAATTTTTTGTTCATTTAACGATCACCCTAATGTATAACCATGCATGCTATTTTCATAAAAGACGCTTCACAAACCTTATGAAAATCGGCTCTCAGTCGATATAATGAGTTTTTCAATTTTTCACCAGCTAGTTCAAGTTTCGAGTTTATTCACAAAATCATTTCTTTACCTGCATGTATCTCAAAATCGCAAATCGTATCAAACAAATCAATTTCAGTGAACTTATTTAGTCTGAATAGTACTCCACGAAAAACATTATCTTGGAATTTTTGTTACCCTCTAAGAGTGAGTTTTTTTGCATTGAAGTAGGGGAGACCTAGGGGCTAGTTGTAGTTCAATGTTTGAAACAAATGAATGCTGTTATTGTTCCGCGAACAAAGCGTCTGCTTGTCGACTGCTCTGTGATGCGAGTTGGATCGAGAGTCGAATCGTAACTCCATGCGTAGCTATGTTCATGTTCAAACCATTAATGTGCAGGTCTGTACGTGCGGATGGTAACGCGTATTCTAATATGTTCGAAATTCCGAAATAAAATTGAGAAACTGCCCCTCGAACAAATTTATTGAAAATTTTTTTAATTCTCAAAGGTCTTTTGATCTACTAGATGCGAATGAAGCATTATTGAAAATTTCAATTCGCCAGATCAAGCACTTAAAAAACCATAGCAATCTTGCAAGATATGTCAAAATTTTTTGTATTTTTTTCTAGTTTTTGAAAAAGAAAATAAAAAAATTGGAAACAAGAAGAAAAATAGATTTTTTTTTTGCAACGGTTTTTTTAGTACTTCAATGCTAAGAAACTCACTCTTCGAGGGTAACTAAAATTCCAAGATAATGTTTCCTATGAAGTACAATTCAAATTGAAAAGGTTCACTTCAATTGATTTTTTTGAAACGATTCGCCGATTTTGGGATATATGGAGGTGAAGAAATGATTTTGTGAATAAACTCAAAACATGAACTAGCTGGTGCAAAATCGAAAAAATCATAGAACAAGATGTAACAATTTCAAATTAATAAAAAAATGTGAGGGTTTGAAAATTCAAAGTTGACGTGGAATGGCCCATATATATTTTCAATCCTTTTGAGCAACATTCAATGAAATTGAGAAACAAAAACTCTCGTATTAGCATAGGATAATCCATACAAAATTTCGAGGCAGGGGGGTGGTGATTTTACTCCACACAGCAGCATTATCATAGACTGATTTCTGAAAATTCAAAATTTTTAGGGCCATAATTAAACCTGCAATAAAAGCGTAACTAAACAGACAGTGAGACCCCATGCATTTTATATAGAAACTTCATCCCTGTGGTGAAGGGTTAAATGTGGAAATAACAATCTGAAAAAATTACAGGATCAGTTTTTATTCATTTGAAGTTGATTTGGGAGGTGGCCCGGAATTTTTTTTTCATTTAACGATCACCCTAATGTATAACCATGCATGCTATTTTCATAAAAGACGCTTCACAAACCTTATGAAAATCGGCTCTCAGTCGAATTTTTTAGAATTGCAGAATGCTGTAGCTTTTGCTTTATCGATCGATAGTTCTCATAAGCATAAGTCTCGGCTATGGCTGTTTCTTAAGTTATGAGGGTATGTACGTCACAATTATAGCTTCAAGTCTGATACAATTTATTTGAAGTTTCTTTCCAATGACAAAATGAAAATTCTCAATGTACCCAGATTGAATTGGGATAAAATGCACTGCATAAATTTGTTGTTAGCCAATATAGGGGAAGGTGGTACACGACGGCCCCCCCTGGGGCACCATGGCCACCCCCAAAAATTTGGTCGAAAAAAAAATTTTTTGTTTTTTGTCAAATTATCTTAAATTTGATGAATTGACTCATTTTTAAGCCAATCAGCGATATCTGGGGCACAATGGACCACCCTGAAAAATTGGGTCAAAAAATTTTTTTCGAGTAGAATTAAATCAAATAGGGTAATTAAGATAAAGAAAAACATTTTTAACGTTGGAAACAATTTTTTAAAAGAAAAAAAAATCTTTTTTATTTTTCATTTTTTAGAGGCGTGGGCCGTCGTGCCCCACAAAATTTTTTTTTTTTTTGAATTTTGGCAAAATGTCGCTGAATTTGGGTAAGATAGAACAAAAGTAAACTGATTTGATGACTGAAAGCCACAAAAAAGTATTACCCGGCTTAAGGGGGCCGTCGTGCCCCACCCTCTCTTATAAGACGTTCCTTGCCAATGTCAAAAACAACATCGTAAGAATATTCCGATCGAATTGGAATGAAATGCACTGCATAAAATTGTTGTTTAGCAATTTATAGGGCGTTCGTTGCCAATGCCAAAAAAAGACCCCTCACAAAACTTATGGAAATTGACTCAGTTGAATTTTATTTAAAGAGAAGCAGTCATGGTTTCGATGGCTTTTTCGATGGAACTTATTGTCAGTATAAAAAAAAAAAAAAACGAATTGTGGCTACAGGTACGTTTTAATATTAAAATTATGAGCTGAAATTTTCGAAGATTCTTCTTTCCGGATTTGGAACCGGAATTAAAATTTCAAAAGTAACCCAATAAGGACCACTCTAATATACAGTGTCCGTTCTCATGTGTCGAGAATGGAAGGACCTTAGTTGATGCTAAGCCACGTCTCGTCAGCCAATCAACAACTACAAAAATTCCGAGAACGAAAATATAGGATACAATTCCTTAGTATGAGAATAAAATGTCAACAACGACTGAAATTTGAACAACGACCGTTCTTGTAAACAAACGTCTGTGAGCCCTGAAATCGATGAATACTTTGAAATGAATAATAACCAAGTTAGTTGTTGTGGACATTTTTTTCCAACGCTAAGAAATTATGTATCTTCTATTGTCGTTCTATTTTGGTACTGGGAATTTACCTAGTTGTTGATTGGCTGACGGGGCGTGGCTCAGCATCGACTAAGGTCCTCCAATTCTCGATACTTGGGATGGGACACTCCGTATACACATGTAATAAACATTTGTATATGGATTATACATATAGACGCAAAATTTTTACTCAAAATGTGAAATTTGCTATATCGATGTTGATGGCTAACAATCACAATAACTAGCCAACAAAAACCGCTATGATTTGGAGCACAGTTTTTCCGTATTTGTGAAGGTCTACTCTACAACTTGTCAGTGTCGGTTTGCGTCGTCATCGTATTAAAACCTATTTTGATTTCTACAGCACTGTGCGTATACCTTACTTGTGCGAAGCCATCTTCATGAAAGAATTGTCTATTCGGCACTGCACGTCTGGCTGGCTAAATTGGTCATGATAGACGGAGAGTCAGCGACAAAAATAGTTACGTCATTGAATATCCACAATTATTAGCCTTATTGTACTTCCCTAATACTCATGATAATCGATCCGGAAGTTTGACTAGCGTCCAGCGGTATATACGGCCATTGCGGACCCCCAAAGGGGTAAAAAAATCAATACAAAATCGGGATTCGATATTGACTGATTTTTGTGGGGTGGTAGCAAAGGATGTTTCATTTGCTACTACCTCATTTTTATGAAAATCCCAGACGTTTTGGTCGGTGGAAAGATAGTACCAGACGCGATCTAACGGACGCGAAAATCGACCCACCTTACGCCGTTTGATATCGATTTGTATAAGAACGATTAATTAAGGAGGCAGTTCTATTAATCTGGCGGAAAAGGGGATATTTTTTGGATTTATATTTTTAAGAAGGTTGTGGGATGAATTTTTTCAAACTCGCAGGGTTTATTCATTATAGATTTGTACTCATTCATGAATTTTACATGAATACGAAATAATTATTTTTCAGTATCAGTAGAACCGTATACCGCGGCTGATGAGTTTCACCGACATGGCGTGCACAATAACTTCTCGAAATTTTGGCGAAAAACAACGGAAAAAAAATGTTTCACATTTGACACCTTCCTTCAGGGAATGGGCCTCTATGAGAAGATAAGATCGAAAATTGTTGCAGCCGGAGCGCTTCCATAAAGTATCGTTGTTTACGTTTTTTTTTTTTTTGTTTTCGGAGGCGCATGAAAAATTTTATTGTTGAACAATTAGTTGAAAATAGGTTTATTCCCGACAGAATGACATTTTACAATATCCCTCTAAATTTGAACTCAATCGGATGATTAGTAATCGAGATAAGCTGCCCGCCGACTTTAGAAAAGTAGTTCTGAGAAAAACGTGTTCAAAGTTTCAGGAACGATTTCTATGCAGAAGAAACTGACACGCCAATCAGAATATACGGGGCTGGGTTCAAAGTCTCGTAACTCCGTCAATTTTTATATTTTCGCCGTAATATTTTATTAACTAGACATTCTTGAACTATCAGTTTTTGAAAAAATGCAAAAAAAAGTCTAATCGTTTCACCTGAATAATAGGACTGCTCCCTCAAATTGGATCCTCGGTAATCGATATATGCGTTGTCAGACGAGAATCTCGATGGAAACTGTTTACCAGACACTGTCAAAGAGCAGCTAATTTGCTCAGAGCACGATAGATACCGGGTGCTACAGCTATGATTAATTTCGGTGTTCAACATTTTGGTAACAGAAGCAGGTTGTCATGCGTGAAGGTGAGAATTTCTATCACTCAGTAATATCATGATCATATGATTTGCTTATAAAGAATGAAGTACAATAATAATAATCATTCATTTTAAATTCATTTCTCAATGTCATCATTACAATCATAAGATGCTTGCAGCTCCTTGTCGTCAGGCCATCATCTTCGTCGGCGTCATCATCATCATTTTCGTCATCTGTGAAACTGATAAGTATTAGAACATTGTTGTAAGTCTATCCGCGTTTAGTGAATCGAACAAATATGAGCATTTCAACGTGAAAACCATAGCCCAAAGAAAATTGAGGCCCTGGATCTTTTCACTGACTTTTTTTCAAAAACTATGACTCAAAACAAATATTTTCAGATTAATATTGTCGCAACAAAAAATTAATTGAAGGAATTATGATTTGTGCAAAATTTCGACTATTTCAGTGATGAGTAAACATTATTTTACATTATCATCAATAGTTCAACTGCCTTTGGAGCCATTAGATTCACGTTTGGCACGCTGAAATAACATGAAAAGACCTCTAAAATGAGCAATCTTAGACTCAATTTGCTGCTGTTTTACTGATTTTATGCGACAAAGAGTATTTTGTGTTTTTTGTTCTTTTGTTTTTTTTTTTTTTTTTGAATAATTGATTACTCGAAAACCTCATTTTTTTCAATTTTTGATTTTCATTAAAATTCATCGATTTTATGAGAAAAATTTGGGGGCAAAAAAAAGTCACTAAGAGCAACAATCTTAAGTCTCTCATTAACAATAGAGAACTATCAAATTTTAATAACATTAAACTATTATATAGTAGAACAAACAATTTCATATAATTTAATTACCAATAATGAAATATGTCAAACACGTGGAACTAGGTTATGTTAGGTTAATTTACGGTTCTTCATCTCTAAATTTTTCAAAAAAATTTTTGTTATAGTGAATTTCGGAATTAATTATCAATAAAACTATTAATGAAAAGCTTCGATGCTGATTGATTGTTTCATAAACATTGGATATCATATGGTTAAGATCTTACCGAAACAGACTTCTCACTGCTCTTCAGATGTTATTGGGTGAGCACTCAGCGGAGAAGTGACGTGATAGATACATTAGATTAGCAACTTCGATAATCGATATACATCGAGATTCATCACCGGAACGATCGAACCACGTAAATCTATACCGCGGGAACCTCAAAAGATCTCAACTCTCACGAAAAGCCAATATTTATAACAACAACGGTGCATACAGATTGCTTGAATGATCTATATCAGAAATCTTATTCACAGTACCATTTTTCTTACTGTGAATCATTTCCTTAAGGGTTCTATGAAAGAATTTGCGTTCGGAAGTTATGATGTTTGTAGAAGTATGTTTTAATGTTAAGGGGCCATTAAAGACGTTCATCGCCTTGAAAACACGGGGAGCCAAAACTCCTACATCGCTTGACTGATTGGAATGAAATTTTGAGGATCGGTATATTATCTTTGCAGAAAGTGGAGCAATTTTTTACTTTTTCAAAATTTGAGAATTTTTCAAAATTTCGATTTTTTTTCGTCGAAATTTTGAAAAAGTAAAAAATTGCTCCACTTTCTGTAAAGATGATACATCGATCCTAAAAATTTCATTCTGATCGACCGAGTGATGTAGGAGTTTTGGCTCCCCGCGTTTTCCAGGCGATGAGCGTCTTTAATGTCCCCTTAAGCTATGGTTGACTAGAGCCAACTTTTCTAAATCTTTACACTTAATATTATACTTATGTGAGTATAGTCTTTTGTGAAGGTGTTGCGATGTTTGCCCTATATATATAGCTTTTTTCATCAGGTGAATCCATTAAATGGATTCCATTTATTATTGAAAATAGCTAGACGATCTTTTTTACAACTATATCTTCATCATATTGTTGTGACCTGAAAATTTCTGTTTCACTAACTCATGAGTGAACTCTAAAACTTGTATGTCATATGTGTAATCAACAATAAACTAAGATATAGTGATGAAAAATGTCATCTGGCTGTTTTCAATGATAAATCGAATCCATTTAAATGATTTACCTCCATTACTTCTGGAATTATTATGGTAAGGAGTGATAATGGCCGTGATAATTACTAGACACTCTCGTCTTCTATAATTTTACCCCAAATCTATAAGTAATTTCCAAAGTAGTCGCACAATTAACCGCAATTATCCTATCGCGACAGTACGACGAATGACAGAGTTCAACGAGGCAGTACGAGCAAACTATTACAAGGTATTACAATTTTTCTTGCACCCAAATGTTCTTCGTGGAATTGATCAATCTTGGTGAAAATTTGAGATTTAAAAAAAATTAGGTTTACGAATAATTAATTATTCAAAAACTCATTCATCCAAAAACACTCTTTGTCGCATAAAAGCGGTAAAACAGCAGCAAATTGAGTTCAAGATGGCTCATATTGAAGGTCTTTTCATGTTCTTTCAGCAGGCGAAACTTGAAATTTCATTGGAAATAATATGAAACAATTTTCACTCATCACTGAAATAGTCAAAATTTTCAAACAATCATAAGTCCTTGAAACATTTTTATTTTAGTTTTTTTATTTTTTTTTTTTTTTTCTTGTGACGATAATGGTCTGAAAATGGTCGTTTTGAGTCATAGTTTTTGGGAAAAAATTCAGTAAAAAGATCCTGAGTATTGACTTTTTTAGGCTTCAGTTTTCACGTGGAAATGCTCATGTATATGGGGGATTCCAAAGAATTTCGGACGGTCACGTACCGTGGCCCCTTTCGAATATTGAAAAAAAAATTTTTTTTTTGTAGCCCCAGATTTAAGGAAGCTTAGTAATTTATTTTAGTTTTTTTCAACCTTTCATTTGGAAGTTGGGATCTTTCGAAAATCGGCCATGATGAAATTTACTACTTCTTCAGACATTTTCAACTCGGCACTAAGACATCTTATGGGAAAACTTGCTATACAGAATCGGCCAGTATTTGGTGTGCTTAGAGACGCAAAAATTTGTTGAGATTTTTGTCAAAAGCGAGTTGTCTGTCGAAACTATCATTCCGAAAAATAATGAGGATCCAGAAGATTATATAAAAAATTCGATTGTGAAAATGATAGTTTATTACAATTTAAGAAATGGGTATATACCGTGAGGTTATAGGGAAGCCGTTCACTAGATGCAGGCAACCCAACAGTCAAATTTCCGAAGATTGCCGAAGGTGCAGAGTATTTGTCATTAAGAGGAAATGAACGTTGATTTAGCCATCTAGCGGATTTCTCACCGTACTACACACATGGACACATAATGATGAACGCGTATGTATGGATGTGTTGTGCCCATGTGTGTAATACGGTGAGAAATCCGCTAGATGGCTAGATCGACGACTAAACTGTCCGGCTGTTAGGTTAAAAACAATTGTCAGAGTGAAATTGAAGAATCTAATCGGAATAAAGTTAATATGCAAGATTCATCAATATTAATTAGTAAAAAAGTTGCAACAGTTAATTAATGAATTATGGCCGGTTTCAACAACGACGAATAACTTTTAATTGTAGATTAAATTCTATTCACTAGAAACAGAAGATTATTTCACATTAAATTTTCGACTTTTATTCGACGATTAAAGTTATTTTACGAATGAAAGCTATTCGTCGTTGGTGAAACCGGTCATAATTCATTCATTAACTGTTGCAATTTTTTTGCAAATCAATATTGATGAATTTTGCTTATTAACTTTATTCTGATCAGATTTTTCAATTTCGCTCTGACAATTGTTTTTAACCTAACAAACTGACAGTTAAAATGTCTGCTGACAGAAATTTTCGCGTCCCCTTCCATTAATGACAAATACCCTGCCTTCGGCAATCTTCGGAAATTTGACTGTTGGGTTGCCTGCATCTAGTGAACGGCTTCCCTATAACCTCACGGTATATAAAAATAGAAAATCTGATGAAAATTAGAGAAAAAAAACGTCGGCCCGTTTTGAAGTTGGGATGATAATTTTTCATTTTGAAAGTCGGAAATTTTCTAAGTTCTTCATCGGAATCGATCAGGGTGTACCCGGGGAAGGTTTGGAAGCTCGTAAGCAAACAAAAAAAATTGATTAAAAAATGTGATATTTTGTCATGTTTCCAAGGGTCATACTATTACTCAAAACATTGACAACGTAATTAACCTTTACAGGACCTTGACATTATTTTCGACTTTTTAGTTTGAAGTCCTAGAACTTTGTTGCCTGTCATTGGGTTCGATGGCAAAAAAGATGATATCACTTTCGCGCCGATATATCCGGGATGAAAAAAAATCGACATTCTAATGTTTTTTATCTTCAGTCAAGTGTCATCAGTCATTTTTCGTCAGATCATTTTTGATACAAACTTTAGCCAATCACATGAATAAAGACATTTTTATATCATGCGTTGTGAGGTACGAGGTAGTGAAAATGCATTACATCTGTTCAACTTAGCTTATTTTGAGAGAAATGCTGATAATGTCGAAAAGATGAAACATGTCATAGTGAAATAAGCAATTCAATGCCTTCACAATACTTCTAATAATGTACTTCAGTGTGGTAATTTTGAAAACACGGTACAACACAGAGAGATGCCCATTTCTTCGGTGTTACATCTATAAGCATGAATCGACATTAATTATATCATTTTTTCACCCTTACTTGACACACTGGGATGCAAACACTCCAGACTTTTCGTGAAAACTGTCATTTTTTCAATTTTGTCGAATATTTCAATTTTCCTTGTCATACTTAATTTTAATTGTTGACTATGTAACCTGCATAACCTTAAGAAGTAAGCACTTAAGAAGTTCTAACAAAATTAGCAAGTTGAAATATTGAATAGTTTATTTGTTGTAACAATCTTGTTGATGGGGTGCAATCCACCCCAGTGTGTCAAGTACGTCACTTCTCAGAAGTGTGTCAAGTAAGGGATAAGACAATAGAAACTTCAAGTTACCATAAAATCGGACAAATTTATCTGAACAGCTGAAACGTGATATATCGGTTACCGGTCCTGAAAAGGTTCAGAATGGCGATGTCAAATCCAAGTCAAGTTCACGTCGGATTCCCCAGAAGTATTATAGATATAACATACCGTGATTTTTCATAGATGCGGAACAGCAGGGACACCACCTCAAAACTTCTGTATTCAGGGGATTACGTTCAAGCATACCCTGTTTAAGCTAGCGTTTTTCTGTTTGAACTCGAGAATAGCGGCGTAGAATTTGAAGGCAGGAAGGATTTTGTTGAGCGAAAAGAAAACTACAATGAATCCTGCTTCTGTCCAGGAATTATTCTGCGAATATTTATGGAAAATCAATCAATGTAATTTCGATATCAGGTGCTTAACTCAAGAGAATGAGATCGTGTGAATAAGTGAAGTTGCGGGAGAATGGGACTAATTGAGGAAGATGATTGAAGTAAATCGATCAACAAGATCATTACTTACTAATGTCAGGTTTGACTTGCAATCAATTGATTATAAGTCAAGCAATTTTTTAGATGTTTTTGTCGAATTGTTGGAACAATAAAATGGTTAGTAATTGCCTTTTTACCAAGATTATAATACATTCGAGGATACATTAGTAATTCGTGTTACACGTTGCTGTGATTGAACAACGAATAATGAATAAATCAATGAATATACTCTTCGAAACGAAATGATGCATTACTAACAAATTGTTTATTGAAAAATAATAGTAGGAAATCAAAAAGGATCAATTCCTCGACGAACTGCATTAGTCATTTTTAAATATTACCGCTGGATCTAGAACAAAAAATTGAGAATCGATAAACACTTCACGGTATTCAATGTTAAAATTATTTTTAATAGAGGTGTTCAAAAAACCTCATTGTTGCATGCTCGTCATGAGAATTTAATTAGCATTGTCATGTCAACCAATGTGAAACAGTTTTCTTTTCAAAAGCTTATCATTGCTTCTTTGGACAATTCTCTGAACCTTAAAACATTTTTGATATATCACGATGAGTCTCAGCGAAGAGCAATCCTCACGTCGTCCTCCGCTTTGTGGCTACATCGTATCCTGATTTAGGCACTCTTTCGAAAACACCACAGAACATTCTCGAAGATTATCGACCCCGGAACGCTCAGACATTGAGGCAAAAGAGGTATGGATGGGTCGTTCTTAGACAGTGTATCCTGTACAGCATGCACAGATATCAGAAATTACTTAGACGATTGACTTCGGAAAGTATCTGAGGATGATCGATTGTAGTTATCGTTATTGTTAATATCGGCGGAATTGCATCCTAAGGAGGTATAATAAAACTATCGTACCATTTTTCGTTTTGACGTTCGCCATACTGGATCTGCAATTTTGAATTCCGAAAATCTGATGCCAGATTCGTAATCAGCGACCCCGAAAACCCCCGGTAGCACCTTGTCAGCCAAAAATCTTTGGCCGGTCGTTCTACGGGAGCTATCGCATAACGAAATCTGCAATGTTCAGGGGTTGATTACACCCCCTTAGGGTGAAATTCCGCCGATATAAAAAATACGTGTCGAATATTTTCACCCTCTCTACAATCTCTCAAAGTTTCGTTGAAATCGGAGGGGAAACTTGGCGATGTTCCCTTGTCAGCGGTAGTCACCGTTTGTTGACTGCAATCACTCTTCGACTTGAAAATCTTCATCTTCACTGCAGAAACTCAGAAATTGGCTCACAGTTGTCGAAGAATCGATCCTCTTCGATTTCTGACTATTATTTTTAACAACACAACTTGTTAGTCAATCCATTATTTTAATCCGAAAAGTTGATTCATTGATTTATTCATTATCATTGTTTGATCACAGCAGCTCGTAACATGGATTACTAATGTATCATAATTTTGTTATAAGGTAATTACTAATCATTTTATTGTTCCAACGATTCAACAAAAACATCTCAAAAATTGCTTCATTCATAATAAATTCATTGCAGGTCAACCTGACAATAATTAGTAATTATTTTGTTGGCCGATTGACTAAAATCATCTTCCTTACCTGGTCCCATTTTCCCGCGACTTTACTCGTTCACATGATTTACTGATGCTTTTAAATTAACCGTCTAATGTTGAAATCACATTGATTGTTTTTTCATAAATATTCGCAAAACAATTCCCGGACACAAGTGGGGATCATTGTACTTTTCTTTTCGTCCAACAACATGCTTCCAGCTTTCGAATTCTCCGCGCGCTATATTGTCGAATTTAAACAAAATAAAGCTAGCTTTTACAGGGTATGGTTACTTTTAGGCTGGTGTCCCTACTGTTCCGTATCGACGAAAAGTCACGGTATTGTTGGTATGCGATGGTATAGAATTACATGACTTCGAAATTATATTTTGATAAAAATTGTGCGATGATGCTACGAGACCGCAATCATTGTCCATAGACTGTAGGGGTATCTAAAATATTGTTCGCAAACATAGGTACTATCACTTGTCTACTGAATACTGGTAATTTTCTCAAAATTAATATGACCGTAACTTCTGAACCCAGTCTCGATCCGCTTTTCGCAGAGGCTTCAATACTCTGTCTTTCGATGTAAATTTTTGTGTCAAAATTTCAACAAATTAGGCACCGATGTATTCTTGTAATTCCATATTTTTACTTTTTTGAGCGAAAATTCCATATTTTTAAGACTCGAAAAACTCAACAAATATTTTCATTTCATAGCACACTTAAACACTGATACATTGTGTACATCGAATTTTTTCATAAGATGTCGGTGCCAAGTCGGAAATAAATGAAAAAGTAGTAATTTTCGTGATGGCCGATGTTCGAAAAATCTCAACTTCTAAACGAAAGCATGGAAGAATCTAAAATAAATTATTATTCTTCCTTAAGTCTCGAGCTAGAAAAGGAATTTTTATTTTCTAAAATCAAGAGGGGTGAGCATTCCCGACCATTCGAAAATCTCTGGATTCCCCCATATATGTTTCTTCGATCAACTGGAAGCGGATAAACTTACTACAATATTCTTATACTTATCATTTTTACAGATGACGAAAATGATGATGATGACGCCGCCGAAGATGATGGGCATGACGACAAGGAGCTTCAAGCATCTTATAATTATGACGAAATTTAAATCACGTAAAAATGAATGTGAAAGAATTAATTTTGTCATTGTGCTTTCATCTTTATAAATAAATTGTATAGTTATAGTTTTACTAACTGATACAAATTCGTACCTATATGCATAACAACCTGCTTTTGATTGCAAAATTTGGATCACCAAATTCAATCATAGCTTTAGCATCCGGTATCTATCGTGATTTGAGCAAATTATCCGCTCTTTGACGTCGTCTGGTATACAGTTTCTTATTTGATTTCTGAGATCTGTCTGATTCGTGAGATTTTTCTAGCAACACGTATATCGATTACTGAAGATCCAATCTGAATAATCAATTGATATTTTGTGGCGAATTACAGGATTTGTATGTTGTCAGTAGGATTATCGGGACTGACAATATATGTATTCAACATTATTGAGTGAGACGAGATCTTTAAATTCGTCGAACGAATGCTTAACGATTGATAGCAGACGAAAAGTAATATGGCAATAGACACAAAATGAAGTGATTTTTTATCTGGAATGATGAATTTTGAGAATCTGGTGTACAATAACTACATAATTCAATGTACAAAGATTTATGTAGAATCTCATAACGCCAAAACTTAATAAATTATCCCAGGGCTATTAGCCAGACTGGTATAATATTTTGTAACTTACTTTTTGTATGTAAATTGAGCGGTCTCTACTAATTAATGTGTGAATTAAACGAATGAGATTTCTGATTCTCAGGGGGTTTGAAATACTCCTTGGGCCTACTCTGTAATATTATGCTTGAAATGATGGAGGCAATTTCAAATTTGAAGCTTTTGATGATAGTAAGACAAAATTAAACGCTTTTATTCAAGATAGACAGGTTATTTTCTTTAATGCGATTGACAAATACTCTTATCTTTCGATGAAACCTAATTCCTGGCATGTATACGGTGTGGTTATTTTATATGTTATTCTAATTGAACCCTATCCATATTCTCGTGAAATGTGATTTCTTTAAAGCTAATTTTAAGGTTAAGACACCTTAACAATACCGAATACAGTGGAAATGATTCAATGAAATGAATGAAAAACATGGCAAAATGTAAATGAATTGAATCTATGTTTGAGAAAACGAAGGCTGTACTTTCGAAAGCGTCCCCCCACCGATTCCGTTCTAACTTTGCATAGAGCTCCATTTTTATGTGAAATCAACTTGAACGAGAGTATTTTTGGCGCGTCTCTCAAATGACGGGTTTACATAGTAAAACAATGCAGATTAAACATGAATAACGTGAATTAACACGAAGACAATGAACAATGAACATCGCGTCATGATTATGAATTTATAAGCATCATTCATCCACTCTCTCTCTCTCTCTCTCACACACACACACACACACACACACACACACACACACACACACACACACACACACGCGCGCGCGCGCGCGCGTATACATATACATATACATATACATATACATATACATATACATATACATATACATATACATATACATATACATATATATGCATATATATGCATATACATATACATATACATATACATATACATATACACATATATACACATATATACACATATATACACATATATACACATATATACACATATATACGCATATATACACATATATACACATATATACACATATATACATTAGGGTGGTTCAAAAAAAATTTTGAATTTTTTTTTTTCAACCCTTACCCTCCCAAATGTTTGTGTCCGATGAGAAAATAATCCTCACGAAAGAGGAGCGCTGTAGCTCAACTCTAAAAGGTCGCTATTTTCATTTTAGTTTCCCATTCATTTAACATGGGAATTTTTGTTTTTTCATTCAAATTGAAATTACACCTAATCATTCGGATTTTTTGCAAATAACCATTGTATATTCAGAAAGCTGACTCTTCGAGCTTTTCAAAACTCTATAATAACGCATTATTATCATCAGTAGAAGACGAGTTACAGCCATCTGAAAATTACTAAATTTCTGACTACGGAGCAATTGTTCATATTAATTTTTTTTTAATCATTTATTATAAGTTTCATCGTAATCAGTAGTTACGAGTACTTTTTAATGATTCAAAAGTTTTCAAAATTGTCGATGAAACATCCTCTAGATGGCAGCATTTATTTTTATTGGAGCAAATGTAAGTCACGTAGTCATTGAATTCAAATTTTTTTTATTTTCAATTAATTTATTTACACATGTCAGAGTTCATATCAATTTGTATTAACAATTATAAAATTAATTATTATTATTTGATTCTTATCAAAGATAACGTCAGTACTACTGAGTTATCTTTGATAAGAATCAAATAATAATAATTAATTTTATAATTGTTAATACAAATTGATATGAACTCTGACATGTGTAAATAAATTAATTGAAAATAAAAAAAATTTGAATTCAATGACTACGTGACTTACATTTGCTCCAATAAAAATAAATGCTGCCATCTAGAGGATGTTTCGTCGACAATTTTGAAAACTTTTGAATCATTAAAAAGTACTCGTAACTACTGATTACGATGAAACTTATAATAAATGATTAAAAAAAAATTAATATGAACAATTGCTCCGTAGTCAGAAATTTAGTAATTTTCAGATGGCTGTAACTCGTCTTCTACTGATGATAATAATGCGTTATTATAGAGTTTTGAAAAGCTCGAAGAGTCAGCTTTCTGAATATACAATGGTTATTTGCAAAAAATCCGAATGATTAGGTGTAATTTCAATTTGAATGAAAAAACAAAAATTCCCATGTTAAATGAATGGGAAACTAAAATGAAAATAGCGACCTTTTAGAGTTGAGCTACAGCGCTCCTCTTTCGTGAGGATTATTTTCTCATCGGACACAAACATTTGGGAGGGTAAGAGTTGAAAAAAAAAATTCAAAATTTTTTTTGAACCACCCTAATATATATATATATATATATATATATATATATATATATATATATATATATATATATATATATATATATATATATATATATATATATATATATGTATATATATATGTATATATATATGTATATATATATGTATATATATATGTATATATATATATATATATATATATATATATATATATATATATATATATATATATATATATATATATATATATATATATGTATATATATATATATGTCGGGGCGGCGGATATAATCAGGATTATTTAATTAAAGAACTCAATCAAGGACAACTTTATATTTTATTTATCAATCTTTGTCAATCACACTAGTTCTTCATCGAAATATCAATCAACAACTCCATCTTCTGTTTTTAAAACTCTTCTGTTAATCATCTCTGCCGATCTGATAACCACTCTCCGATTCGGCCATACTGACTATTCACACGTCCTCGTGTGATGTTGCTTCATTGAACAAGACATGGGGGAAATATCTGTATCTTAGTGTTCTGTCATGGACCCCGTTTCATCTCACTGTTCCGGCATTTGCCTAACATCTCAAGGGAAACCATGACTCAAAAACCTTGAGCAAAACAGACCAATCATCTCTCTTCAAGTATGTACAAATTTCACATGGAAGAATCTCGCGACTCACGATGCAGCTTGGAATACGTGACGCTCATGTTCTTCAACATTTTCAGTACTATAATCGTCCAGACTTGTAACAAAGCCTCGAGTGCACCTTCTATTGATCTGTAACAACGAATCATTTTCCGCGAAATAACTCAACTCATTTCATTTGATCTTCCTGACCAATATGCAGCGCTTTATGCATTTTCGCTAGAGGTCTTTTTAAACATACACACAAGATCAGCCAGCTCAGAGGTCTCCTCACTCCTCAGACATGTTCACTACCACACAAGGTCAGCTAGCTCAGAGGTCTCCTCAGACATGTCTACTACCACACAGGGTCAGTCAGCTCAGAGGTCTATCCAGGTATGTCTACCGCCTCACAAAGCTTTGGTTTTAACCTGCGGTCCTTTAACAAGTCCTCGCAGAGGTTCCAAGCATAACACAATTCAAAATTCACATCACATGTCATCAATACGCTCGGCCTGCCTGATCTTAATAGAATCTATCACGTGCATATTTCAAAACACGGCTTGGATCACAAGCCTTTAACAAATATCATCAGTAATTTTGAAAAGATCTTCAAATTTTGCTCAAGTCTAGTTTGATTCTACTCATGACTTTGAATGAGAACGAAATGAAAACTTCTCACCGAATTATAATAACTGTGATAACGAGCATCTTCACACAGCGTTCCTGCCGCGAGGATAGTCTCAATTTGTAATGGTAGATCTGTTGAGAACAACCTGGATGCTAATGGCTGCATGGCGTTTTATAAAATTTTCTTTCCGGCATGTCATATACATTGTGTTTGTAGATCCATCCCACTTCTGATGTCGGGGCGGCGGATATAATCAGGATTATTTAATTAAAGAACTCAATCAAGGACAACTTTATATTTTATTTATCAATCTTTGTCAATCACACTAGTTCTTCATCGAAACATCAATCAACAACTTCATCTTCTGTTTTTAAAACTCTTCTGTTAATCATCTCTGCCGATCTGATAACCACTCTCCGATTTATATATATATCCCTGCGCGGTCGCACTGTGACGATTTCGTCCCAAGCGAAATTTCACTTGGGGATTCTCGGAAAACTGAAAAGGGGCGGGGTGCGGCTCCTACCCTAAAAAATCTTAGTACCGGTATGAACCTGCAAGCGTCGTCTGGCCATCCTGCATTAGTTAGTCCTCGAGCCACAGCAGTATCAACATGTCGACCGGATGAAAACGTCCCAGTGCGACCGGCGTGTAATTGAAAATTGCCGTCAGTATGTAGCGAAGGTACATAACTCATTTCATTTTTCTTCTTCCATTTAGTGTTAGTTTTCATCCATAAATTCTTGTCTGCAAGAAAATAATATTATTTTTGCAGTAAAAATGATCGTCGATTCATTTTTCATCAAAATCCTCGATTTTCTTTTTCTTGAAATTGTGCATTTCTAAGCTATCAAATAATTATACGTTTTTCGGCAGAAACAATCAAAGCCCAGTTTTTCTTGAACACTAGGTTGTCCATGATGACAATCCATGGTAATGGTTTCTTTACTGTGGCGCTTTTTTAATTGTTAAAATCTAGGCTGAAATACTTTTTTCTAGCGTTTTCGCTTACATACCAATTTATAGTATGAAACATAATATCTTTTGTACTTGAATAATCGTGAATTCACATTCTAGAAGAATTTAAGAGTATTCATGAATTTTTTTAGATTCTTTAGAGCGACTTAACGTGAGTTTAGCAAATGTGCTGGACTCGCTAGCCCAACCAGTGGCTTTCCTAATCACATTAACATTTACTCCACTCTTCTTGGCTGATGAGGTCGCCGCATGCCTTGTAACCGAACTTCTGTATGTCAACACCGCTTTCTTTCAGCATTTTTTTGATCCAGTGTCTCATCGTTCGAGAAGTAACTGGCTTGTGAGGAATTTGAATAAGACAAACTGTTTCGCCGTCATGCCTGGGAGAGTTTCTGTCCATTGCAAATAGGAGCGTAACATTGAAGTTCGACAAATTTTTTTGTTTTTGTTGAAGCATGGTATAATAGTGAGCAATGGTTGTTTTCGCTGTATCTTTGAAATTTTGATTCTATCTGGAATCTTTATCAAGAAGGAATCTTCCTTATTTTCAGTATTTGGGATCTTTATAAGGGATAAAGTCTATAACCGGTGCCCCATTACAAGGGCTAATAGAGTAACCGTCTTCCTTGACAGGAGTACGAGGGTAATTTTTTCGTTGGAATCAGAGTTTGACATGATAAAGTCTACGATTGATCTTGGATCCCAAGTCTCATCGTATCTTGTAATAACAGATCGTAATCTGAACATTCCCTTGAAAAATCTTTTTGTCCTGTCATTTTCACCTATGTTTGGTCCTAAGATTAATGCTATTGCTGATCTAAGACTATTTAGAGATCTATATTTGGCTCCTTTTCCATATTCTTGCACCAAACAAGTAAGAGTATCTGGTGCCGATCATCCCTCATACGGTTTAATCTCTTTATCCCGGCAGAATATCCAACATTTCCTCAAGGCGCAGTCATACTGGTTAAGAGAAGCTCTGCTTAAAAATGATATCATAACTGGTATTGCTTCAGCTCGAGCCCTTCCCCTCTCTAAGCTTTTACTAAAAACACTGCGGCAATCAGTGTGAGGTTCTGCCATAATGGATAAGAATACCTGTTAGAAGAAGATAACAATTTAATGCTCGGTCTAAGACCCACTGGTTCGGATGTTAACATTAAACGGAAAAATGGAAACCATGGTTGGGACTGCCATTCAGAAACCACGATAATCCCCTCAGCGCCTTCGCTCTTCATTGTTTGTAATACTTTTCATTTAATTGAAAATGGACGAAATGCATTGAAGAAATAATTTTTTCAGTCTAAAGTAAAGGCATCTACTGCAATACTGTTTGGATTTTGAAACCAAGACACATAGTTCTTACACTTTGTGTTTACACGAGATGCAAACTGATCTATTTCGGGTTTTCCGAGGAAAGCTGTTATTTTCCTAAATACATTATCAGATAATTTATATTCGGTTTACGGCTCTAATCTTCGGGATTCCTTATCCGCCTCTATATTTTCTTCCGACCTGATGTACGACGCAAATACTATAATATTCCTATTTTTGCACCAGGACTATATCTCTTGAGTAATACTATTAAGGTTCTCGAATCTAAATTCCTCCCTATTCTGTTAATGTATGAAATCGCCACTTTATTGTCAATTCGAAAAAGTATATGGCAATTCTTTGCATCGTGAGCCACGCACTTCAGTCCGAAGTATGCCGCTTTTAATTCGAGGACATTTATTGGAAGTAGACGTTCTCACGTATTCCAGAACCCGTGTGTCCTCGTTCTTTCACATGCAATACCTTACCGTGAAAATGAAGCATTCAAGAATATCTCGAGCAATAAAACCGGTGGTTCAATGGGATTTTTTACTATAGCGATATTGTCCTTCCACCACCGTAAGTCTGGCTGTAATGCGTCTGTCAAGTTCATTCTATTATCGTTATTGTTGTCAGCTGATCCTAATGATAGGTATTTTTCTCGTTCTTAAATCTTTGTTTGGGCCCAGCCATATCTCATGGCTGGACAACAGGAGACTAAACAACCAATAATTTACCAATTTTTACTTTTTTTGCAGAAGTTATTTCTATACCCCGCAAAAACATTGTAAATGTAGAAAATACCGCCTAGTACAAAAATAATGCCACTGGGAAAAAATTCAAAAATCTATAAAATCAGGAAATGATGCGAAGCACCACGGCCTTCTTGCAATTATTCGTCGTAAAGTCGGACTCCACTGATTCGTGTAGAGATATCGGAAAATCACTTCAAGAGCTACATACTTGGCAGGCACATTCCTTTCTCCCACTGTGCTACAGTTATTCGCACCTTTTGCAGTAGGGTAAGTCCAGCGAAGATGGCTGTACGGGAGAGATGACCAACGATCATTTTTTCAACTTGACGTGGATAGATGGCATTGCCAATAGACTAGTTTATTTCGCGTCAAGCGTAGGAATAAATGTAGTACAAAAATTTTCATGATAAAACATTAAAAAGTGAGTAGAATCCTACGCATTTAATTCTGACTGTTCGAATCTTCCTGATCACGTTCACTGTTCACGTGCTCAGAACAGTATTTTTGAATAATTACACTGTTTTTCACTTATATGGTATTAATAAAGATCTTTGCTGTACCCTAACCTCAAAATCATTCAAGGTCACTTTTAATTCGGTTAAATTATCTGTCGCGTAGCAGTATCCTACGTTAAGAAAGATATATAGCATTTACTCATTGTCCATCCAAGCGCGGACCTAACCTTTGGCATGCACATTTTATGCCATCAAAGAATACGAGGTTCCCTGTAGATACTTTCCAAAAAATCCGTATCCTGTACTTTCTCACAGTAAAACACCCCATGTGTACACCAAATGTAGAAATTTTCCCTAAAAATTATGTTTTATGAGTTCCCGAACTCTTCCTTTGTTTTTCACACGTCTCTCTGCAACCCCAAGACCTATTCTTTACCTAACTCTTCTAAGAAATCATAATGTTTAAACAATCCTCAGTCCAACTCCCAAGGCTCCTACTCCTTCGACCCGAAGTCTACCCTGACATCTTGACCACTCACACACGATAACTAACTCCCCACTTCAACCACCTATCCAATCAAAAGATATTGACAATGTCTCACCCTTACCAAACATTTCTATCCACCCACTATTGCCAATAACCTCTAACCCTAAACATTTCAGAACAGTCGTTTCTCAACATCCCAACTAACAACACTCTTCGACTCCGCGAGCCATCCTATCCTTATCTCACGTTACCTCGCGTAATTCTAAGTTCAACTTGTAAAATTTACTCAACTTCATTTAAATATAAAGTTACTATAAATGTTAATCAAGAACCGATACTTGTGATTTCTTCCAATTTCCTACGGCATTTTGATCAAGATCGTAGGCGTCCAGCAACAGTCAGAGTCGAATCCTTCGAATATTCTAACTAAGCCTGTACATTATCGATATGGCCATCTATCCCGAACGATCGGACGAGATGGCCTGATTCATTCGGGGATAGATAACTATACTTGTGTTTCTTTCATTCCTTGTTTATTTTAGTTTGTATGGTTTATGCCTCAGATGCCGAACAAGTACATAAGAAAGGTGATTACTACTCGCGGTACCTGGGCTCAAGAGTCCTTGCAAGCGGCCATGCTTGCTGTGAAAAATGCAGAAATGTTAACGGATAAAGCTGCCAATATTCATGGTGTCCCTAGAAAGACATGAGAAAGATGGTTAAGAAAAAAATGACGACAGAAAAATACCTATGAGGCCACCGTCTTCATTTGGCGAGCGAATGAAAAAAAATTATCCGATCACATTAAGGCAATGCAAGCAAATGGATTTTCTTTGGCAGTTAATGATGTGAGGATAATTGTATTCCAGTTTGCAGAGCAAATAAATTTAAATCACAGGTTAAACAAAGAGTCTGAAAAAGCTGGTTATGACTGGCTCTAATTGTTTTTAAGCAGGAATCCCGATATTTCACTCAGAAAGTCAGACGGAGTCTCTTACGCTAGATCTCAAGCTATGAACAAGCCAGAAGTTGAGACATATTCTCAGCTCCTCGAAAAAATCTTAAGCGAAAACGAATTACTTAACAAACCCAGTTGTATCTTTAATATGGATGAAACTGGAATGCAATTAAACAACCGTCCTGGACATGTGTTAGCTGGAAAGGGATCGAAAGCTGTAGCTATGGCCACTTCCACTGAAAAAGGAGAGACAATAACAGTTATTGCGTGTTGTAACGCAGAAGGAACCTTTTTACCACCAGTTTGCATTACGAAAGGAAGAAACAAGAAACCAGAGTTCGAAGATGGATTACCACCTGGTCCCCGTGTTTTTATGTCCACTAAGTCAGCTTATGTAACTTCAGCGATATTTTTAAAATAGCTAAAAGTACACTTTGCACCTAGAAAGGAAAGATCCTTAACCAATAACACGTGATCCACCACCTGAACGGAGCCTTGCAAATCAAAAAGCAGTACTAGGCTTATCAAAAAGACCTCCACCAATAGGCACCGATAACGAGTGGATGCCATCTAAAGTTTGGAAAGAAATCTTCCCAATTCCTGAAAAAATCCTCCAAGTTTGCAAACGTGCCAAACAGGTTAGTACGCTTTTAACAGCCGAAGACCATATCAAACATCGAAAATCCAAAGAAGACGAAAAAAGGACCAAAGAGCTAAAAAGTACAATGAAAATAGGAAAAAAAAATTACGAATAAATAAGAGAAGACTGATACAACTAAGGATAAATTGAAAGTGAAAAGGCGGAAGGCAACTCAGAGGATCTCAGCAAGCAGTAGCGATGAAGAAGAACCGATGCTGTATAGCAGCTCCTCGGATATCGAAAACGCAGAAAGGACGGAAGATAACTGCCGTGGATGCGGTGAAAATTATTATAAGACGAAACTTATTGAAGAGTGGTTGCAATGTAAAATTTGTCAGTTATGGGTGCATGAAAATTGCACAGTATTTGATGACATGTGTGCAGTTTGCGGCGAGAAGAAGAAAAAAATAAAAGAAGCGAAATGTCAAACTAAAAGGAAGGGAAAGGGCTAAAACAGAACTAGCTACCTCGCTCCAACGTATATGGCCGTCTCTTTCGGACATGCCGGGAGAGATGGCCAGTCACAAGTTTTTGAAAATTGTGTTGTTTCTTATGTAATAGCACTCAAAATTTTAATTTTTGTTGATTTTCCAATAAAGCTACAATTGGAGTTAACCTTGGTATCAAAACAGTTTTTTTAATTGTTATAGTTTCCCACCAATACAGTTTCGAAAAAACTACGGCCATCTCCCCCGGACTTACCCTATATTTCTTTCAGCCTACATCTGCCAGAGCAAACAGGTGTTCGGATGGAATTTATTAGTGAGAAGTAATTCATTCTCAAAATTTTAATATCTTGAAAATCTAGATCATTTGCATCGATTCAAGTCTCAACTGATTATTCGTCTGTTGAAAAATTTGAAGTAACTTTCGGTCTGAATGCATTGTGCCTATGTTGTTACTATAGTAGACTCTCAATAAGTGTCCGCCCTAGGGGCTGTAGGAGCGGAAAATTCTTGGATATGGATATTTAACAAGTGCCACCACTCTTCGATTACTCTTCTACTAGCGCCTGCGCGCTAGACCATACTGCTTAGGTGATGCCACCTAGCGCATGCGCGCTAACAATACATCGATGTGGAGGGAGCGTCATACTAGTGTTAGTGAGCGTACATGTAGCGGGGTAACAACTTGTGAGGATAGTTATCGAGCGGACACTTATCGAGAGTCTACTGTATGTTGTATTGCGTTACGCCCATTCGGAGGATAGTCTACTCCGAATGGAGATTGTACTCGCGTTGGTTCAATGCCGTTATTATCTCTGTATCTGGATTTACTGACCCAGCGAACCGAAATGGATTGGAAAATCTTTTTTTGGAAAATTTCGGTACCCGAAATCGTCAAAAAAAGGATTCCCCAATCCATTTCGGTTTGGTGAGAAGATAGTGTTTGCAATCAACAATTGACGGTTTTATAATTATCTCGAATTAAAAGAAATTCTTGAACTATCAATATAATGCGATGAACTGGATCATTTCGATTGTTCCGAATCATTCAAATCAGTGTACACAATTTTATCCGATTAAGAACATCAACGCAGGTTTATCTGAAACCTAGCTTTGTTAACATAGGGTGTATACCTACAATATGCACTGAATAAAATATCAGAGCTCGCAAGCCTCAACTGCCAATAAACTCAGAACTGTTACCGAAGAAAGCCAGAACATTTAAGGGTCATGAATCAATAATTCTGGAACCTGTTCATGCAAATCATATACTATACAATATAGGTATACTTATTAATTATCAATAAATAGAAAGTAACTCAATCGTTTTCAGTCGGGTTTTATTTAAGATAACGAGACTGATGTTAGGAACAGAGTGGGGGAAAGGAATGTGCCCACCAAGTATGTAGCTCTTGAAATGATGTTTCGATATCTCTACACGAATCAGTGGGGTCTGACTTTACGAGGTATAATTTGCAAGAAGGTCGTGGTGCTTGGCATTATTTCCTGATTTTATAGGTTTTTGTATTTTTTCCCAGTGGCATTCTTTTTGTACTTGGCGGTATTTTCTACATTTACAATGTTTTTGCGGGGTATTTTACTACTTTTTGTAAGTTGCGGTTGATATAAATATAGTATAGATATAGATATGGATATATAGCTACATACATATAAGTATATAGATATCTATATAGGTATTTCTATATATGTATATAGATATACATATATAGGTATGTATGTACTGTGATCGAATCATGTCCGCGATTCACCGATTCACTCTTCACTGCAGTCCTCTTAATGATACTTTATTAACTTTACTGACTTTACCTTATTTCGTTGGGCGCCAAGTGCAGTTGCTCCACCTTACTTAACAAACAACAACAAATAGGACTCGATGGATGGCTGGCTAGGCTCAGTTACACACACCGTAGATAGAGTGGCTAGGTTCACCGATACAATAACTCAGTCAGACAATAATTCAATTTTTCAATAGTTCACAGATTTCTTTATTTAGTTCAAAACCTCGAAGTAATCAACAAAAATAACATAACAAAAAACTTACGATACTCAGAAACCTGATTTACTCAAAACTTTAATATAATACAAAATCTTAGCTACTTTAACACCATCACAGCGCGATGATCGCATTTATTAATAAAATTAATAAATTACTGATACGATAGGTTCTGAACAACGAGAGTACGAGAACTGAGAGATTTCTTACTTACAAAAGTTTTACTTAATAACTTGACAAAACTTTAATTTTAACGCGAGACGACTAATAACAAAATTACGGAAGCTAAATTACACAATTTTTCTCTGAACAACAAATGCTCGTCCGCGGCTACTCTACGTTCAAGACTTAGCTTACAGGGGTAACCAACAGATTTCTTTGATTAATTTTTACTACAAAATCTACAGGATTCCTGACAAAATCTTTACTCAAGCAATATTACTGCGTCATACTAAAACATGCTAAACCATACTAATTTTCTTATTATTTTTCTACGTAATCCATAGTCACGAGGTCGCTTGAATCCTGAAAACTTTACTTTACTAGACAAACGTGGTTGGCCACGAATGTACGATGGCATAACCGCACCTTATAGTCGATAGATTCGTGACTTTTACCTTATTTTCTTTACTGAACCTTACTTAACAAGACTTTACTGACAAAACCGTACTAATCTTTGACAAAAGCGACGTCGTAACCTCACAACAGAGAGGCCAAAGCCTTACCTCAGTTCTCCTGGTTCCGTATTCTCGTCCACACTGATTTTACGATACTAATTTACTTAACCTCAAACAATACGTCACAAGACTTTAACGATAGACGGAAGAATACGGTAGATCAAAGAAAGAACGGTAAAGATAGATGATAGATAATTACAATAGAAAACGATAGTCAAATTCTGAAAAAGAACGGTAGAACGATAGTTAATTTTAGCCGACGTACTGCTTCTTGTACGGTTGTACGTAGAGAGAGCGAGGCATCTCTCGTCCTAAGGGTCTGAAGTCATTCGGCGATCCTAATCGTTCCTGATTGGCCTATTCTTTTTTCCACCGCATAAGTAGGTCGTACCTAATCGTTGCAATTTTTTGAATTATTACCGCGCGTTGCGCACCTCGGTCAGTAATCTTCGCAACGTCTTGTTACTCATACGGTGGTTGATTCTTGACGTCACACGAAGTCATCCCTGTCGTCTCACCTGGTACTGCCAGACCTCTTGCCTACTTCCAGGCGCTCTTCTTCCGAAGTTTCACCGTTGGAGCTCGATGGCATCACCGCAACTTATATCGGATTCTCCAACGGTAGCGTCATGTTGGGCATTGCGTCTTCATTCATGACGGCTCCTTTCCGTGGGAACATCTCTGCAACGGTAACAAGGGTCTGGACGTTAGATGTTGTGTTGATGGTTCGGCACCAGGCCGATAAGTCACGTACGGGAGGCTGTGGTGCAATATGCAAGCCTTATACGCCTGCTACGTGGCATCCAAAGTGGTTTTGGGAGTTTCGACAGGAGATCTTGGTGTTGGTTTTAATCGCTAGCCCGGATGTCGTCTTTCACACACCACTGAACCTGCACGATCTGCTTCGATAGCGGATGTTGTCAGGATCTCGGCAAACCGGAGGTCTCAGGATCGTCGTTTCCATGCCGAGGTTCTGTATTGGAATCCCTCGTGGGTTGGACCTTATCGTTTCCTGATTCTTTTACCTTGCGCCAAAGCGCCGAAAATACAAAATACGAAACAAAACATTAGTCCTAATACTCTAACTAACTAAAACTCTAATCGGTTGGTTCCCTGTGCTCTCACTCGCGGCACGTCGACCAAATCCGACCGTTTGTTCCCGCTGGAACGGGTGGTTTTATGAAACGTCACGGGAATATAGGTATATGAATATGTAGATATTGATATATAGGTATATAGGTGAATAGATATACCTATAGATGTATAGGTATATGGACATATAGGTGTGTAGACATATACATGAAATAATAATAATAATAATAATAATAATAACAATAATAATGATAATAACAATAACAATAATAATAATGATAATGATGATAAAAATCTTGATTCCGGTTGATATCAAGATACCAAATTTTTCAAGTCATGATTTTCCAAATCGAGAACCCGTGACGTCATTAGTTTGCATCCCGCATATTGATTGGGTTCAATCTTTTGATTACGTGATCGAATTCCACTCAAAATAAATGAGAACCCAGTGAACACATGACTTTAAAATGACGTCATATATAGGTCACACAGAGGTCCAAAATTTTTTACGTAGGTATGACATAATAGTGACTATGTTTGATGACTTTCATTTGACGTCATGTTGTATGACATCACTATGACCTCATATTGACATCAAACTTAACTTTGATGTGATGTCATTCGTATGACTTAACTGTTACGTACACGTTATATCATATTTTCATCATGCTATGACGTCATATTGGAGTCATAATTTTATGTATCATTTATGTAATTAGTAAGTCATATGATTGTGTTTTTTTCTTTGTAGAATTTGATGATGATTAATAAACAGTTTCCTACTATGAATTAAACACCGTTTAATTCTTTGTCGTTTATGCGGAAACTTCAAAATTTGAAGTGATTTTCGATAGAAAAGTAATTTTTTATAAATTTTTATGTATATAGTATATTGTTGAGTAATTTTTGAAAACCGCAAAACGTAATTCTGTTGACAGATGTGATTGGGGATATTTAATTTGTAAATTATAAATTGAGTACCTGTATTCTGTCTATTTGACGTCAGATGAAATACAGTACGATCAATTTGAGATCATATGTGAGGAAAGCAAAAACAAAAATATGATGTCATTGTTATGTCAGCTTGACGTCAGTTAAATCACATTGAAGTCAATTTGAGGTCACATGAAGGTAAGATTTCCGGAAAAAAACTCGATATCACTATGATATCATTATTATATCAGATTGACGTCAGATCAGTCGTAATGATGTCAAATCGACGTCATATTTACGTCATATGTTTTACGTAAAAGTTTTACGTCAGTAGGTACGAAATACTGAGTCATGTATGACTCATACGTGACTTACATCTTACGTAAATCATGACACAACATGATGTCATCCTGACGTAAATTTTACGTAAATGTGTTTACTGGGAAGCGAGATATCGGTGGATGGAACCTCCTTTTCAAATCGCAAGTCGATCGGTAAATTGGTTCGAGAGATATCGGTGTTCACAGAAAGCGTCTACGAAAGACATGTCCGGAGAAGAAGAAGAAGAAGAAGAAGAAGAAGAAGAAGCAGAAGAAGATTGTGATTTCTTGTTTGGGAACTCATTTGGATTCTAACAATCAGCCCTATAAATTTCAGCCCAAAATTTAGTCTGGTTCCGAAGATATGACGCAATGTTTACAGGTATGAAAGTTGGCTAGCGTAAATGATTCTCAGCTAGCGCTCGCCGGCCGAAGAGTACTTGGCGGCGATTTGCTCCCGCGAATCTTGATTTCCATATCATTGGAATCGAAGATGAACCACAAATATTTACGTTCTGACTTCGGACATAATTCGCTCTTCTGAGTGTTAATTATAAATCCTAATTTCTGTAACAGATTGCACGTGAGTTCGACATTTCACTTGCCACCCCTTAAGGTATTGCCTCTGAGTCAGAGATCGTCTAAATAAATGACAGAGCTGAAACCTCTATTTCTCGAAAGGGACATCACCGGTTTTATGGTATTTTCGAAAACGTAAGGTGCTGAACTGATTGTGAGACCAAAAAGTAAGCAATTAAACTCTAATAAGATCTTGTTGAATACGAATCTTAGATACTCTCTAGTAGATTTCTCTATAAGAATCAAATAATATGCGTTTCTCAGGTCGATTGTACTCATGAAGCAGCCTGGTGTCATTAATTTGGCTATCGATCTCCAATCTTCCAATTTAAGGTGCTCTGTGTAAACGAACTTGTTGAACTTTTTCAAATTTAAGATTAGAGTGTAATGAAACGTTTCAAGGCCACGGCCGGGTCCCCTTCACTGCGGTAAGGCAGAGCTTTCCACCGTTAGTACCTCTGCACACTGCCAGATAGCGCAGCACACGTCTTCTGACCCGCCTCAATAGCAGAAACCCAGTTAGACGTTTGCTACACTAGTATATGTATACGTAGAGTAATTTTGTCTAAAAAAATCGCCATTCGTGAACATGACTATTTCACCGCGGTCATCGTGAGCACCGTAATGCATGCTAATCCTATGATGCAAATAATTTCACTGAATGATAACTCGAACAAATCGAGAATCATTTATGCACATACATCATTTTTATTGACACTGTGTTCGACAAACGTCGCAGTGCCTAGCAACAAAAGTTGCTTATTCTCGCTCTTATGCCGGACAGTAACATCGAAGTGAAAATAGATTTACTATAATATTTGTAACCTGAAATTGGACAGCAATAATAAACGCAGATAAAATCCTTCATCAGAATTCTCATCGGTGTGACGAGTAACTTTACTTGTCGTCTTCGCTCTTTGCAATTTTTGAGTTAAATTTTTTAGGTAAATTTGAGTGAATACTAGTCCACTATAATATTTCCAACGTATAGTTAGATAGATTACTGATTGCAGAGAAAATTCTTTTCCAGGATTCTCATCCGTGTAACGAAGAAGTGAACTTGTCGTCCTCGCTCTTTACAGAACGGTAAATTTGAGTGAGAATTCACTCACTATAGTATTTCTAATACCCGGAAAAAACATTGTAAATTTCAAAAATTACCGCCGAGTACAAACATAGTTTCGCCAGCAAAACTCAAAGACATCATTCGCTTTTTGAGTTACAGATTATAAAAATCATTTGTCTACACAAAACAGTACAAAACCCTTGTACGTGAAATCAGACAAGAAAGCCAAGCACTCCCTCAGTTATTCTTCATATTTAGAATTGTGTTATTCTAATGCTTTCCAATAACAATCGATAAAAAACTAATATGGGATCATTCGTTACCTTTAATGAAACAGCATATTGACGATGGATAATATTGCTGAAGGAAGTTATTTCAGGTGACGATAAAAACTTAGCGGGCATAGATTGTTCTGAAAATGATCAATTGCTGCAGTGTGAAGTAAAATTAAAAATTGGAGCGTCTTTGAATCGAGAATAAACTCCAATCTCTTCGTAATTGTCTAACAAAAAAATTGATTCGATTTGATGTATATTTACTGCAGGTAGAATGGGAAAGGGACGTTAGAAAAAACGGCAGCCAAGTGTACCAATGATGAGTACAGCCCTCATATGTACCGTTTTATTACTTGGATATGTTTATATCATGGCCTCTTAAGAGGATGCTATAGTCGTACTTTACCAGCCAAAAATAAAATCCGCAAATAACTCTGAACCGGTGGTCCAAAATGATTTATAATGGTTTTATTCGATAATTACCGATGAATAGGATCGATTTAGCACGCGGAATTCATCAAAGTAGAGAAAAATAAATTTTTTTTTGTTTGTCAAGTGTGGGCGTGTCACTTATTCTGGTTAATATCAAGACCTATGCGTCAAAAACGCAAAATCCGGCGTTGTAGCGCCATTCTACATGCAATTCCGAACATTTCTATCTAAAAGAATTGTTGATCCATGCGATAATGGGGCCGAGAGATCGAACCCTGCAGATTAGTGGTAAACAGAGTGAATTGTTGATTGATGACAGCTGAGAACCGCTACGATTCGGTTTCCAAAACGCTCGAAAGATGGCTCCATGCGTAAATCCACGTGAAATATAGAGGGGACGAGACAGAGCTATTGGCACAATCCTGCAGTACGAAGCAGATAAAAGATTTGGTGACAACAATGGCATGCGTAGAGCCATTTGTCGGGGGTCTTTGGAACCTAGTCGTAGCGTCTCAACGCCTCATAATTAACATGTATCAACTCCGCCCCTTTTTCGACAAAAAGGAGGTGGGCGACTAGGGATTGCCCTTAACCTCTCCGCAGAATGACTCGAACACTCCGTATGTGCACCTTGATTCCATGTCGTCTGCCGTATTATTATTTAACAAAACCATTTGTCAGGTTGCAAGCTTTCATAATAATAATATTTCACAATTATTATTATTTCAAGGCACTCCATGAATAACTATATGATAGAAATCAAATCAAACCGACTTCTGAGAAAACTGAACACTATATGTATAGGATATAGGGTTCTCCGACTTTTTCTTAACTTTGGAATATCAAAATTTCGGATATTCGGATGCGTGACAACTTCAAACCGTCAGTTTGAAAATCTTTAAAAAGTCAAGACGTCTCTTTCCAATATTGATTATGAAACCCAAAAGTTAGAAAAAATCGAAGAATCCGAGGTCCAGAAGTATATTTGGTTTTACAAGAAATTAGCATCATTTATATGATATACTGACTATATTTTACGAATATTTTCGAAATATCCTGAAAATATGCGTAAAATATTTATTTATTGTACGCCTTGGTTCGTAAGGAAATATTTTCAGGATAATATCAGAATATATAGTGTTATCAGAAGTATTTTAGAAATGTTCTGAGAATATTGGGTAAATTCAGTACATATTTAGTATGAATCTGGTAATATTATAAGAAATATCTGGGTTAGTAATAGACCATGTCCGAGTGCAACGTAGAGGGCGACACCTCAGTGTGAAAAGACAGACTCGGTCCTGAAAAATCTATCCAGTTCTGAGATCAGGTGTAACAGTCTCGGTAGCCTAACAACTTCCCTGTTCCAAATTCGGAAGACGGCTCTGGTAGTTCGTGAAATTATTTCCGAGTCCGTGAATATAGTAAACATTCTATTGAAGTCAAAAAAATATGAGGAATAAAACAGGGTTTCCGCAAATTTTACCTAAGAAAAGTTCAATTCGATGTGTCAGTTGACTGACTGAACTTGATTGATTGAGGCCTTTTCTCAACATACTACAATTTCCGAGTGTTAACTTTAACATGTGTATTATAACATTTTAATATTTCTCTGGAACAAAAACAACTCAGATTTTCCTCAATCCAGTGCATTCGGCAAATCCCGTGAAGTAGCAACACACATACTACCATCATCTGAAAATCATACAGAGCGATTTTTGATTGAAAGGTTTTTAGTCAGGAGAAAATACTGACAGATGGTGTTATTCATAGTTTCAGTAGTGTCCTCTTTTAACGAAGTTGCTAAGCTAAGCAGCATAGATGTTTCAGATATACTTACAGGTATTGATCCCCCCCCCCCCCCCCCCCCCCCCTTTCCGCCCTTATTGATTGAAGAGCTCCGCCCGCTAATTCACCTCCATTACTCCGTACTCCCATTGTTTACTTTGCTCAGCTATAGTATGAATATTTGTACGTGTATAAAAAAGGTTGGTCGCCGCTTCAATGGGTGATTCTCTGAGAACCATGGGTCGCAATTGTATTCTACTTAACGCAAAGGGCATCGATACCCAAAAATAATTCGTCAAAATACCGAGCAAGTGTAAAATCGATTCTGCGGTCGACTTCAATAGACATGAATGAAATTTCATTCCAGACTATCAGAAGACTATAACGTGCATCTTTCAGTTTCTAGATGATGAACCCAGCCCAAAGAACACTTGATTTGTTACTTTATTCGTAAACTTTTTATAATATCACATATATTTGAAAAACTAGAATCCCCAAAGAAACGTTACTCTTAAGCGACGAGCATGCCGAAAAAAAAATTATTTATTTGAATATCATGAATTGACACACTCTACCATACGGTTGTGGTTACCAAACGGTAGTGTATGTCAATTCATGATATTCAAATGAATAATTTTCTTCCGGCAAGCTCGTCGCCTAGAATTAACGTTTTTGGGGGAAATTTTGAATTTCTCAAATATATCTGACATTCTAAAAACTTTACACGAATAAAATAAGAAATTGAGTGTTCCTGGCTGGGTTCATCATATACAACCTGAAAAATGCACGTTATAGTTTTTTGATAGTCTGAAATGTAATTTTTTTCATGTCCATTGAAGTCGACCGTAGAATCGATTTCTCACTCGCTCAGTATTTTGACGAATTATTTTTGGGTTCAGATACCTTTTTCAACGAGAAGGATACAATTGCGACCCATGGTTTCTCAGAGACTTTTGTTCATCTCGGAAAGTAATATTTTTTGAAATGATGAGAAAAATTTGACCTTCAATACGAGGGCAAGGTCAGATTTGCGGCTACATGTTATTCAAGATTGTCATCGATCTAGAGCTGGAGAATCACCTATTGAAGTGGCGACCAAACTTTTTTATACACCCTGTACGTCAAATTTTGAATGGGTTTTCATAAACAATCCTATCAAGAGTTATTCCCCGCTGACGCGACATCGTGCGGCAAATCAAAGCAGCGCAATCGTGTCATTTGTCAGCGCCATAGCGCCGAGAACGTTTTGTAGTAAAGAATATCGTAGAATCAATTTTTTGTTTTCGTATTTTGTATTTTGAGCGCTACGGCACAAGAAAAAGGTGAAAAAGCAGAGGTAAGATCCGACCAACGAAGGATACCAACGCAGAACTTCACTGAGGGAAAATGCCGATCCTGAGAATTCCAATATTGCCCCGATTCTAACACACCCGCTAAGAAGAAGATCGTGCAGGTCCAGTGGTGCCTAAAAGACGACATCCAGGCTAGCGATTCAAACCACTACCAAGATCTCTCGTTGAAAACTCTCGAAACTACTTCGGATGCCACGTAGCAGGCGTACTGGGCTCTACGAATCGCACCACAGCCTCCCGTACATGACTTATCGCCCTGATGCCGAACCATCAACAGACCATTTACCGTCCAACCATTGCTACCGCCACCGTGGTCTAGGTTGAAAATGCACAAGGACGCTCCCGCCAGTAGGTGCAGTTGTGAGTGGAGGCGAAATGCCCAACACAACATTATAAAAGGATTCAATATAAGTTGCGGTGATGCCATCGGTCCTTCGTAATAGAGCGCCTGTGAGAAGGCAATAGGCTTGACAGTACCAGGTGAGACGACAGAGATAACTTCAGATGACATCACGAATCAACCACCATATGAGTAACCAGACGTTGCGAAGATTATCGACTGAAGTGCGCAACGTGTCGTAATAATTTAAATATTGCGACGATTCGGAACGACCTACTTATGCGGTGGGAAAAAGAATAGGCTACTCAGGAACAATTAGAATCACCGAACAACTTCAGACCCTGAGGATGAGCGATGCCTCACTCTCTCTACCTTCAACCACCAGCACAGCAACACGTCGGCCGAATTCTTCCACTACCGTTTACCTGTCTACCTCTTTTGTCTATCGTTTTCTATCGGTCTTCTACCGCTAATTTTGTCTACCGTATTCTCCCGTGAAGTTAGTTAAGTCTAGTTATCTAGTGAAGTATTGTTTAAAGTAAAGTTTAGTATCGTGAAGTCAGTGAGAACGAGGATACAAGGAATCAAGAAAACGTTAGGTCAAGGCTTCGGCCTCTCTGTTGTAAAGTTACGACGTCGCTTTGGTTAAAGTAAAGTAAAAAATAACGTAAAGAAATCTGGAAAGTCACGAATCTATCGTCTCTGAGGTGCGGTAATACCGTCGTAGATTCATGGCCAACCACGTCTTCAGTTGACTAACGTTTTGAGTATTTGTGCGACCTCGTGGCTGAGAAACGTAGAAAAATTAGTGCGATTTAGTTTGCATCAGTAATGTTATTTGAGTAGAGCTTTATTAAAAAATGCTGTAAATTTTGTAGTAAAAATTAGTTTAGTAAATTGGTTAGTGACCCTTGTAAAAGTCTTGAATGAAGAGTAGCCCTGTACGAGCTTTTGTTGTGTCAAATATTATTTTTGTAATTTAGCTTTCGTATAGTCCGATCATAGCCATCTCGCGTGAGATTGAGAAAAGTTAGTAAGTAAGAAAACTCACGTCTCTCGAACTCCTGTTACTCAAGACCTCTCGTATTAGTAATTTGTTAGTTTGATGATTAAATGCGACCATCGCGCTGTGATGATGTTAGAGTAGCTAAAATTTGTATTGTGTCGAGTTTGATTGAGTCCGGTTTTTGAGCATGGTAAAAATTTGTTACGTTATTTTTGTTGAATAATCATGAAGTTTTGAACTGAATAAATTGTGCAACTCATGTTAGCCATCCATCGAACCCCATTTGTTGTTGTTGAGTATTGTTTATTAAGTAAGAGAACGTACCCATACTACGTGACCTCTTTTGAGGGGGGAGGTGGGTCTTCGAAATACCACGCTTGGTCACAGGAGCGGGGGAAGGGCTTAGGTTTTCGTCACGTAGTCAATATCCGCTAAGGAAATCTCGTGCTTTTTTGAGCTATATTCAAATATGGCGCGCAGCGTTTAGCGCTTTTTGAACTCACAGGTGGCAACACTGACGTACATATGCCGGGACGTCAGCTGATAAAAAACTAGCAGTTTGTAGTAGGGATGAGCGATGTTCAAAAAATAAGCGATATTTTGATATTCGATATTTGACAGAAAAATCGATGTTGAGAATCGATGATCTTCAAAAAAAAATCGACAAATCGATACATCGACAAATCAGCGCGAAAATATAAATTTACATGTTTGCAAGAAAAAGTTTCCGTTTATTCTCTAACCTCCTTTTTTTACAAATATAAACAATATCAACAATTTTCTCCATTTGTCGTTCACTTTGCTTGAAGGCGTTAATCAAAGTTATGCGGTGTCAAGTTGATGTGGAACAGTTAATATGAAAGAAAATAAAAATCCATATTAGCCAAGTATCATCCAAAACTACACATTCCATTGTACGTACCTTTATCCAAAATGAATAAATCGATTTTGGGTCTTATCCGTTGCTGAATAATAAATCCAAGACATTTACTTAGCATACACGAAAAATCTTTTTGAAATCAATTTTTATTATTAATAAATATAAATTTTTTTACGGCACGAAAAATGATATATTTAGCAGTTCGAAAGCTTTCAGAGTAGGTTAGGACTAATGATACAAATAACAACAAACTGACAGAACATACAGTACAAAAATAACACAACTAAAAATGATAAATGTTTCATTACAAAATAAGAATAACACGATAAAGCTTTCTGTACAGGTTAAAACTAGTAACACGAACAACAATAAATCTGACAGAACTTACAATACAAGAATTGCAAAATAAAAAACAATGAATCGTAAAGTACGAAATAGGAACATGATAAACCTTCCATTACAGGTTAAGACAAATAATACGTATAACATACATATGACAGAACTTACAGTGTAGCAATAGCAATACGAAAAACAACAAATCTCACATAACAAAATAGGAACAATACGATAAACTTTTCAGTATAGGTAAAAACTTAGAAAACGAAATACAGAAATCTTGCAATTGCAGTACAAGATATCATCATCTTTGGTTTTGACTTAAATAAAGTAATGCACTATAGATAAGTTAATTTACGACTCATAACGTTTACTCCAATCCCCAATATTTGCGTGGAAGTGAACTCAAAAACATTAATCTATTAAGATGCTCACTCATTATCTGTTTTGATATCCCCAGCTTGAGAGAAAAGCCTTTCTGATGGCACTAATGTCCCCACTATGCTGATGTATTTCACTGCCAGTTCATACAGTGACGGAAATGCAAGCTTGAATGACTTCCAATACTGTAAAGAATCAGAGTGACGCTCAATGACCTGCTGGTTTAGATACTGCCTCAACTCTAAACTGAGACCTTCATTGTGTCCGTCAGTGCCAGTTCTTGAGGTCGATTCCACTAAGCGGTCGTGAAAACTCTAAATATTGTCTGCGTCACTCTGCAAATCTGACACTGCAGCTATTACACTTTCTGTCCTCTGAATCATAGAAACTTTACTTTTTTCATTAATTTCAGATATTGCAGTCGAGGCAGCAACAGCGCTCTGAAATGGCAATCTCTTGAATCGAGGATCTAGTATCGTTGACATGGCTAGAATTTTATTGCGTTCAAGCTTTTCCTTAAACTCTACTCCGTATGTAGTCGAAGGTTGGTATCTTTGAATGGCATCTTCCAAGCAGTGAACCATCGGTATAATTACACTACATGTTGGATAAGAGTCTCCGCTCACAGTCTTAATAATACATTCAACAGGTTTCATCAGGGATACAATATCTTTTAATACTTGGATTTCTTCACGCTTCAACATATCTGGCGTGTTTGAACATTTTGATGTTACTGCATAAACGTATTGTTCAAGGAGAAGAAATCGTTCCAACATATAAAGTGTTGAGTTCCAACGCGTTGCAACATCTTGAATGAATCTTAGTGCTGTAGATTCTGTTTTGCCGTCACGTATTTGCAGCTTTTTTAATTCATCAGACGCTGCGACACTTTCTCTTACTAATGTGACGATACTCTTCACCTTCGATATCGTATCTCGCACTACATTCATAGATGCAAGTGCACTAGGTACGAGGTGAGACACAGTATGCGCAAAACAGGCCAGATGTTTGTCCTGTCCCAATAAATCACGTACCGCCTTTTTGATGTTTGCTGCGCTATCAGTAACAATTGCCGTAATTTTTGAGTGATCCAATGATACCCTTGAATGATTTTGTTCGCTCGAATGCCTCCTCAATCGTGGTCAACTTCTGCTGTGATGAAGAGATTTATTTTCATTGGTGATTTGTATTTATTTACTACATAAACACTTACCTTTGGTTGATGTTTTATTTTTTTAACTGCATGTCTGGAGTCGTCGGGTGACTCACTTTCAGTGCTAAATTCTGATGCTGTGTCATGTTTCCTCTTTGCATTGAGTGCAACTGAACAAAACAGTGCATGTTTCCTACTCAGATGTTGATTCAGGTTTGTTGTATTCCCGCGGTGTTTACAAACTTTATTGCACAGAGTACAGCGGGCTGTCATTTCAGTCTCTTTTTCAAAGTACTGCCAAGCAGCACTAGTCTTTTTCGCCCTTCAAATTGTGAAAGAATGAAGAAAAAGAATTGAAAACCCAAAACCGTGCGAACGTTGGTAGTTTATGATCATAAGAAAGACTTACTGCACCTCATTCTTCGCAACATTGAACCCACAATCAGCTTTATTTACAACTGTGTGATCCAATTTTTGGGTAGAGGAAAATCCGCTTTCACTTTCTACTGATAAACTGCAAGAAGACATACATTAATGTCAATGAAAGAGAAAACGGATTACGTTCATTGTTCAAGAACATAAAAAACACTACAGTATACATACAATTCGATCTCATCAATTGGATGACTAATTTCCCCATCATCTGGTATATGCAGGATCCAACTAACGATATCTAAAACAAAAAATATAGTGAAAAAAGAACAATGGGTGTAATTGTGTACCCTATGCCCCCCCTCCACAATCATTATCTTATACATTACATGGGAACGTTTCACAAAAAGTTCCGATAACACATTTTTTCAGACGATATTAACCTCACGAGGGCAAGGCTGGTACCCTACGAGCTATGTAACCAGCAATATTATGGATTATCAATAAGATGCTTACCGTTTTTGTGGTTATCCATCACTTGACTTTCTCTTAAATTCTAATTCTTTGTTTTTAATTTCTTTTCGTCGCAGTTCGTCCACGTGGTCGACGTTCGCAATGCGTTCACATTACAAATCATAAATCACCGCCGTCACCGCAGAAAAAATCGAAATATCCGATGTCGAGAAAAAAGAATCGAACATCGATTAATCGAATAGTAAAAACATCGACAGAACATAATCGATTAAATGGAAAAAAACATCGGTGTTTTCGATTAATCGGAAAGTATCGCCCATCCCTAGTTTGTAGTGCAGTGCAGTTATCAAGCAAGTCGACAAGAGTTCGTGCCGATAACTATAATGTCGTTGTACGATCGGCTGTACAATGCGTTTATTAAATGTCACAAGGATTCCTTGTCAATGCAAGCAATACAAATAAAGACAAATGAGTTTTAGGTACCTTTAAGGGATGAGTACAAAAAGATTCCAAAGGAGCTGAAGCTGAATTTGAATGAATGAATTTTTTTTTAACCTTCTGTCTGCAAAAAATGATGTAAAACCATATCTATGAATTATTACGTGAAAACTGGAGGAGGAGGGGAAGTGTTGGCAGATACTACGGGTGGTCACCCAGGGGCGGGAGGGGCATAAAAAATTGTAAAAAATGGGTCACGTAGTATGGGTACGTTCCCTAAAGTGCATCTGCCCGTGGCGCCTAACGAAATAAGGTCAAGTATCGTAAAGTATCGTAAAGTATCGTAAAGTATCGTAAAGTATCGTAAAGTTTGTCAAAGTATTGTCAAGGGGGCTGCGGCGAAGTGTAAATCAGTGAGTCGTAGACAAGATTCGATCACAATATATGTATATATGAGGAGTTCCACGTGAAACCGAGAACGATCCGACCTTGCCATTTTCGATTTTGATCCAAAATTTTTTTTGAGTTACTTTTTTCAACCCAAAATTATATACCAAAGCGTTTTTTAATTGCACCCATTCATTTCGATTTATCAATTAACGAAAATATCGCTGAGTTACTTTTTGACCAAGTTTCACATTTATTTTCTCGGAAACGTGTCCCATGGTGAAAATGACCGATATAGAAAATGTTCATTTTAGATCCAACTTTTCGAAAAAAAATTTTCCAAATTTCCGTTATTGACGATCATAACGAAAATTCGAGTTTAAACAGTAAATTTGAGATTCCCAAAAAAGGCCATTTTTGATTTTCAATTTTGTTTTTTAGGAAAAAACTAGACAAGAAAACGAAACTTTTGATCTTCTAACCAAGATGGGACGAATTTTCCTTCTATTTTCTTCGGGCCTCTCAAGCTTGTGTTGCTTAAAAAAAAATTAAGTTTTTTAATTTCTCTTAGAAGTAATTTATCAGATCACTTTGTCATATGTTTTTTTGCCTCAAAATGAAAATAAAAAGTTATTGGCAAAAAAATATGTGGGATTCGAACCCACGATCCAACGATTACGGAGCTAGAACGCTACCCATTTCGCAGTTGACATCGATAGCATTTGTTAGTCTCTGTTTCAACTCCCACAGTAAAATCACTTGCAAATCAAATAGGTAACTTGATTCAAGTTGTACCAGCGCTTTTCAATTCAAAGTAACCAAAACGCTGAATATTGAAGCTATTTACGTATACAAAATTGTTTATTCTTGGCAGTCATGCCGCCGTTCAAAATAAGGAAAGACCGTTGCTGCAAAATTTGTAACGTAATATTGGGCGTTCCATGTCACTTCAGCCAGTGAAAAGAAGAAATTCCACAAATAATTTTGAAAAATCGAGTTACTTTATTGAAAAATATTCACCGCGTGTTGAAATTTTTTTAAAATTTTCTGACGTTTTTCTCGTTGATTACCATTTTTCAACATTTTTCCATTCGAATGGCTGTATCTTTGGCAAGATTTGATGTATTTACGTTTGTAGAAAACGAAAATTTGCGTCTTTTTATGGCCTTCCGGACAAAAAATAATTTAGATTTTATTGAACAAGTCCTAAACACCATGAAGTAACAGCTATTTTTTTTTTTTTTTTATTATTAATATTCGATTGAAGAGTGTGAAGCACTCAATCAGTTCAATCGAATCGGAATACATGTATTTGGAAAACCTGGTAAACATACAGCGTGTGCTCCACACTCTTCAATCGAATATTAATAAAAAAAAACACGGCGGCATGACTGCCAAGAGTAAACATTTATGTATACGTAAATAGCTTTAATATTCAGCGTTTTGATTACTTCTAATTAAAAAGCTCTGGTACAACTTGAATCAAGCTACTTATTTGATTTGGGAGTTGGAACAGAGACTAACAAATGCTATCGATGTCAACTGCGAAATGGGTAGCGTTCTAGCTCCGTAATCGTTGGTCGTGGGTTCGAATCCCACATATTTTTTTGCCAATAACTTTTTATTTTCATTTTGAGGCAAAAAAAACATATGACAAAGTGATCTGATAAATTACTTCTAAGAGAAATTAAAAAACTTAATTTTTTTTTAAGCAACACAAGCTTTAGAGGCCCGAAAAAAATAGAAGGAAAATTCGTCCCATCTTGGTTAGAAGATCAAAAGTTTCGTTTTCTTGTCTAGTTTTTTCCTAAAAAACAAAATTGAAAATCAAAAATGGCCTTTTTTGGGAATCTCAAATTTACTGTTTAAACTCGAATTTTCGTTATGATCGTCAATAACGGAAATTTGGAAAAAATTTTTTCGAAAAGTTGGATCTAAAATGAACATTTTCTATATCGGTCATTTTCACCATGGGACACAACGTTTCTGAGAAAATAAATGTGAAACTTGGTCAAAAAGTAACTCAGCGATATTTTCGTTAATTGATAAATCGAAATGAATGGGTGCAATTAAAAAACGCTTTGGTATATAATTTTGGGTTAAAAAAAGTAATTCAAAAAAAATTTTGGATCAAAATCGAAAATGGCACGGTCGGATCGTTCTCGGTTTCACGTGGAACTCCTCATATATTATTTAAATATTCAGCAGGAGCGGTTAGAAAATAAACAATATGTTGTTACTAGTTATAATAAAATATCCGTAGTGCTTAAGAATTTTACATTTCTGTACACAATAAATGTATCCAAATACATATTTTTTCATTATAACAAAATTTAGATTCTGTTCGCTTTTCGCTTATACCTAAGGTAAAAGCCCCTATTATTGACAGGGCCCCTATTATTGACATATTGTTTTATTTTACTGATTATTTTATTAACTTTATGATTAAATCACAATAAACATTACTTTTCATCATTTTCAAACATTTTTTAATAGAAAAAAAGTAAAATTTTATGCCTGAGTATGAATTATAAACCATAAAAAAAATTTTTTTTCTTGAGTAGACCACTATAGCTAGTTTATTTGAAATTTCTTAACAATTTCGCTAAGAGAGAGTGTATTTATAATTGCGGATTTTTCTATATGATTATGATATAAGCCTTTCATCCAAAATTATTTGGGGTTATTGAAACTCTGAATAATCTCAAATTCATTTTTTCAAACTGATTAATTTTAACTATGATTTAAAAATAGTGGGTGTCAATAGTAGGTACATAAAAATTAACATGTGTCAACTAGCGACAGTCTAATATTTTAAGTAACTTAACCTCCTTAAGATACACACCGGATTGTTTCCATGTTGTCTCGTGTAATTTTATCAAAACTAAAAATTGTTTAAGCGAAATATTGTTGTTTATTAGTAAATAATATATAATTTTTCATGTTCATATTTTAATCCGTGTAATAAGATACTTAAAGGTAAGTGGAAATACTTTATAAATTTCTAAAGTATTGCAACCAGCTTAACAATAACCTTTCCCCGTGAACTCCGATACATGATTCGATCTTTATTAATTTCTTATAATAAATTATTTAATTAATTTTACAGACCATGTCTAAAAACGGAAAATCGAGAAAATAAGGAAAAAATATTCCTCTCAGCAACTGTGTACTGCTTGTTATTCCAATTCCTTTTCATTAAATTTATGCGCATGCGCATTAGAACTGTCAATAATGGGGTCTATGGTATGTCAATAGTTGGCTCTGATACCATTTTACCCTGTCAATAATACCTACACTTGAGTTGCTGATTTCATATTAATATCTTTGTCATTTAATTAGCGACTATTTAAGTATAAAAATTAAAATACACAAGTTGATGAATCAAAAAAAGTGTCTAATACAAAAAAAAATTAGTCAGATTAATTTAAATACGATTAAAAAATTCAAACGGTCGCCGTCACTCTTACAGTGTCAATAATGGGGGCTTTTACCTTATGTTCTTCCTTGTACATACATACATAATGTATCATATTATTGAAATAAACGTGCTTTATGGATGACAACATTTCTGAGGCATACGTTTCGTCAAATTTGATTAGAATTATTACCCCAGTGTTGTCGTGGGATGCGTACAATACCAAATTCGTTTTCTGTAAATTTGAAACTGCTATTCGCGTTTGTATTTGGGCATAGTATGTATGTATACATGTTTTTTTTTTTTGAGAGTAGAATCATTTGCGCAATCTTTGATCAAACATTTTGAATTTTTCATAATATAAATATTATCTTCTCTTCCTTCGACCGGACATTTAATTTCCAATAATTTTGCAGGATAGTTTTCATTAAATATGATACCGTCAAGACTGAAATCTCACCAACTATTCTGTAGAGAAATAATAAGTCCACATTGGATGACCTTCTGAGATGTTGTCTCAGTATATTTTATTCTGGTATGTGGCTCATATTTCAGCCCATGTTGAACAAACTAATTCGTGAACTTTTTGGGATAGAAGTAATTGATTGACTTTTTCTCCTAATTTGGAGATTTTTCAGAAGTACAGGTATATATTTTATAATACCGGGATCCAGTGATTCAAAATTGTCGTTCGTTCTTCCACGCTACGTGTAGAACACATAGAAGTTAATACATAAAAGTTTCTTCGCATAAGGAAGGGCCATCCTTACTTAAACAGTCGACAAAATCTTGACAACAATCTCTGAAAGGTTGGAAAGGTATTCGAATAATTTTTGAAGCAGCGTGCAGGATTGGTTTGTGAAAATGACTTCGATCAAATAAGAACTATTAGGTATCGAAGGATCTATAACCGGTGGGGGCATACTTCCATACCTACACATTATAGATATCAGCATAAAGTGGCTCATTAGATTCGATATTGGAATTTTCATGTGCATAAATATATATCGTTTGGTGTATAAATATAAATGTTACTGGGATTTCGAGTAGATCAGAAATAATGATTTCCAAATTTAAATTACAAATATCTACAGTCTAAGTTTCAATTGCTGTATTTATTTTGCTCTATTTGGAAGCACTCGTGCTGATTTAGAGAAGCTAGACACGTATTTTTTCAGAGATGCAATTTGAGAGTTTTTCCGATAGCATTTTTGATCAGTGCAATTTGATCAGACATATTAGACTGATTTTCGAAATATCGTTTCTGTAAAGAAAATGACTCATCAAAGTCAAGCATAAATTGTTTAACAATAAACTTGTATGATTGCATTATTCAATGCTTGCAAAGTGATTCCATCAATTTGACATCCTTTAAATACAATTTTTTTGAATCCCTGAAACGAATTTCTTACCTACCTGTTGCAATATATCATAACCGCCACAATATGTTAGCATTTTTAACTTAGACCAGCTTTACATGTACACTCGGCCGACAATATTTTCCCTTTATTGCTGAAACGAACTTTTATTTCATGTGGTTCGTCTCCCAGTTGGGATGTTTGAAGACAAAATCCAATGAAATATAAGTTGCCCTGGTCCTCGAAGCTTTTACCAATGTGTAAAACATGCCCGGAATTCACCAACTTTTCTCCTTCGATAAAGTTTCGACTGGTTGGTGTAGCACTCGCGAACAAACAAATTTCATTTATACTGATGTCCTTTAATATAAATTTCGCGTTTGCAGCCATAATTATACAAAACGATACTGACGAAACCGTAAACGCAACACCACAAACAATCAGCTGTAATCAGCTGCTCGCAGGGACCTGGGTCTCGGCGCCATCTTAGTGTTGTGACGTCATGAAAATTCTTCCCAATATATTTACTTCAACAATTATTGATATTCATTTAATTATTTGGAGATTTCAATCAATCACATCATTAGATCTGAAAATGAAGAGATAATAAAGTCCATTACAAGTTTCTTGAACTATTTACTCTGCTGGCTCAACAAAACGTCTCAACTACATCGTGAGTTACACTTTCACGCTCATTTGGCTGTATCCAAACTCGCGAAGTGATTGAGCCAAGTAGGTCATTGAAGACCACACAACTTTTCATTTTCTCAGCTCAGGTCTGGCGTTGTGATGAATCGTAGGAACGTAGACGTAGGGTATGTCAACAAAACAAAACAAAACATTGTCTGGTAAATTGCAACATTCCGTCACTTATCGTAAGTTTCTCAAACTCTGTGTTGTGGATTGAAACACAAGCAAACATTTTATTAATGAATATTAGTACATTGTAAATGTTATAATTTATTACAAATTTGAAAAAAGTCACGATAAGTAACGAAACGTTACCATCTACAGAAAAAAATGTCTTACTTTTACAGCATATACTGCGATCACATTCCTCTGAGATTCATTGCAATAATGTTAATATTTATCCGTGGAAAAATACATTCTAATTAATTTTGTATTCTTCCGATTATTGGTTACTCTGTTCCTTTCATTTGTAGTAAAATCGATTTTGTGATCAAAAAAAAGAAACTAAATGAACAGTGATATATGAGAAACTGTTTTTGTTTCCAGCGCACATAAATCACATACGAAACGTCGCAGGCATCAATCACGTGGGAATCGGTGCAGGATTCGATGGAATCAATTTGTAAGTTTTTTTTCATTTATCATACCACGAATCAAATAGATCTGCAATCCTAACACGTACTATCCATATAACAATATACAGAGTGTGTTTCAATCAGTCATACAAACCTTCCTTGTGTAAATAGAAAATAATCTTTCCTCTGTTAAATCTTTGTCAGTGAATAGTTTCCCAGTAATAGCAACAAAGAATTAGATAATCAGTAGTTAGTTTTAGTGTGTAAAAAGATACCGAGTTCGAAAATCACCCCTCTTACCCGAGTGGCTGAGCCGGCCACAATCGCGAGCGAAGCGGTCGTGAAGATAAAAGACAACGTGATCGCTTGGCGTGCGATAGTAGGCTGGCTCGAGCGCGCGAGTGAGCGGGGTAATTTTCGAACTCGGTATCTTCTCATACGCTAATAGTGACTGCTGATTGGCTAATTGTTTGTTATTATTGCTGAAAAACTATTGCCATGACAAAGATTGAGCAAATGAAAAATCATTTTGTTTTTACACAAGAAATTGCCTTATACAGGTTTGTATGACTAATTCAAAGACACCCTATAGATCGATAATCGATATAGTAGATTCATTCTAAAAGCTTGGAAAATCGTTTAGTGCCATGCAGAAGCAGCTGCCTTTTCACTGGACTTGGTAATTTTGATACGAAAGAACTCTGTGGTTTGAACTGTCCGTAAAGTTAAATCCAAGATGACAAGGTCATTTGTGTTCAGAAGTTAGCTTCATACTTCCTCTGCCATTTGCTTATAGAGATCATATGGATTTCGTATGATCCATAATTAGAAAGTAGCTAATCTGGTGCGTTGTACTCGTATGTACGAGCACATATTTATAGAAACCGAACAACGTTGTGTTTAGGGCCATTTATACTAACTGAATACCGATTTATCACTGAAATGGTGTACATGCGTTAATATGCACAGTCTGAGTCTAGACTGAGATGTGCACGCTACTTTGCACTCAGCCTCGGTACTGCGTACGGCGCTACCACGTACGAGAGTGGTCTGAAAAGTTTCCGACCTCAACGTCATATGAGCAGTATGTTTAAGAGGTCGGAAACTTTTCAGACCACCCATGTACATACTATGTATTCCACTGTTTATTTGGGTGTGAGGACTCTACTCCATGAGGCCCGGATCGACGTAATGGAACCCCAGAACCGGAAAAGTCAATAGATTTAATCACTAGAATAGTAATTAGAATTTCGTTTGCACGTCGTCTGAGTAGCGAAAACATTCAAGTGTTCGAATCTACGGCATGTTATCGGTCTGTAGAGTTACTACCACAGCCGTCCGGTAAGCATTTGTATAATTATTAATTTCCCCGCACAAATTCTAGTGACTAAAATCTAGTGACTTTTTCGGTTCCGACCTTCCGTTATATCGATCCGGGCGCCATAGGATAGCGGCGTACTGAGGGTAACTGCCGAGAGTAGCAGTGGACTTAATTTATTCTTCCAATTGGTACAGTAATGTTGATTGTTGGATTCCACAGTGGCTCACTATTCTTTTTTGGACTGAACTAAATCGAGTTTCCACTCTCGCGAATTTCACCTACCTATGCCCAATGAAGGAGTAACCGTAAATGTATGTATTTGTCACACTGCTCCGTTGGCATGAAATTCGCGAGAGTGAAAAATTCATTCTAGTTTAGGTCCAAAAAAATAGTATGCCACTGGGATTCCATCAATGAACATCACTGTACAAGAACAGACTCATGCGTTCCATGGTGAACTCGTATTCAATTAGTATATACTGGGTGTTCAAAATAGCGCGTCACGAACTTTCATCTTGGAAACAAGGCGATTTCAAATGAAAATTTCCTGACAAAAGTTGTATCAATTCAAGAGGGAACGGTGATGATATTTTTGATTTTTTTTTTCAGAAAAGTCAGTGCAGCAAATAAAAAATGAGCTTTCACTCTTAAAACTATACAACTTTTGTTAGAAGAGTCTTACTCGAAAACCCCTTGTTTCCGAACTACAAATTCATGATGCCTTTTCTTGAACACCCGGTATACAGGGTAAGTCTCTTACAGGGCTCCAAGAAGGTGTGGCCTCCGCTACAGAGACTCCACCTCCTGCTCTTCATATTTGTCAGTGTCAGAATAACAATTTTTACTCAATATCAGACTATTTATTTGGCCTTTGCCGTATATCCGAAGTAGACGAAAATGTGTGTAGCTTTGCCGAATCAATGAGATACTAGCATTCACCGTAATTTCTGAATAGATTGTCGATCATGAGCTAGCATGCTCAGAATAGTATATCGATTTCGAGAGAGGAGAGTCTGTATCCGAATGGAGACTATTGTCCTGACGATAACAAGGATAAATAGAAGGAGGCGAAGTCTCAACTGATTTAAGCGGATGGTCTAGTTGATTTTTACTGACATGAATTACTTTCTCGAATTCCTCTGAAACGGTGCTATCAACAGATTATCTTTTTGACAGCCGATGATTGACAAGGGATGAATTCGACCTTCCTTTTTGAAGTCGATGAAATCGATTTTTTTGTTTGCCTGCATCATTAAGTGTGGGAGTGTGATTTATTCCGACTATTATCACTCTTCACATCATTGACGCGCAAATGCCATGGCAAGAGCCATTCTACACGGAATTACGAAGATACGTATAGAAAAACATCTTTGTTTTATGCAGAAATGAAGTTTCAATCTGGAAACTCGCAATAGTTGTAATTAGCGATTGTGAATTGTTGGAAAGCTATAATTATTCTTAATTGCCTGCGAGAGAGCGCTCAGCGCAAACTTTTGCATCGGTATTGCAAGCGGTGTACCAAGGCGTTGTCCGTTCGCATGGTCGCCGCAACACGATGCGGCGCTCATAGTTTCACCCCAGCTGGGCAGGGGTGTAGCTATTATATTTAAGGGGGTCGGGTACCGAAAATTTCACACCCAGAACCACTAACGGTAGAGACTCGCTGATTTTTGTCTTAATATCATTTTTCATAACTAAATACCTCACATTCATAAAATATGAAAAAAATTCTTTTACTGTTTTTGAAATAGTTTTTTTCGAATCCGTTGAGATATCAAAAATCCCATACGATAGATTGTTCATTTCAACCCGAAGAATGCGTGAATAAATCCACGACCCTCAAAGTTCAAAATTGTAGAAGGAAATACTATTTGAAGTCACAAAAATTGTCCAAATGTTTGAATAATATGTCAAATCGCCTTCTAATCTCATATTCTTGTTAGTTTTCATTTCTTCAGCGTTATAAAACAAATCGAGTAGATGTTTATTTGAGATATAAAAATCGAAAAATCCCACAAAAACATTTCCATGTTATTAAAATGGGAAATAGAAAATCACGATGAGAGACCTCTAAATATTAATTAAGAGCACAGATTTTCCGAGGCTTGTTGTTTGATCGTAAAGAACAAGTTTTTAACAGGGCCTTCCGAAAATAAAAAAAAACAGCTGGTTTATTTGGCCCACTCTAATGTATACTATATGACTACATAGGTCGCGTTATTATTTTATGATAACCACCTGTATTTAAATCATTTTCTTTTTCCCTCATCCGAATAAAAAGGAAGTATGGATTTTTCTACACATTCTTTAGGTCACTCTGGACAAAAAATTGTATGGGATTCTCCATATCTCGGAGGACTAGAAGATGAAAGTTTTCAAACTGTGAAACTTTTTTCTGCAAATTCGCAAGATATCATACAATAAAATATGCTGACAATGCCGTATACAATCGTGGACATGGGATTATTTATGATAATATGCGATTATACATAAAATATTTTGACCAGGGCAGTTTATATGTTTTAGAACGGGAAAGAAATGAAACTAACAAGAATGTAAGATTAGAAGGCGATTTGACACATTTTTTACACATTTAGATAATTCTTGTGACTTCAAATGGTATCTCCCCCTACAAGTTTGAACTTTGAAGGTCGTGTATTTATTTACACATTCTTCGGGTCAAAATGAACAATCTATCGTGTGGGATTTTCGATATCTCAACGGATTTGAAAAAAACTATTTTGAAAAAGGTGAAAGAATTAATGTTTTCAAATTTCATCAATGTGATGTATTTTGTTATGAAAAATGTTATTAAGACAAAAATCAGCGAGATCTGGATGTAAAATTTTCGATACCCGACCCCCTTAAGGCATGCCTCCGAAGTTTAACCATTATTTTTTTATTTATTTAATTTTTCTCTCGATTTTGTCTAACTTAAGTGAAGATATGATATTGGGTTTTGTGCACTTCTAGATATTTTTTCCTGTTGCACTAAAATTCATTGGCTATAATTACTCATTTTACTTAATAAAATATTAAAATTTTATATAGTTAGATTTTTTATTTTATTCGAGAATTATTCACTTATATTTGTGTATGTTTATCAAATATAGAATTATTCATTACATTTGTGTATATTTATTGAGTATACACAAATGTAAATGAATAATTCTCGAATAAAATAAAAAATCTAACCATATAAAATTTTAATATTTTATTAAGTAAAATGAGTAATTAATAGCTAATGAATTTAAGTGCAACAGAAAAAAAATATCTAGAAGTTCACAAAACCCAATAGCATATCTTTACTTATGTATGCGTGAGTATTTACCGGGCGCTCAGTCCTACAGGACCATTGTGTCCGAGTCCGTGAAGGCATCCCTCTTGGTATGTAGGAGATGGAGCAAAGTCCGCCAATTCTGTTGAACGTAGCAGACTACCCACCTCGGTCTCCTCTGTTCTTTGATCGCCAGTGTCGGCCGCACCATGGGCCTCCATGCGAGGTCCCTCGAGCCCCTGCGCCGCGCAATCCAGTATGTTCTTTTTCTTTTCATATCATGTTGTGGCTGCCTGGGGATCAACGTCATCGAAGGGTCCCGTTCCCATCGCCGAGCCCGGTGCCCCTTCCTTCCTATCGCTGTCTCGGCCTTCCTTTTTCTAGTGCTTGTGCTGAGGGGGTTTAGGAGCCTCCTGTCCTTCCTTAGCCCTCGGATGAGCCTCTTTGTAAGAGTCCTTTCGTAGGCAGTGGTGAGTCAGTGGTTCCTCCTCCCTCTTAACTCGTCACCGAGCGAATCTCCTCCTGGCATCAGTAAGACTAACCTGGGTCCATCCTTACTTACTGAATCACCTATACATCCTTACTGTCCCAGTTCCTCTACAGGTGAGCCTGAAGCCCGGAGTCTTGTCTCCTCACTACGATTTGAGGGTTGTTGCTGGTTCCCTTATGGGGTGCCACGAGTGAACATGGGTGTCAGTCCGCCCCCACAGAGCCTGCTGTGCAGGGGTAAGGCTGAATATAATGGGGGTTTGCCTGACCCCAAGGGCATCGTAGGCTGCACTGTTCCCTAGTGCCATTCAGCCTTCGGCACAATAGCTTCCACTTTGGCTTGGGGAGCTATTCCACGGCCGAAGCCTTAGATACCCTGGGCTGGTTTTTACACCTGCCGGTTCACCCATAGCCCCGACTAGCCTAGGCGTCCACGATCCCCATCTCTTGTCCTGGTACACCTTGCGGTCGGAGGAAACCCCAGTCCCCGGTCCTTGAGACATCCTCCGTGAACCTCCCTGGCCGTTCTCCTATCCGCCACCCGGGAACGCGCTCAGTTGGCGCTCAACCGTGTTCCCCGCACTCCTTTACGGAGATAGGCGAATCCGAGTATCTTTGCTTGAGTTAGACAAAATTGAGAGAAAAAAAATAAATCAAATAAAAAAATAACGGTTAAAATTCGGAGGCATACCTTAACGTTAAAATTGAAAGCTCAGGTTTTACGATGTTTTTTGTTTTTTTGAATCATTTGTGAGCGATAAGGAGGGCGTGACGATCTAAATTCCACCAAACCCTGAATATGAACCACCCTGATGTTTAGTGTATTGAGCAGGCTTGATTATTCATAATCCAGCTCTGCGAAAACAGCCCTGATTGGCGACAATCCGTGTCTGCAGCTAGATAAATCAGTCAAGATCTTTTGAGCTCGGGTGAGGCCTGAATAAATCAAATTTTAATGCAACAACCCCGACCACAGCTCACTTTTCAATTGATTATCAATTAATTAAAAAACCCACCAAGTCACAATATATCACGATGAAGAACTATAACTTACACTTATCAGGTAATGGCGTCAGGTGAAAATAAGTATCGTCTTGTTCTTCTTCAGCAGCTGTTATGATTTTTCACGTCCTACAGATGCACCTACTATTACAATTCAAGTTTCTTTCTGACACAGCATACATTTATTCAAATCACAAATACTATTGATCAGATCTGATAATATTATACGTTTGGCTTCCATATTTATGGAAGAAATGAAACGCTAGTACACGTTCAGTCACTAATTTCACTGACGAATGGAACGTAATAAATGAAAGTCAAAACAATAATCTAACAAAAGAACATCGCCACACTATTAGTTACCAGCGTGAAACAAAAATTGATCGAATCTTTGAATAGGGAGTAATTGCTAATTCACAATTCATCTAACGTATGGTCCATGTACACCTGACGAGATTGATCATGACCAGTTTAAGGCCACGCAAATTTGAAACAAATGAACATCCTCATGAAAATTAACATTGAGATTCGCATTTCTTTCAAATTTGCATGGCTTTGAACTGGTCATAATCAATCTCGTCAGGTGTACAAGTACATAAAAAAAAAATGTATTGGAATTCAGATTATCCATATATTTCGAGTGATAGAAATGCACATGTTTTGCCAGAGAATGTTTCGTGCACATGGAAAAGTACTCAGCTCCTGGACTATAAATTTCATTAATAGTTTCGTTGTACTGATATTGATATTAGATACACATATACCGTGAATATTCGTGAATGCGGCCCATGCCTAATGCCGAAAATACCCAAACTTACGTGTTAGCATATTCCATGACTGAAACAAAACAAAGCCAACTCTTGTACCAACGTGACAGAGAGAGAAAGTGATAACAAGATATTGGTGCGAGAGTTGGCTTTGTTTTAATTTAGTTCTCGATATCATATATCATATCACATATCTGTACGCTAAGCACACTTGTAGGTTTATCCTGTACTAAAATCATGTTTGTATTTGCTGTAGATTGAAAGAAAAAACTCTGAAGCAAATTTTTGTATTTTAGCCCGTTATTATCACTTTCTTTGGTTGTCAGTCCAGAAGTCTAGTTTGGAAGTTGGCGGTTCTAGTACAGGATATAGTCACATATCGTCCACTTTCTGCTTTGACCTCTTAACTACATTTTTTCAAAAACTGAGATTATTAGTGAGTAATACTGTTAAGTACTTCTGTTATGTAAAACACAAGCTCAAATGTCGATTTCAATAACAGAAACTTTTTAAAATACCAATCATTTTTCTCGTATCTACATTAGGGTGATGCAAAAAAAAATTTCAATTTTTTTTTTTAACTCTTACCTTTCCAAAAGCTTGTGTGCGATGAGAAAAAAACCCTCACCAAAGAGGAGCGCTGTAGCTCAACTCTAAGAGGTCGCTATTTTCATTTTAGTTTCCCATTCATTTAACATGGGAATTTTTGTTTTCTCATTCAAATTGAAATTACACCTGATCATTCAAATTTTTCGCAAATAACCATTATATATTTAGAAAGCTGACTCTTTGAGCTTTTCAAAACTCTATAATAACGCATTATTATCATAATTAGAAGACCAGTTACAGCCATCTGAAAATTACTAAATTTCTAATTACGGAGCGATTGTACATATTAATTTTTTTTTTTTGAAATCATTTATCATGTTTCATCGTGATCGGTGGTTACGGATAATTGAAAAAAAAAAGTTTTTTAGAGGACATTAAGAATTAGATGTGAAATCTGACAAATGCAACATATGCTCCAAAAAAATGAATGCTGCCACCTAGAGGTTTCATCAACAATTTAAAAAAATTTTGAATCATTAAAAAGTACTCATAACTACTGATTACGATGAAACCTATAATAATTGATTTAAAAAACATTTATATGAATAATTGCTCCGTAGTCAGAAATTTTGTAATTTTCAGATGGCTGTAACTGGTCTTCTAATTGTGATAATAATGCGTTATTATAGAGTTTTGGAAAGCTCAAAGAGTCAACGTTCTAAATATACCGTGAGGTTATAGGGAAGCCGTTCACTAGATGCAGGCAACCCAACAGTCAAATTTCCGAAGATTGCCGAAGGTGCCGAGTATTTGTCATTAAGAGGAAATGAACGTTGATTTAGCCATCTAGCGGATTTCTCACCGTACTACACACATGGACACATAATGATGAACGCGTATGTATGGATGTGTTGTGCCCATGTGTGTAATACGGTGAGAAATCCGCTAGATGGCTAGATCGACGACTAAACTGTCCGGCTGTTAGGTTAAAAACAATTGTCAGAGTGAAATTGAAGAATCTAATCGGAATAAAGTTAATATGCAAGATTCATCAATATTAATTAGTAAAAAAGTTGCAACAGTTAATTAATGAATTATGGCCGGTTTCAATAACGACGAATAACTTTTAATTGTAGATTAAATTCTATTCACTAGAAACAGAAGATTATTTAACATTAAATTTTCGACTTTTATTCGACGATTAAAGTTATTTTACGAATGAAAGCTATTCGTCGTTGGTGAAACCGGTCATAATTCAATCATTAACTGTTGCAATTTTTTTGCAAATCAATATTGATGAATTTTGCTTATTAACTTTATTCTGATCAGATTTTTCAATTTCGCTTTGACAATTGTTTTTAACCTAACAAACTGACAGTTAAAATGTCTGCTGACAGAAATTTTCGCGTCCCTTTCCATTAATGACAAATGACCTGCCTTCGGCAATCTTCGGAAATTTGACTGTTGGGTTGCCTGCATCTAGTAAACGGCTTCCCTATAACCTCACGGTATAATGATTATTTGCGAAAAATTTAAATGATTAGGTGTAATTTCAATTTAAATGAAGAAACAAAAATTCCCGTGATAAATGAATGGGAAACTAAAATGAAAATAGCGACCTCTTAGAGTTGAGCTACAGCGCTCCTCTTTGGTGAAGATTTTTTTCTCATCGCATACAAGCATTTGGGAAGGTAAAAGTCGCAACAAAAAAAAATTGAAATTTTTTTTTGAACCACCCTAATCTACATACTACAATTCAAAAACCACGTATCTATTCAAGTGTCATGTTAAACGTCAAGGTGGCGCTACTTTCTTACTGTTGAGAGTTTATTTTTATTCTGTTACAATAATTTCATTGTTATTCCTGTTCCACATATCATTATACATATTTATGACAGCGACTTTTTTTGTTAAATTATAATAAAGAAGCCGCCACCTGACGTGGCTGTCGTCCGTCGGCTGACAGGACTCTAATGATTTAATTAAATTATTTATTAGGCGCCAATTGGTTTGGGGAACCAATACCATCATTTTATTACCACAATAGTTCGGCTAGCTTAGTAAAACAAGACAGAGACATTCACAGGATGATTCAGTTGGAGGACCAAGAAATTAAATATTGCATGACAATAGATGGAATAGAGGCAAAGATATATAAATTTATTTAATTACTCACTCTAGTCGATCCAAATATAAGTATAATCACACTCACAACGCGTTAACACAAATAATAAATAGTGACGAAATAAGTCTAACAAAGAAATTAAATAAATAATGACACTAATTATCAAACAATTTGGTAATTTTCGAGTAGTATAGAATTAACGAGTAATATAGTAATTAACGATAAATATTATAATTTACGAGTAATATAGTAATTGACGAGAAATATAATTACTTATTAATTACCTAAGTCAATTATAAAATTTATGTTCTACTGTTATAAAGAAATATAACACGTGTATAAATTCGGTAATTGTTATGACTTTTTACGTGACTTAGTAAAAATATATGTTTTTCTTGATTTCTGTAAAATTGCTTTTTTGTAGTTAAGTGTTTAACGCAGAACGAAAACGATGTGCTAGGGTGTACGTTCGGGTATCGTCGGCATTAGGCATAATGCGCATCCACGAATATTTGCAGTGTGTATATTTAATTTAGGGTTGGTCCTCAAGAAGTGGTTACAGACCCCCATCGCTACGGACTCTTTAATGAGGGATGAGACACCGTCTACCATTAATGGGCCTAAAATGGAAGTTGGGCGTCGCATCGCACCGAGCGCGCCACTAATTGAATGTTGGTAGAGTCGTAAAGCGTCAGTGGTGAAAAACAAATCAAATTGTTTGCAATGAAATTGATTTTATTTACCATATTCATTGAATATATTTATTTAACATATAATCGAAAGCAACGCAATATCGCATTATAATATTTTTTTCTGCAACAAATATCTACAGTTTGTGCGATTGCTTTCAGACTTTGAAGTTAAATGCTAGTCTTAGTACGTTTTTATGCAAGTTTCCATTATATTCTGAAAATTACACTTATAATATTGCTGTGCCATAATTTTTGTCCGACCCCCCTTGAAAACTTGACTTTCGGCCCGCTTTACCGGGTGGAAAGTTGCACTTTTCAGGCCGACGATTTGAGCGGGCGAACATGGAACTTTACGCCCGTCTTAGCGGGCAAAATAATCAAAATTGTGTTTTTATTTTAGTATAAACTACTTATAGTTAGTCTTATATTAGAACGATACTTTATATGTATACAATTAACATTACCAATGATTATCGATCAAAAGTTCGGTACTAAAGTATCATCAATCGATCGTCTAGTACTTATTGCACAATAAATAATATAAAACCGAAGAAAAATCATGCAAAGTGAGGGAGAACAAGACTCCAATGACGAAAATGATACTGAAGTTCTTACGCCACCAGAAATCAGAGAAATTGCTTATAATGTAAACGGCCAGCTGCTACCGAAAAAATCTCGAGAAAGATACGATGCTGCATACCTAACCTATACCAACTGGCAAAAAACAAAAAATATTAAACTCACGTCGGAGAACGTTTTCAAAGCTTATTTCCAAGAACTGTCAGAAAAATACAAGCCACCTACACTTTGGTCAACATGGTCGATGCTAAATAGTACCATCAGTCTACAAAACGGAATCGACATTACAGAATACAAACAGTTAACAGCTTTCCTAAAAAGAAAGTCAGACGGTTACAATGGAAAAAAATTTAAGGTATTGTCATCACTAGGAGTGGAAAAGTTCCTCAACGAAGCCTCTGAAAATAAATATCTAGCAACTAAGGTAATTTTATTCAAATTAAAACACTACTACGTAAAAAACAAACACTTTTTGATAAACGATATTTTGTTCTTCAGGTTGCTCTAATCTTTAGCATTTGTAGTGCTTGCCGTCGAGAAGAGTTAGCAACAATTAAAATAACTGACGTTCAACATCAGGGAGAAATTCTGGTCATCGATATCCCTAACACCAAAACGAAAATCCCACGTACTTTTACAATAGCGGATGAGTTTGCCAGGTTCGTTACAAAATATGAGTCCCTACGCCACCGAATACACCTTCGGACAGATATTTCGTAATTTATCAGAATGGGAAATGTACCAGCCAAATAATTGGAAAAAACAAATTCGGTGCAATGCCAAAAGAGATTGCGGGATATTTAAATTTGGCCGATCCCAGCTTATATACGGGTCATACTTTTCGTAAGACTTCAGCCACGCTCCTAGCTGATTCAGGAGCCGATTTAACTATACTTAAACGGCACGGGGGCTGGAAAAGTAGCACCGTTGCTGAGGGCTATGTCGAGGACTCTATTGAAAATAAACAAAAAATAGGAAATATGATCACAGAGTCAATATCGATGGCTCCATCAAATAACGAACCAGAAACGGAAGCGCCACCGTTAAGAAAAAAAATTAAAGAAAACGGTGCCGAAACATCATTACAAAACTTGAAATTTCACCATTTCAAAAATATTAACATACATTACCATAAGTAAGTAAAACGGAAACATAGTAAAGATACTGATATGCCATGACGAGCATATGATTAGAGTATGAAAACACAAAATGTATGATTATAAAAGCTTTAAGTAATTTTATTGGAACAAGAAACAAAATATATATATATATATATATATATATATATATATATATATATATATATATATATATATATATATATATATATATATATATATATATATATATATATATATATATATATATATATATATATATATATATATATATATATATATATATAAACATACATTCCTATAAATAAGTGAAATTGAAACTCAGTAAATATACTGATATGTCATGATAAGCATATCATAAGAATATAAAAACACAAAATGTATAATTATAAAATCTTTAAGTGATTTTATTGAACCAATGAAAAATTATTAAACTCTACTCATTTGTTAGTCTTCAATTGTTGAGTTTCTGATCCTCATTTTAAGATAATATTTATTGCATCTTTGATAGAAATTTGTAATTAAAAATTCATATTCAATTGACATGTTATTATACTATATAATTAAATGTCGTATATATTTATTACAGAGATATAGTATTATGTGATACTTAGGAACGATTCAATGATAGTTATATTGAAGAATAAATACGGTTATTTTCGAATTAGTGCAAAGCATTCTATTTGCCTGATATTGGCATACATGAGACATACGTCTATGAGATAAATTGAAGCTTATATAGAGAATTGATAAAAATCTTAAAATAGTATATACATATCTTCAATTTCTTAGATGTATTATCAAAACTAATTGTTTTCATTCAGAATATTCGGAAATGCATTACGATATAGTTTAAGAGATCATTGCTTGTTTAATGATTATAAAGATTATAGAGATACACTAAATATTCATATAATGCATGTACAGAAATTGAACTTGAAATTATTCTTTTTTTTTTCTTTTCGGGGGGCTCAACCCCCCGAATCCCCCTGCCGGGGTTTCGCCCTTGGACTCCACCGGGGCTGTGCTCCTGGAACCCCCTTCTCCCCCGCCCGGAAAGTCGCGTTTTCAAAGAGGGTTTGACAAAAAGTATCGTGTGCATCAGGGGCGGAAGGCCATCCCTCGCTCATGCGGAATATTCGCCCTCGCCTACGACTCGTACTGCACACTCCGCACTCGCGGTCGGGAATCGCCTACTTTCCGCCTTAGATATACAATGTACTATTATATAACTAGTGCACTTACATGGTCACGTCAATAAATCCATAAAATTACCCACAAACGTTTAAAAAACACAACTATCACACTGTACCCTCACTGCACTGTAAACTGAAACACCCCACCGCACTTCACGTTTCAGTCTCAGAGCGGAAGTCGCCAATTAATGGCGGCCGACTAATCCGCATTCCACGCCGTCGGTGTTTCATCCCTCATTGCAGGGTCCCTACTCATCGCCTGGAAAACGCGGGGATTCAAAACTCCTACATCACTCGATCGGTTGGGATGAAGTTTTAAAGATCAAAGTATTATCTGCAGAAAATGGAGAAATTTTTTTTTCAAAATTTTATGAATTTTCAACTTTGAAATTTCTATTTTTGAAATTTTGAAAAAGTACTTGAACTTTCTGCAGAGATAATACATCGATCCCCAGAATTTCATTCCGATCGGTCGAGTGATAAGAGTTTTGGCTTCCCGCGTTTTGCAGGCGATGAGCGTCTTTGATGGCCCCTCAATTTGGTTATATTCAAATTTTATTGCTTTTATTGGCTAGAATGTCTCCAAACGAATAAAAAATAATATAGCCAAATGCTCAGTTTCCTAGCTCAATTCTCAGTACTGCTCTCAAGCTTTTAAATTTTCACATTTGAATAACCTCTCCAATCACAAAAATCACCGTAATACACAAAGTTGTTTCCTTCGGAGCGCGCGTTATACGGCGCAGGGATCAGCCATTATTATGATTAGCAATTAGCACGCTTATGCAACGTGAAACAACTGGCAGACCTTATTCTTCTCAAAGTTTGATCTTTTTCCTAACTAACAACGCAAAGTCTGCCAGTTTCTAGTAAATTTTGACTAAAGTAAGTGAGAATTCAAATTGCAACGCACTCGGACCCCGCTGCTGACAATTACCTTATTTATTCAGCTACTCAAGCGATTGTCTATAGTTTTCCTACAAAAAAACGTACTCACACTAAAACAAAGAGAACTAGTTTAATATTAATATGGTTGACGATGCGTTCCAACAACGACACAAGGTATCCACGGACAGACGTAGGTTGAAGCTCAGTTGGGGCGCTGTGTCGTCGTCATTACTGCCAATTACATTGAAAAATTTCAAGTTCGCGTATTGGCATTGATTATCAGCAAGGTTTGAAATGATGTATGATTGAATAAATTATTAATGGGCACTTACCGCTCCTAAAAATCATTTTGTTTTCATATGTTTATATTTAAGTCACCTTTGATTTAAGATAGAATCGAACTATTGATTACAAAATATACATAACCTCTATAAATAATTATATGAATTGTTGGAGTTTTTCAGATCTAGTGAGTGTACCGAGCGCACACTCGTGCCTACTTTGGCTTGTCAACCAGAATTGCGTTCCAACGAACTTTGAACACAAAATCTGGAAGTGTCTGTTTTTGTTTATTTGTATTTCGTTGTTGGGAAGTTACTATGGCTTCCATCTTTTAGCAGTGCATCCAGTTCACGATCGTATTTTACGTTCCTTCGAAATTCATTGATTTTTAGCATCTTAACCAAAGTTCATACCGATTTCGGTTTGGCCTTGAAAGTTTCGTATTTTCACAAAGAATTTTTAATAAGTATTTGAAAAAACAACGATAATAGCTAACGCTGTCAATATCACAATGACACAGTATTTTTGCACGCATATTGCATATGGGATTATTGCAATCTTCTCAAATATTTGTTTCCTATCGAATCATATCATTGGAAAATTTTTCAAGAATAAAGTAGTCTATCATAAAATACAAAGATCCCTGGGTTTTATTGAGATTACCCTGTAAAACCGTGTGTCGGTTAGCCTAATTTAACAGGTTATGGGCTCAGGTCGCGAGAATAACGAAGTGTTGAGAATATTTTTCGACTCTTGTGAAGGAGTAAGTGACCACGTGTTTTGAGGTTAGGATAAAAATTAAAAATCCAAAAATGAGCAGCTTGAATCATGGAATCAAAACGCTAAACAAAGAAAACTATGATACATGGAAAATGCAAGTTGAAGCGGTACGGATCAAAAATGATTTGTGGCAATATGTGAATAATGATGTGCCTCAGCCGAAAGACACATCGGAAAACGCTGCAGCATTGAGCAACTGGATTAAAGAAGACAAGAAGGCAAAAGCAGATATCATCGTGTGTATGAGTCCAAGTGAATTGACGCAATTGAAGGAATGTGAAACATCACGACAGATATGGCTAAAACTAGAAGAAATATATGCGTCAAAAGGGCTAGCCAGCAAAACAACTATACTTAAACAACCAACGTTACAAAGAATAGTTAAGGGTAGTGACGTAAGAGAGCATATAAACAAATTTTTTGATGTTAGAGACAAACTAGCAAAGATGAACATTGATATTAACAAAGATTTGTTACCGATTATGCTACTGTATAGTTTGCCAACCTCTTTCAAAACTTCAGATGTGCTATCGAGCCAAGAGACGAGTTATCGGACGCAGAAACCTTGAAGATAAAAATTTTAGAAGAAAACGATGCAAGGTCACAGAAAAATAAAAACGAAGAATCAACTGGTGCTATGATAGCGTCAGCGCCTAAAAAACAGTTTGAAAAGAAACAAAAAGGAGATTTTGTGAAACAAGGCGTAGATATAAATTCGAAATTGCAATATAACAAAACTAACGAATTTTCAGATGCAAAATGTTGCAGGTGTCAAAGAAGAGGGAACATAGGAGCAAAATGTAGAACAAAAATTCCATTCTCAAAGAATCAATGCGCAAATGCAGTCACTGAGGATGAAAAGGCCTACTTTGCTTTTATAAGAGATACCAATAGAAGTGCAAGTGATGATAAGTGGATCTTGGAAAGCGGATGCACAGCACACCTATCCAACAACAATGCTGCTCTCATGGAAGTATCTGCGATAGATGAAGCCTTAAATTTGGCAAGTAACGGGTCAACAGAAGTCAAAGGAAGAGATACAGTAAGACTAAACGTTACCGCAGATAACATAAAAGATAGATGTATAAGACTTGAAAATGCGCTATATGTGCCAGACTTAAGGACAAACCTCATGTCTGTATTTAAGATAGTAAGGGTAATACAGTAATCTTTAAGAAAAACATAGCGTTGATGAAAAATGCTGAAAATGAAGTCAAAATGGTGGCAGACAGAATTGAAAATCTATATCACTTGAGAAAATCAGAGAGTGAAATGGTACAATATGTAGAGAAACATGAGAATAACTCAATAATGCTGTGACACAACAGGATGACTCATTTAAATGAAAAAACTTTCAGACAAGTCATGGGAAAAACAAGCAATATAAAATTCAAAGCAAATGAAAACATTACAGAGTGTGAAGAATGTGCCATGGGCAAACAGACAGTGAAGCGGTTTGATCACTCAAGTGAACGATGTGACGAGATGCCAAATAGAGTACATACAGATGTGTGTGGACCGTTCAATGTGAAAACTATGAGGGGAGCAAAATACTTTGTTACATTTAACGACAATTTTTCTAAGTGGTGTAATGTTTACCTGATGAAGAGCAAGGACAAGGTTTTTGAAAAATTCGTCGAGTATAAAAATCGCGTAGAAAAATTCACTCGAAAGAAGGTAAAGCAACTACGAAGCGACAATGAAAAAGAGTATTGCAATGAAAAGTTCGATAGCTACCTAAGGAAAAGCAGCATGTCAAGAAGGCTCACGACCCCCTAAACACCACAACAAAACGGCCTAGCTGACAGAAAGAACCGGATACTTATGGAAGCAACGAGATGCATGCTAATACAGTCAGGTATGTCATTATCATTTTGGAGAGAGGCTGTTATGACAGCAAATTATATACAAAATAGATGTCCAACAAGGGCACTTGATGGTGATATTCCTTATACAATGTGGCATGGAAAAATAACTAGCCTACGATATATGAGAACATTTGGCTCTATGGTGTTTGTATTGAACAAAAAACAGAAAAATTAATTATCAGATCGAGCAATTGGAGGAAAGCTAGTAGGCTACTCAGAGGAATGAAAGGCCTATCGAATTTGGGTTCCAACTTTAAGAAGAATAGTCACATCTAGAGACGTCAAATTTACAGAAGAAAAGATTCATAGAGATATTAAGAAACCACTTTCGTTCCTGGTCTTGAGGAATTATGGCAATTTAAAGTCATGCCTTTTGGACTTTGCAGCGCACCAGCTATATTCGAGAGAGCCATGGAGACTACTCTTCAAGGATTGTCTGGAAAGACTTGTCTCGTTTACTTAGATGATGTAATCGCTTTTGGAAAAACTTTTAAAGATCAAGTGGATAACCTTCGACAAGTTTTTCAACGCCTTCTACAAGTAGGACTTGAGATGAGTTCGAAGAAATGTCATCTATTCCAAAAATAAGTCAGTTTCCTAGGACACGTAGTTTCAGCTTCAGGAGTCGAAGTAGATCCTTCAAAGATTGAGAAAGTATCGAATTGGCCTCGCCCTACAAATAAAGAATAGATACAAAGTTTTATTGGACTATGCACTTGTTATAGAAGATTTGTAAAAGTTTTCGCAACTGTAGCCAGACCTCTCCATCACCTTACCGGACTCAAAACACCGTTTGAATGGACTCAAGACTGTGAAGAAGCCTTTACTCATTTAAAATCGAGTTTAACTTCCTCTCCGATTTGAGCTTATCCAGACATGAATCTTCCATTCATTTTAGACTCTGACGCTTCTTTAACAGGTATAGGTGTAGTTTTATCTCAGATACAGGAAGGTCAAGAAAAAATAATTAGCTATTTTAGTAGAGTTCTTAATAAGACTGAGAAAAATTATTGCGTTACTCGTAGAGAACTTTTAGTGGTAGTCAAATCTATCTCTCGTTTTCATCATTTTCTTTATGAGAAGAAATTCTTAATTTGTACTGACCACGCTCTATTAAGGTGGTTACTCTCTTTTAAAGCCCCAGAACGCCAAGTCGCTAGGTGGATAGAGACCTTAGGTCAATATGAATTCGACATCCAACACCGCGCTAGAACTCTTCATGGAAACGCTGATGCATTATCCAGAAGACCTTGTGAAGATTCTTCAAACTGTAAGCAATGTATTCGCTTAGAAAAACATTAAGTTCCTTCAGTCAGGATCAAAATGATTTCTCTGGACGAAGATAAAGAAGAATGGAAGACTCTTCAAGCAGAAGACAATATTCTATCTCAATTAAAACTCTGGAAAGAATCTGCTACCAAGCCAGATTGGCAGGAAGTTTCACCTTTATACCAACATCTAAAGATCTACTGGGCTCAATGGGAATCGACCTACCTAAAAGAAGAATTATATCTAGAAAATGGGAATCACCAGATACAAAATACTACAGATGGCAAGTTTTGCTCCCTACTAAGAAAATAACCTCGATGCTTTCAGAACATCATAATCCCCCTTCTGGCAGACACTTTGCAACTAGTAGGACTTTGGAAAGAATTAGAGAAAGATATTCTTGGGCCTGCTGTCGTCAAGACGTAGAAAACTGGTGTCGTACTTGTGACATTTGCCAGTCTAAAAAGGGACCTCAAGTGAAAGGAACAAGCAATTTGCAAGTTTATAATATGGGAGCTCTTTTTGAAAGAGTATCAATAGATATTCTAAGACCTCTCCTTCTCTCGTAGTGGTAATAGCTATGCATTAGTTATTGCAGATTATTTCACTAAATGGTGAGAAGTGATTCCGATTCCCAACCAAGAAGCAGAGACAGTAGCCAGAGTATTTATAAAAGAATTTATTTGACGTTATGAAACACCTTCAGAAATTCATACGGACCAGGTTTGAAATTTTGAATCAATTCTCGTAGCCGAGATCTTTAAAGTTTTAGGAGTAAGAAAAACTCGTACGACTCCTTTGCATCCTCAGTCAGGTGGCATGGTAGAACGGTTAAATAGAACTCGTCTTCGTTATCTTTCCTCGTATGTAGACAAGGATCAAAGGGATTGGGATGATTGGATTCCACTCTTCGTGTTGTCTTACAGATCTGCTTCACTCCTGCTTCAATGCTGATGGAGAAGGATCTTAGGCTACCTTCGGATTTAGTCAAAGGCCCTATACCTTCTCAGGAACCTCTACGTTCTGATTTTGTTATTTCCGTACATTAAAAGCTATAAGATATTCATAATTTTGCCAGAAATAAGATTCATGTAGTCTCTGATCGTTTAAAGGCTCATTATGATATCAGGTTTTGAAATCTTTAATTTGGACCTGGGGATTTAGTTTGGCTTTTTCAACCAAGAAGAGAGAAAGGACGCTGTCCCAAATTGCAGTCAAATTGGGAAGGACATTATAAAATTGAAGATAAAATTAGTGAAGTGGTTTACAGAATTCAACGATCTACTCATACTAAACCTAAAGTTGTTCATTTAGATCGTTTAGCTACTTGCGAGCAAAGGCAACCTTCCCTAAACAACTAGTCTCTACAGATTTAAATCTTTCTCTCCCTTATGTTGCTTTAGGTATTTGTTTACATCTGTTTACTGGCGGTCTGGGACATTACCTCTTGAGATTACACGCCCTACGGATGCCCCCTAACCATCATCGTCGAAGGAAATATTGGATGTGGAAAATCCACTTTTACAAAAAGAGTCCTGGAAAGTAAGGATGTATTGACAGTGTTAGAACGAGTAGATAGAGTATAGAAACGTTATAGAAATAAATTCATTAGATAGGATTCATAAGGATCATCTACGTCACGCTTATCATTTCCAACACCATGCTTCAATGGTTATGTGGGATAGACATCTATTACAAACCGGTCTTAGAAATAAAATCATGAAACGATCTATTTTTAGCACGAATTGTTTCGTAGAAGCTCGTCGTAGAACTGAAAACTTCGAAGATTTTGAGGCTTACCTCCTAACCAACAACGTCCAGATTTTAGTAGAAGGTGCTTGTTTCTTCAAAGTAGATCTTACTGTCTATTTGAGTTTAAGTCCTGAAATCTCATACTCTCAATTACTATCTCGTTCCAGGAGCGAAGAAGATCCTATTTTACTAGATTATCTTAAAATCCTTCATCAGGTACACGAAGACTGGTTACTTCAGAAAACTTTTCAAACACAATCCAGTCCAGTTTTGATTATCGATGCCGAACTGTCAGCTGATTCTGTTTATGATAAATTTTACCAGGGTATGGTCACTTAGTCGATAACATAGAGTCACTATTTCTTTTAACGACGAAAAGTGTTATCGATCGAAGATTTAATTTTTACTACATCGCCACCTATAGGGATTTTTGAATACCTTGACGGTAACGTCGACATCTCTATTTGATTATCAATTGAACTACCTCTTCAGATCAGATTAGATTCGCCCATTTAAAAAAAATTAAAGGATCACTCATTCAGAAATAAAAGTCAAACATTTTTTTGGTAATAATTATGTAATTTTTATTATGATCAAAAATTTTATTTTATTTTTTTATTGTTTTTTAAACTTTTTGAAAGATTTCTTTCTTCTTTTTTGATTTTAATTTTTTTTTATCTTATGGTACGAAGACCTATTTTTTTCATTAGGTTTTTAACGTTCTTACAACGAGAACAGTCCTCCGCATCTTGAGGTTTCATTATGTTTTCATCACAGAGCCAACATCTCGAACTCTCGTCCTCCTTCTCCTCTGCCATGCGGTGGAATCTAATTTGCTGGAACTGCTCTTTCTCTTCAGAGAATTAGTTTAGACAAATGAGATTTAAGAAAAAAAAAAAAAAAAAAACTCACCATATCTCAAAGCAAATTCGGCAAACGTATCCGTTACCAGATCCTAGGACGTAAGCCTTTCCGATTTTGCAGTTCATGGATCTCCATATGTCCTCATACTCTTTACGGGTCACGTTTTTCCAATTGATACACATGGCTAAGTATCCAGCATTTATAGCCTCCTCCTTACCTTCCCTTCGTAGGAAACAAAATTTTCGGAGAAAGTACAAAGTGGTCGTTGCCGACATGTTGATTTAACAGTTTGTTATTAACAACTGAATCACTTTCTTTTTCTTCTTCGCTCTATCAGTCTTTTATCTTACTCGCATTTGATTTTAGAATAACGTCTTCTATGTAGGCGTGGTCTCTCTTCTACGAAACGACTTTCATTTGTTTTTTTCATTTAAAAAGATCCCGATGGATTTTAAATATACATGTTAGTTTTAATAACTAATTTTCAGCAAGATTTTCAGATTTTCAATTGGATTGATCTATTAATCTGAGGGTGAAAAGAGGGAAATCCCATCCTGAACCCATCCATCCTTTTTCCTGCTCCCTCAGATAAGATCGTTCCAATTTCATTAATTACAAATTTCAAAAAAAAAAAAAGAACATAACGAAAAAAAAAATCAATGCACAGAGTTTTCATCTCTCATTTTGTCTTTTAAAAAAGAATTTATGTTACGGATTTTAAGTTGTTAAGAAGTCCATAATTATTCAAGGGTTCGCTGAGTATTTCAATTAAAGTGATTAGTCGAATAAATGATGCTTAGAAATTGATATTTGGGAATATTGAGTTATATTGTAATGCTTGCGTTCTCTTTAAGGTCTTGAACAAGACAGTTATTTACAAAAATAGCGTTGAGATTGGTAACGGCAGACAAATGATTAGTGTGTACATCTGTTATTTAAGATGACTACTAGATCGTATGAGTTACACGTGAGGGGTGTATCACTTTGGTAACACTACCCTCCCCCCTAGGGAGAAGAGTCGACCCGACTCTTAAAAAGTCAAAGTTTAAAGTGACAACAAAATTTCAAAAGGAAAACTGAAAGTTCTAGTAGACAAATGTGTGTAGGTACTCTGTTTTGGAGAGCTTGTGTGGTAAGTAAGTTATAGATTTGATACTTTCCCATAAACTATCCGGCATTTGCCTTAGCTTCCAAGGGAAAACCTGCACTAAAAGACCTTGAAAAGATAGGTGAGCATTACTTCTATACACTTGAAACTCATATTTGTCCTCCTATTTAGGTCGTTTTACTACTGAATTTTCAAGAGGCTTCGACTAGATCGGATTTGGGATCATGAATTGACTACCTTTCTGAGCTCCTGTCCCATATGCCATCCTGTCGCCTCCCTTTTGCAGGATCTTATTTCTTTAGCGCTCGCCGCTCACCACTCACATCCTGATCCTGTTCTTTTGAGACATTCTTCTTTTAAGAAAAAATATTCTAAAGAACATTTTTATATTAAATACTCACACTTTGATAACTTTAACGCTCACCTATGTTTCCAAGGTCTTTTAGTGTGGTGTTTCCCTTGGAAGCAAAGACAAATGTCGTATAGTTTATGGAAAAGTATCAAATCTATAACTTTAACTTACTTACCACACAGGCTTTTCCAATCAGAGCACCTACTCACCATTTGACTACACCGGTCAACACGATTTTTGGGTCTGGCTTCTGAATGTTAAATTTTGGTTTCATATACATCATTAATGAAGGGAAAGATAGTTAATTTGATCAAAGCTTCCTTTTGTAGAAACCAGACCAATTTTTCGAAATTTAAGCGAAATGACCGATTTTTTCAGAATATTATAATAATTGAAATCATAAAAATTTTCACTGGGTAGCTAAGTCCTTTTTTATTTCAGAAAAATGTTCAATAATAGAATACAAATGCAAATTCAATGAAAATTTAGTTTAAAAATGTATATTTTAGTCATTTTCTTATGTTTGTTTGAACATTCTCGTATTAAACCCCAAATGTAATCGCCCATCATAATTTCGTTGTACTGTCCTTGGTAAAGTCGTTCGAAGTCCTTTATATCCTGGTGAAAACGTTCTCCTTGCTCCTCTGAGTAGGCACGCATATTATCTTTGAATTTATCAGCTAAAGTATTTTTGCAGTTCACACTGGAAAAGTGAGGTACCCAATTTTTATCTTGATTCCGAATTCGCAGTTTAAAATAGGCTTCGAAAGCTTCACAAAGCGTTAGATTGGTTATTGAGGAGAATTTTTTACTTGTTACTTCAATAAATTCATCGCAAATTAAACAAAATGAATGAACATCGTGTTTGCACTCTCTTGACGCTATTTTTATACTCAATGATACACAAACACGGTTTTCACAGCTGTGATAAACAAATAAACATTCACTATCGCGCCCTGCCAGAGTAATGTTCAAGTTGCTACCGTTTTGATTGATGGTGCTACCGCCTGTTGTTCATAAAATTGATCAAAATCTTCCTAACTTACTTATAGATGTAGAACAGACAAAAGCAAACTTTAAGGCTGCCGTCCCATGGTCCGGAAATCACGGGTCCGGAACGGATCCGGAATCTAGTTACTTTTCGGAGCGCCAATCACAGGCGTTCCGGGCCCATTGGCTACGGGATGCATTTTTCCTACTGTCCCATGATACGGAATAGACACACACGGAACGATCGCCAACGAATTACAATAGTTCATTCTGGCGCTAAATTCGAAATACGATGCTGTGATTGGGTGTCGGGCATTGCGGACCTGTATATTCCGTATCATGGGACACTGAATGCTGATCGGGACGGATCTGTGTCACATACACAAGCTTGCATTGCTGGAACCTGGCCTGACGAAACAGACTGTGGTTCGTGACCCGATTCCTGCTAAAATTCGACTAGAAATTGTTTTACGGTACCTAGCATCAGGGGATAGTATGACATCAATCTCCTATGCATTTCGGATTGGATACAACACAGTTTCCGAGATAGTCGCAGAAGGTTGTGAAGAGATATGGAGGAGTTTAAAAGATTCAGTTTTCTTGACGGCGAACACAACCAATTGGAAATTAGTAGCTGATAGCTTTCAGGAAAAATGGAACTTCCCCAATTGCATCGGAGCCATTGATAGGAAACATGTAGTATTGCAATTAAGTATAGTCATAGGCACACTTATTTGTAACCTTTCTGGGCAAGCAGTCATGTGGTGCTTGCTTGCACTTGGTAGGTGACAACTAGCTATGTGCATATTCTTACGTGAACTCAATTGCTCAAGCTACGTTTGTGTATTATTTTATCATTACAGGCACCGGCGAACAGTGTAGGCCAAGCAATAGAGGTTTTTTACGTGACAAAAATACTACCTAAAATCTGACTGTGCAGTCATTCTATAGGTAGTTTCTACATGTTTTTTATGATAATGTGGACTCCTGAATCGTCTTAGGTTTTTTTTGAGAAGCGAAAAATGGCCAAAAAAAGCCAAAATTTTGCTTTTTCGCTTATAAAACGTAAAGTATTGATCTGATCGAGAAGCTGTAATGGCACTTTTTGTAGAGAATTCAAAAACAAAAAAAATGAGAGGTGACACGTCTCAATCGGATAATTAGTTTCCGAGAAAAGTCCAAAATACTGGAAAAAACATCAATTTTTCGAAAATTCATAACTTGGTCAATTTTTGAGATGAAGCGTAGTTCCTCTGAATTTAAGTAGTTATTAACATATACTTTATTGGTGCACAATTACAAAGCTGTCGGATAAATAGTTTTGCACAATCGCAGTTTTCCGAATTCGACGTACTTTTTTCAAGAAGGTCGTGATACTCGGCTACTTGTCGGATTTGAATTTTACAAAAAGCATTTTAAAGAAGAAATAAAATTATTTCTATTCTATTTCTAATTATTATATTGAAAAAAGTACGTTGAATTCGGAAAACTGCGATTGTGCAAAAACTATTTATCCGACAGCTTTGTAATTGTGCACCAATAAAGTATATGTTAATAACTACTTAAATTCAGAGGAACTACGCTTCATCTCAAAAATTGACCAAGTTATGAATTTTCGAAAAATTGATGTTTTTTCCAGTATTTTGGACTTTTCTCGGAAACTAATTATCCGATTGAGCGTGTCACCTCTCATTTTTTTTGTTTTTGAATTCTCTACAAAAAGTGCCATTACAGCTTCTCGATCAGATCAATACTTTACGTTTTATAAGCGAAAAAGCAAAATTTTGGCTTTTTTTGGCTATTTTTAGCTTCTCAAAAAAAACCTAAGACGATTCAGGAGTCTATATTATCATAAAAAACATGTAGAAACTACCTATAGAATGACTGCACAGTCAGATTTTAGGTAGTATTTTTGTCACGAAATCGACCTTTCGATAGCTCTATTGCTTGGCCTGGTGGCTCAACATTCTACAATTACAAGGGCGCTCATAGTATAGTTTTGCTGGCATGCAGCGATGCACATTATCGCTTCACCATGGTAGACATCGGAGCTGAGGGACGTCGAAGCGATGGTGGAATATTTCTGACGAGCAATATTGGCCAACGATTCGAAGAAGGCTTATTACAACTTCCTCCACCCCAATCTGTTGGTGGCAACGATGGACCGATTTTACCGTTTGTATTACTTGGTGATGAAGCCTTTGCATTGTCGCAGTATATGATGAGGCTATATCCTCGTAGTTCTGTACTGAATAGGACGAAAAAGATTTTCAACTATAGGCTGAGTGGGGGGAGAAGAGTTATAGAAAGTGCATTTGGAATCATGGCAGCAAAGTGGAGAATCTATCGTAGGCCGATTATCGCATCCACATCCACTGCGATAAAGATTGTGCAAGCAACATGTTGTTTGCACAATTACATACTATCACACGAAGCTGAAATGCCTGCTACACATAGAATTTACTCAACACTCACTACCGAAGATCGAAGTGCAGGTTCTTATGCCCTTCGTGACATTGACAATGTTGGATCAGCGTCATATAATGTTCAGGCTACAAGGATCAGAGCGGAGTATGCGAAGTTTTTCGAAGGTGAAGGTGCAGTGCCTTGGCAATGGGAAAAAGTAATGAGAAACGACTTTTAATGCTATATAGTTAAACTTTTCTTAACGAATACCTCTTTAATTACGTCTCGGACAAGACACTATAGCTATAGATTTTAATTGTGTTGTCCCTGTATTGTCAAATTTCGCTTCGCACATTTTAACATGTAAAAGTCTTACATCGAATAGCCAAATTAGTTTTTACATAATAGATATATATATATATATATATATATATATATATATATATATATATATATATATATATATATATATATATATATATATATATATATATATATATATATATATATATATATATATATATATATATATCTATTATGTAAAAACTAATTTGGCTATTCGATGTAAGACTTTTACATGTTAAAATGTGCGAAAATGTTCGCTTCGCACATTTTAACATGTAAAAGTCTTACATCGAATAGCCAAATTAGTTTTTACATAATAGATATATATATATATATATATATATATATATATATATATATATATATATATATATATATATATATATATATATATATTAGGGTGTGTCAAAAAAATTCGATATTTTTTTTCTTCGCTCTCCGCTCAAAATATCGTAGGATATGTTCAAACAAACATTCTGACCAAATAACAGCTCTTAATTCCAATTTTAAAAGGTCCATCATCGAATTTGAAGTTTTACCATTTAAATAACACAGAAAAATGATTTTTTTACCTTATTTATTCTTGCAACCCAGGAAGAATTTTTTTTTTCAAAAAACCCATGACTATGCCTTAAAATAGATTAAATTTGGAACAAAAAATTTTATTGAGCCGAGTATCTGTCTTCATTATTCGATTTCTTACAGAGCTTTGAAATCAAAATTTTCCATTTTTTGAATTTTTCAGCTAAACTATTGGAGTTAGACGAAAAAGTTAAAGGACAATTTTGTAGTTTATCTGACGCACTACAAAAAAGTCTCAGGCAAATTTTTTGTATCGTCAATATTCAAAAAGTTATACGCGTGTAAAGTCATTATTTTTGTATTAATACATTTTTTAAAAAACCATCAAAATAAGCTTAAATAAGTCAGTAACTTTTGATGGGTGACAATATAAAAAATTGAACTAGGGCAATTTCTCTTAAAATTTAATTTTTTTATGGTTCTCTATTGTTTTTTTGTATAAACATCGATATTTTACTTAGAAAAAATGTATTAATACAAAAATAATGACTTTACACGCGTATAACTTTTTGAATATTGACGATACAAAAAATTTGCCTCAAACTTTTTTGTAGTGCGTCAGATAAACTACAAAATTGTCCTCTAACTTTTTCGTCGAACTCCAATAGTTTAGCTGAAAAATTCAAAAAATGGAAAATTGTGATTTCAAAGCTCTGTAAGAAATCGAATAATGAAGACAGATACTCGGCTCAATAAAATTTTTTGTTCCAAATTTGATCTATTTTAAGGCATAGTCATGGGTTTTTTGAAAAAAAAAAATTCTTCCTGGGTTGCAAGAATGAATAAGGTAAAAAAATCATTTTTCTGTGTTATTTAAATGGTAAAACTTCAAATTCGATGATGGACCTTTTAAAATTGGAACTAAGAGCTGTTATTTGGTCAGAATGTTTGTTTGAACATATCCTACGATATTTTGAGCGGAGAGCGAAGAAAAAAAAATATCGAATTTTTTTGACACACCCTAATATATATATATATATATATATATATATATATATATATATATATATATATATATATATATATATATATATATATATATATATATATATATATATATATATATATATATATATATATATATATATATATATATATATATATATATATATATATATATATATATATATATATATATATATATATATTGATTATTAATCAGCGATACTTTTTACATCTACAAGATCTGTGTCCACGATTTAATTGAATATTGTTCGTATCGCTGGTTTCCTATAGAGTTTGTTGGTTTTTTGACGTTAGAACTTTTTCATTGATAGAAAAAAAAAATAAATCGAAATATTTTCCAACGTAAAATACGTGTTTTTCATTGTTTGACCTTAACCCCTTTTAGAATATAAAATATAATATTATAGGGCCTTCCCATGATTAAACAAATTGGAGTCATTATTATTAGCATTCTTTAATCTATCGTTGAACCATTACGTATCCAACACTAATGACAGCCTTCATAAACAAATTGCATGTGTTGTATTATTTCTGATCGTGTAAATTATGATCGCTTGAAATCTATTACTGTGTTTTCGCAAAAATGAAAAAGATTGAAAATTCAAAATTACGCTCACATTCATGGAAAGCTCATGGTGAAAATTTTGGGTCAAGTCAATAAAAATACACAAAAAGTGAATAATAATCGCTCAGTCTCTTTGTATTGCCTCAGATACTTAAAGTAATATAAACATTTGCTTAGACCTAGTTAAGAATGATAAACATTTGCTTAAACCTAGTTAAGAATGATAAACATTTGCTTAGACCTAGTTAAGAATGATAAACATTTGCTTAGACCTAGTTAAGAATGATAAACATTTGCTTAGACCAAGTTAAAAGTGATAAAATTTAAGAACCAAAATGAATTCTAAATTAATTTGATAACGCAAATCTTGACTCAAAAAGAAGAAGTGAAAAAGTGAGAAAAAGGTAAAACAGAAAGAGGCAAGGAGGAGAAAACGTGGGGAGACAGGTGGATAAGAGGAGGAGGCTATAGACACTCAGCGGTTGTAAGAAGCATCGAGAAAAGAGTAGATAAAGTAGGAGACAATGCAACAGCAAGTAGAGACAGTAAGCAAAGCAGGAACGAGAGCAGGGTCAAGAGAGACTAGAACGTAGCAAAGGAGGAAATGAAAGGGAAGGAGGAAGGGATGGAAAAGAAGGAGGAGAGAAAACAATGGTGAGGAAGAGGTAGCGGAGGAAAGCAAGTAGTGTAAAAAGGTAGAGATGGGAGAAGGAAGAGTAAGAATCAAGGGGGAATGGGAGAAATGGGATGAAAGACAAGAATTAGAGGAAAAAGGGATCAAGAAAAGAAAAGGTAAGTAAAAAGAAAGGGAAAAAGAAAGAAAAGAGGGAATGATAAAACAAAGAGAGAAAAAAGGAGCTTACGATAATAACCTTGTAATTCCGGAAGTCAAGTAATGAATAAAAAGAAAGATAAAACTTATCCTATTTCATCCTATTGGTCCTATTTTTAAAATGGAGCATAAAATGAAATATAGAATGAAGGTAAATTAAGAGAGATTGTAAGGCCTGGTTGGCCATAATAACCTTAAATAAAAAAAATAAGGCACAGAAGGAAAAAATCAAAATAAAGGGATTGTTTAAATACTGCTTATGACAAACCAATTCTTCAAAAATCGCATATCAGTCGTGCAAGTCAAGCCTGTCTTCGGCTTCCATGAGCAACGTAAGGAATCTAATTTCCAAAGCCGTTCTGTCGCGGTATGGAAGTCGTCGTAGCCCTTCGCCTAACCGAGCCAGTATGCCGTCGACTGCATCTGGTTGCGCTACAGGCTGCTGCAATACATTTAGCAATGCTGACCGTAGTTCCGAGTTACCATCACTCATCTGTCGTTCTGAAACCGGTAAAATACATATTCAGGTAAGATAACAAGGCACAAAAATACCAGCGATTGTTATTATGAATTATATACGAACTATTTCCGCCTGGTGTTGGAGTTCTAGGAGGTGGCGTCGGTGATATTAGTGAGTCGCGATCAGGTGGTAATGAATGGGTCGAGAATGTAGATGATGCTGATGAGGGACCAGCAAGAACTGTGCTGCAATCGACATCCCGTACAGGCGAAAAGCTCGAGCAGCCACTATCATCAGGTGATTGCGGCATAGCAATATTAGTCTTAGTTCTGCAGAGTTAAACATAATAATATTATATAATGCCACCATGAGGTTTTTTCTTTATGATATATATCTGCCGTCTTAGTGCTAATGAGAAAATGAACGTACTGTGTGTTCGGTAACGAGTCGCCCAAAAACTGCATTTGCAGATAATGCCGAAATGACGGTCTTTTAGAAGTACCAGCTGCAGACCCACTAGGTGTGTACTTCTGCTGCTTCTTTTTTCTTTGATGTAACAATCACGTAAGTATTGCCATCGTTTTTTGGCATCTTCTGGGGTTATGACTGTAAATTTGATGAAATATGCATTTATTGACCATTCGAAGACAGCTACCTAGCTAGATAGTCACCTAACCAGCTTTAATCATCAGAACATTATCATTCGTACTAACCTCCCAAGGTATTGCTGATCTCTGACCACAAAGCGTTGATCTTCAATTTTGTTCGTTGTTTTACAGGTACTTGTGGATTATACAGGGCTGGTCTTTCCGAAACAGCTTTAATTATAAGCTCGTCGGACACTAAATTATCGTTGTCATCATCTTCGGTAGCTGGAGATGATTACGTAGTGCCTGGTCTTGGTACTACAAAAATTGCGTGATGTAATTAGTAAAATAAAATAGTATATTATCTTCATTGCTCAGGGATGATTTTCCCGGCGGCTATAGGATTCATAAATACTTTATTCAACAAACAAAAAAAATTATTCATTGGATGATATAACTTGCAGCTAAACTTACTCAAAGTAACAACAAAATTTTCATCAACGTTCAGGCAGTGGATGTCCTCGTCATAGTGTTCCAAGCATTTATGTGCCAAGATGTTTACACAACCTTGGATGAGCCAGCCACAGTATCCACATTTCACAGGCTGTAAATATTACGTGATAATATGTATTTCTCGAATTATAGGTGAGAAATTAAGGGATGTGTAAATAGGTTACAATTTAGGTCGAACGTGACAGAAATGTTATTAATTTAATATAATTAATTATTTCCATTTCAACAACAACTACAACAAACAAATAACAGAATAAATTTCGTATTCTAAAGAATTTTATACTTACAGGACCTAAGGAATTCATTTTTGTTTCTTTTTTACACTTCTTTTTCTTCTTCTTCTGGCAGCCATCTTGTAACGCACACATAGATACACTAGAAATTGGTAGTGCAGCCGGAACAGAATGTCCGGAACGCCTGTGATTGGCGCTCCGAAAAGTAACTAGATTCCGGATCCGTTCCGAATCCGTGATTTCCGGACCATGGGACGGCAGCCTAAGAAGTGGAGATGGAATTTTTCGGTGTTTTTCGATGCATAGAATGAGAATTTATGCATGAAAACAGAAACCCAAAAACGAAAAAATAATTTGTCGACCTGTGTTACTAGAGTTTTTAATTTTCCTTCTGAAATTCTATTTTCACTTTTAACTTTAACTTTTTACGATTCGGGTCGACTCTTTTTCTTGGGGGAGGGGGGGTAGTGCTACGAAAGTGATACACCCCTCACATATACTTCACACGCTCTAGTAGTTATCTTAAATAAAAGATGTACACACCAATCTTTTGTCTACCGTTACCAATCTCAACGATATTATTGTAATCACAGTCTTGTTCAAGACCTTAAAGAGAATGTACGCATTACAATATAACTCAATATTCCCAAATATTAATCTCTAAGCATCATTTATTCGACTATTCACTTTAATTTAAATATTCAGCGGACCCTTACATAATTACGGACTTCTTACTAACTTAAAATCCGTAACAATATATTAAAGCTTATCGAAACAATAAGATGCTACTATTCACCTTAATTTCTGAATGATTGTCCACCATCTGAAAGCGTCCATCCTCTCACTTGTATCTGTATCACACAGGAGACTATGGTCCTGGCAATAGCAAGTATGAACAGGAAAAGATGGAATCTCAGCTGATCTAAGCCACACCCTCCCAGACCCTCAGAGAAAACTCACCCTTTATGTAAATATTTCGACGCCATGTCAGAATTTGGTTATCATGGTTATCACTGTAAAAATCCAGTACAGTCTGGAAAACGAGTGAGTTCTGGGAAGAGTCCAGTGAATTCTGGGGAAATTTGGTTCTCATGGTTTCCACCCGAGTCTACCCAGACCTACCCAGGTGCGCCCGAGTTCACTTGAGTCCACCTCGGTGGAAAAATCCAGTGAATTCTAGAAAAATTTGGCTGTCAAACCTCATTACAGTCTAGAACTGAGCCAGTGAATCCTGGAAAGATCTAGTGAATTCTAGGGAAGTTTAATTGCTATGGTTTTCATCTGAGTCTACCCAGGTTTACACTAGTGGAAAAATCCAGTGAATTCCAGTGGTTACAACTGGAAAAACCCAGTATAGTCTACGACGAAACTGAAGATCTCATACCTCAGACTTGAGATTTTATCTTATATTTATCCTATGGATTGATAAAAATGTCGAGGTTCATGCGCGAAGCGTGCAGAGAGGCAGAGCACTCCCCAGTATGTATATCGTATGATCGCGTGGAAGGCATTAACTAGATGCACGTCAAATCTTGAAGACGTCTGAAGTCATTGTATTCGTTATAAATATCGTGGGACGGGAACCCCCACCAAGTGGTTGTAATGCCAAATACAATGTCTTCAGAAGTCTTCAAAATTTGACTGTTGGATTACCTGAGTCTAGTGCATACCGTCTTCGTGGTCGCATGGTATTTCGGAACGACCCGTCTTTGCATACTTCCCTGACGAACGAACATTTTGTGTGTTTTCATGCAATTAGGCGTTACGTATTTTGCATGAGGACAGACCTCAGCCTCTGCATGGTCAAAGGTGACTCGTATGCTAATTGGTTCAACAATACATACGCATCTTGTGTTAAGACCGCATACGTCTAGTTTTATGAAGTGATTTTCGTAGTTCTGCGGGAAACGGTCGCTAATCCGCACTGGATAGACAAACCACCCAACCAAAACGGCGTGTGTGATACGATTGTTACGTAATTCTGCGGGAAACAGTCGGTGATCTGTATTAGATGGTAAGACTGCCCGAAGAAAACGAAATGGAGTCCGCAGTGGCTCACTATTTTTTCGGACTGAAACTAGAACGAGTTTCCAATCTTGCGAATTTCATGTGCCCATGTCCAACGAAACAGTAGCCAACAAACAATCTGGTTCAATTGTTTATTGGCTACTGCTTCGTTGGGCATAGGCACATGACATTATTGTGAGGGTGAAAACTCATTTTAGTTTTGGTCGAAATAAATAGTGAGCCACTGTGGCTCCATCAGTGAACATTACTGTACGTGTAGTTCTCGTAGTTGCGCGTGAAACGATTGCTAATCTGTATTAGACAGACGAACCGCCCAATGGAATTGAGATATATGACGTATCTATTTCATTCGAAATATCCCAGTGAACGGTAGCAGTCTCGAAATGGATTAACAGAATGCCTCGAAAACCAAAATATATTGGTTCAACTATGCATTTTAGAATTTGGAGTTGGAGTTGGATAATTCTAGAATAGTGAAAATGTGTTGATCTTGGGTTGCATAATTCACAATTTAATTTATTCCATAGAACTATATTTTTCACTGAATGTATACAGATATGAATTTCAAGATATAATAAATCTATCTTTCTGTGCAGATCTATGCCGATAAACTTTCTATGTTAATTATAATTTTGAATATAATTTCGGATATGATTTTGAATATGGATTTGAATATAGTTTTGGATATAATTGGCATGGGGCTAGGCACCTATAATCTGAGATACTCTGTCTAGCGCGTCGTCAAATACAGTACGTACTCGCGGTACGCGGTATAGTGGGTCCCACCAATATAGGCACGCTGCGCTCGTGCGGTGGCAAAGATACCAACCGGGTTTACTGACCATGTATCCCTGTTGTCTCACTGACGTGGCATACCTGTGCTTGTGGGATCCGCTGTGCCGCATCCACGATAATTCACGGCATACACATAATGATGGTGAGCTTATCTTCGATTGTTCCCGGGCTGATTACTAATGTTCTTCAACAGTCCACGGTGTCTAAAACTGACATGAATAATTTTACCGCGTTGCTACAGTATACTTTTCTTTGGGGAATTTTGTTCTCTAGAATCTTGATCAAGTTACATCAAAATCGGATGACTGAATATTTCCGAAACTGCCATGAAATTCTATGGTGTGCAATTTTTGTGAATATTATTATTCTTATTATACATCTTGCCGTTAGCACTCGAACTTTTTTATATTAAGAAAGGTTTGAAACAATCCAGTCGAGTCAATGGTTCAATTTCGCCTGACGTTTCGGCAGTTGTATGCTGCCCTCATCAGAGGCTAATTTATTGAAAGAAACATAAACATAGAATCAGTCAAAATTAACATTACGAACATAATGCAAAAAACAAAATACAATGCTTTGATAACAATCAATGAAATAAAAGTTTTACATTCAGTAAAGGAAATCACAGATATTTTTACAATCAGTCAAAGATTAAAAAACAACGAATAAAAATAATATAATCTATGAACACTGGTGGGTAACAACAGAGAATCACAATACCTTAGGCTATTGATGCCGTGTGAGAACCTTGATGGTGTGTTGGTGGTACATAGTCACTTCCGAAGAAAGACTACTGTTCTCACAAGATAAAAGCACGTTAATGAGGAAAGGTGTGACAAACTCCCGTTTATATTAGATCATCCGTGTTGACAAACGTCACGGTTTATCTTTGTCAGAACCTACCTCACTCCTAAGGAAATTTGACTTCACACCAGTCTTGTGTGTAAACAATAACCTAAGGTCAGTCGTTACGAAAGGTAAAGACCGCGATGACAAACAAGATCTGTGCAACGTAGTATACAGAATCAATTGCAAGGATTGTTCTGCTTCTTACGTAGGAGAGACAAAGCGTGAACTTAAAACGAGACTGAAAGAACATAAAGAGAACATAAAAAATAGATGAGGAAACGCTTTCGGTTGTTTCCCGACATCGACTACAATTTAACCATACATTTGATTGGGAGAATGCTGTAGTGTTAGATAGGGAACCCGTTTGGTCCAAGAGGATTACCTCAGAAATGCTTCGCATTAATCTACAAACTAATAGTCTTAATAAAAAAGAAGACACAAAAAAATTACACGTTCCTTATTCAAACATTTTGCAACGGTTCCGATCTAAAAGTTGTTCATAGACTCTAAGAAGTTCTGTATGTAATGGTGTTGTTTTGAGTAAGCTTGATGGTATGTGTCATTGTTACGTGGATGAATATAAACACAGATTGACGTCATCCATTGACGTCAATCGTTTTTGAGGTAGGTTCTGACAACAATAAACCGTGACGTTTGTCAACACGGATGATCTAATATAAACGGGAGTTTGTCACACCTTTCCTCATTAACGTGCTTTAATCTTGTGAGAACAGTAGTCTTTCTTCGGAAGTGACTATGTACCACCAACACACCAGCAAGGTTCTCACACGGCATCAATAGCCTAAGGTATTGTGATTCTCTGTTGTTACCCACCAGTGTTCATAGATTATATTATTTTTATTCGTTGTTTTTTAATCTTTGACTGATTGTAAAAATATCTGTGATTTCCTTTACTGAATGTAAAACTTTTATTTCATTGATTGTTATCAAAGCATTGTATTTTGTTTTTTGCATTATGTTCGTAATGTTAATTTTGACTGATTCTATGTTTATGTTTCTTTCAATAAATTAGCCTCTGATGAGGGCAGCATACAACTGCCGAAACGTCAGGCGAAATTGAACCATTGACTCGAGTGGATTGTTTCAAACCTTTCCTAATATTATTATCCCCATAAAAAGCACCTCCGGTGCAAAAACCTTTCGCCTAGTTATATAAAAATGTGATAGTTACCCACAAAAAATACATTTCCATGCCAAACATTATAGGATGTTTTATACAAAAATTCCTTTCTCGTTAAAAGAAAAAAAAAAAAAAAACGAAATCAGATGCTACTGCCTAGTAATTACATCACGTTGACTTTCTTTACAATTGACAATTAGGCTTTTCATAACATAGTATTGACAGCCTTCCTGTATTGCCACGTAGAACCATAAAAATGTGATAGTTACACACAAAAAATACATTTCCATGCCAAACAAACATTATACGATGTTTCATACAAAAATTCCTTTCTCGTGAAAAAAAAAAAAAAAAAAAAAAAAAAAAAAAAAAAAAAAAATTGGAGGTAGTGGTACTAGGCGGGCCGAAATTTCGTATCACTATATTAGGATTGGTTCATACTATATTACATGGTTCAATTGCCCTTTCCTCGTACTTGTCTACAAAAGGCCCGCCTAGTACACCACTACCTCCAATTTTTTTTTTTTTTTTTTTTTTTTTTTTTTTTTTTTTTTTTCACGAGAAAGGAATTTTTGTATGAAACATCGTATAATGTTTGTTTGGCATGGAAATGTATTTTTTGTGTGTAACTATCACATTTTTATGGTTCTACGTGGCAATACAGGAAGGCTGTCAATACTATGTTATGAAAAGCCTAATTGTCAATTGTAAAGAAAGTCAACGTGATGTAATTACTAGGCAGTAGCATCTGATTTCGTTTTTTTTTTTTTTTTCTTTTAACGAGAAAGGAATTTTTGTATAAAACATCCTATAATGTTTGGCATGGAAATGTATTTTTTGTGGGTAACTATCACATTTTTATATAACTAGGCGAAAGGTTTTTGCACCGGAGGTGCTTTTTATGGGGATATCACTACTTTTTGTCGAATTTAATCAACTACAATATAATCTGTCTCGTTCATGATAAATTGCACAAATTGTCGATCACTCTTAATATGGAAGACATATGTAGCATTTCGTGTCTCTTCTGGCGTTTTATTGTCTACTGGATCCCTCGAAGGAAAAGTCAATCACCTTGTGATTGTAACATGTTGATATAGATTAAGAAAATGTAATATTATCACAGCTTATTGAATCGAATCAAAATTTTAGCAAATGTTAGTTTCTCCATGAGAAAACTATTACGTATAAATTATATAGTGTTTATTGTCTTCGAATAATGATATCTATACATTCACTCATGAATCTTGGTATACGAGTAGCAAAAAAAATCATCTCCATTCTTGATATTATTTATATTAAAATATTAGAGACAAAAAGAAGTAAAGATGTTCACAACTACCGAGTCCGTTAATACTTACAACGTTTAACCCTGCGTGCAGCCCTCCTCCTTTCTCATCCGGGCTTGGGACCGGCAATGGCGGAGTTACTTGCACGCAGGGTTATATAGTTGCTGCTATGAAATAATTCAAACGTCCGATTATATGATTATATTTTCGTAATTTTCTATGCCATCACGTTCGCTGTAAAAATAATATGTATGCATTCTTTGCATTTTTAATCCAGCTTTGCTTATTAATTTCATAATCATTGACGTGTTGCCAGGCAGAAATTCCATCTCGTAGCATGCATGTATAATGACCTTCTTGAATATTCGGACCATGATGGAAGATTGCACTAATCACCTTGTATTTTTTCGAGCAAAGTAATGGTCTATCTGTAGGAACTGCTTTAATATTGTAATTAGTTATTTTTGTAATCTGTCCATTCTCTACGGAGATCAATCCAAGCTGTACGATTATACAGCTGCTTACCGATGATACATCAGTTTTCATCAAGATATTTTTTGATCTGCAACTGTCACAGGATAATTCATTGACAGGTTGCCAGCGCGAAAAATTCTGATTAATTATGTCTACCAGGCTGTTAATTTTTTTACCAGGGGGGGGTAACGCAAGTAACAAAATGTAACTGGCTTCCGTTGTCGTACTGGTGAAACCACAATCTTTGCAACGCCTCACAGAGGTTAATTCGTGTTTTACGACGTTCCTTAAATCATCGTATTTCCAAAGTAAATTTGTTAAAAATTCTGGCGCATCTTGCTGAACATTTAACGTGAACACTTCACCCGCCAATCTTCTGGCATGAAAAACATTTCCTAGTGACGCCAAGTTGATATAACTTTCAACTAAAATTTTCATGACATCATCATTCTGTTGATTCAGGAAACAGTTTCTAATGGGTGTGCAATGAAATAGACACTGTATTACAGCGTTAGCGTAACAAGAAACACCGTCTGTGTTCTGAAGACCTTTTACTTGCCACGTGTGGCCTGATGTTTTTTCTTCAACCGGTGTTGTTACCTGGCATTTAGACACATCTTTTGACACAGACCATCTACGATCTTGTATTTTTCGTGGGCGTATTCCTGGAACAGTCATCGTCATAAGGTCTGGTCGATATTGTTTCCTCAACCTATTGTACTCTAAGATAGCAGAATCATCCGCCAATACCGCATGCGGATCGTAATTAATCAAGTGAAGTCCTTCTAATGAAGTTACCCGTGAGAGAGCAACGTACACTTGTCCGCTCGCAAAAATAGAATTACCTGCATCAATCACGGCATTCTTCAAACTAAGACCCTGGCTCTTATGTATCGTAATTCCGTAGCTGAGGCAAATTGGAAACTGTCTTCGTATGACAAAAGCCCCTTCCATTGCCTCAAACTTTACGTCGACGCGCTCTATAACATGCTCGACGCCTGTCGCTAAGACAACTCTTACTACTTCTACGTCATTCGTATCAACAGCTCGTGATACCGACGAGATTTTACCAATCGTGCCATTCACCAGTCCTAAGGTAACATCGATATTTCGTCTGATCATTATTTTTGCACCAATTTTAATAGTAATCAATTTCGCAAGGCCTGCAGTTCGTGAACAATCCTCGTCCGCCATATTTAAAATTTTATGTACTTTCTTTTTCACATAATTGGGGCAGTCAACCGTATCATGAGCTACCAACTCTATCTCATCGCTTTGTATCCCGCCCAACATTGCTTCATTGAGTACTTCACACATCCGAATTGTGGGAAGTAAACAGACTGCATCGTTCGGTAAATTATTTATGTAGTCACAGAGTTGACGTACCCTTTCATCGAAGTTTGAAGTTGTAAAGTTTTTAAAGCTGATTTTCCGGGATTCTAAGATCTTCGTGTCCGAATCTGTAGCGACTCCAAGGCGCATTCTCGATAGTATTTCACGATAGGACTGATCGTTCTTTTGTCTCATGTTAATCGTCAATTCATCGTAGCTGAATAATTTGCTCCACAGATCAACACTACTCATCGAGCCTAGAAGTTTATTTGAAACTTTGCTGGACAGTCTCGTGAACGCCGGATTTTCACGAACAGGTGGAAGTTGTAACAAATCGCCGAACAGTAGAATATGTTTTTTACCGAACCAACCATCCTCGCAGTCGATGGTATCAAATATTTCACTTAATCGAAGATGTATATACATCAACGTCACATTCGAAATCATGGAGACCTCGTCAATGATGATGAGTGCAATATTTCTAAGCTGCTCTCGAATTACTTTTAAAGCTGCATCAGATAATTGTTTGTATTTGGGAGTGACCCCGTGTTCAACAGGCAATTGAAACAGTCTATGAATAGTCAAACCATTCACATTGAATGCTGCTATTCCAGTTGGCGCTGTTACGGCGGTATCTTTGCCAGTATACTGCTTGATCGACCATACGAGCGCTTCGATGAGATGACTCTTACCAGTTCCACCCTCTCCGCTAACGTAATGTCGGAGAATTCTATCGTTTGAACTCACGAAAGTCATAGTTGTATCAAATACTCGTTTCTGATCAATATTCAAACTTGTAATTATTTGCGAGTCGTTTGCCGTATGTAATTTTTCTACACGGGCGTGAAATTCCTTCATTGCTCCTTCTGCTTCGATCGGTCCACAGCCTAATGGTATCGAATCCGAAGTATCGCTCTGTTGAGATTGAGCTTTTTCTGCCATACATTTTACGATTGTGTATTTGATATGCTCAATGCCTTTTTGTATTTCTGCTATGCGTTCGTGATACTGTAACGCATCTTCAAGCTCCAGTTGGACTGATTCGAAAGCTTCCGCATACGTATCACATCCATTTCGCAACTCATTTGTATCCCTCCATGGTCGAAAAAGTAATAGTAGCGCAAAGTAATATCGTTCGGGCTGATTGTTTACATTATTTTTATAGTGATTGATGAGGCAGCCACGCTTCCTCTTTTTTAAGTACAGAGCTTTTCCAATCTTATAATATTCAACGCCTTGTACTTTAGGTTCGACTCTAGTTACCTCGTACCATTTGACGAAGTCGTACAGGCTGATGGATTCCAATTCCTGCGGGCGAGCTGGATAATGTGTATCGACTACTGAATCACAGAAAATATCAGTGGATTCTGCATTAAGGGCTTCAATTTCTTTACGAGTTTTTACTTTTCTGTTTCTAATTATATTCACATCTATCCATTTAATTGTCGTTAGTGGATCTGTGCCGTGCAACGAAATTCCTAATAAAGTATCAGCGGCCTCTAACGCTCCACATTCTCTGTGATTTAACATACGTTGAGCGAAACACCACAAACGACTGCAAAGCGATTTTGTCGAATTCATTTCTGCAATGTCTTGATCCGTATTGCTTTTCTCACATTTTGACAGATACTTAGTGACATACCACATGAGAATAGCTGAAATCTCGCCAATGAACTGTATATCCATATTGCCTTCCCAAGCACTGAGAATTGCTGGATTGTAATCATTTATATCAACCTCACTTTGATTTCGAGGTAGGTCATAAAGTCTACTTCTGGACTTGAGTTTGCGCCTGCCAATGATTGAAACAGCCACATCTCTAATGACAATATTATCTGTTACGGGACGAGGAAACCCGAATCGACATACTTTGGACGAACAACCATATTTATTTTTCCTACTTCGCAAACAATAGGAATTATGCTTATGCCGTTGATGTGTATTCACTCGTCGATACAATTCCGGCGAAACGTGTTTCGGTGGCATTTTACAAGTCACATATTTCCTAACAAAACTTGCAATTTCTTCGTTCGAAGATTTCCCAATTACGGGAGCATGTTTTATCCAAATTAATAGGTGGAAATGCTGCATTCCTCTGCCTTGATACTCGCGCCTCCAGAAATAATGGGTCACTTCTCCGATAGGATGATCGGGAGAACATATAAAATCTAGCATAGCATGGAACTTATTGTCAATAAATCTTGATGTAGACACTGGATCAGCCGCGATTAATTGATTCACAGACATCGTAGCGGCAGCAGGGCCACCCACTTCCCGAAGGTATTCCGTCATGTCGGACCATAACCATTCGCTTGGACTTAGTGTAAGAAACCATGTAGCCGGACCGTAATGATGCGTCATACAGGATACATCATTTCTCGGCCGACTCCAATATTGCTCTGTGTTGCGCAGTCTTGCAAATATTGCGTTTAAATTCCCTTCCAATTCCTCTCGGGACAGCTTTTCCAGATAACTTGCTGCGGTAAATCGTTCGCTCGGATTGGTAATATTCAGTTTGTAATATATCCCACTACGCAATTGGCGAATATTGGCGTCATTCAAAAGGAAGAATAGGTATTGTTGATCTAGCCGGTATTGCGAATGCTTTGACATGAGTCGTGATTTAATAAATTCGGCATGCGTTATACGCGTAGATCTATCCTCCTGCTGACCATTCCGACCATACGGATACAAATGCGGGAAGCATTGTAAGTCTAGAGTTTTATGACGGTTATCTAACGGTACGTCGTTGATTTTCAACATTTGGTACAGATCTGTCGCAGTCTCATTAGGTCTTTTGGTATACATCGGATGGATGGTGAATTGTTCGTAAATTTCATCCGATTGCGAAACTTGCGTCAACAGCGCTGCACGCATGTTCGCATTTATATTATCTTGACCTTCACATTCCTCCAACTTGTCATACTTATTATTTTCACTTCGAATCCCTGTTTCCATGTTATCGAACCTTTCTACTTCCTTCAAATTATCGTCTTCATTATTTTCATTTTCAATTTCTTCATCCTCTACTTGAAATTCGATGTCTTTTATATCAGCCAACAGGGTCTCAGGCGACTCGGGCAACTTAATTTCAGAATAGTTAGGATTGTTCGTCTTAAGCCAAATCAATGCATCCCATACTTTATATATGTTTACCAGTTGTTCCCATACCAATTTTGATTTTGTTGGGATTCCACGGACTAATATGTATAGCTCGTGGTCAAGATTAATCGGATCACTGGGTGGACAAATTTTCTGTAAGGTTTCTTCCATAGGCAGGGGCAAATGAAACGTTCTACCCTTTACTTTTTGTACCATATCTCTGTGGGGCAAATTTTTGTTTGCCACGGTACCCATTCTCTGAACAGTTTGAAATGCTTTAGCTCGTTGTATTAAAATGCGTTCGTAGTCGTTTAATGATGATATAATTTCCGGTACTGATTCGGTGATAAGATTGTTTAGAATGCATCGAGGTGGCATGGTGTCTTGTCGAAGCTTAGGAATACAATAGTTACAAACATATTCGCAATCATTGCCTTTAGATTCTACGTATTCCATCAAATCCATCCAAATTTTCGTCGTGATTGGTTTTCTAAACTTATCAATGTTCGTAATCTCTCTCTTGAAACACAGTTTTTCGCAAGACACACATACGAAACGGGGCATATCTATAGAGCGTTTCGTCAGAGCATTAAATGCACTTTCATACTTCTTTCTGATTTCTTCTTCATTCAAATCAATATCATTATTGACATTATCTTCTACATTATTAGCGTTCTGTTGAGCAGTTTCTGAAATTTGTTGTAATTTTGTTAGATCGCCATCATTCAAGGCTTTGTCGATAATTGAAATTCTATTATAACAATTTTGTAATTTATATACAAGCCTTTGTATACGCCGAACTAATGGGAAATGTGCAGATAAAATTTGCACAGGTAAGAAAATTGATTTACACGACGCGTCACCCATGTAGCAAACTTGGGAATGTCCTAGTCTGTCATTGGCGTGCTTTGCTGTACATTCTAAGTGTGTTATAAATTTATGAACATCTTTCAACGTGCAAATCGAAATTCTTTTCAAAAATTCAACGTATTTCTCTATTAATGATATATTTTTTATTTTACAACTTCGATCGCAAGACCAAACTTTGCGTTTGCTATTTCTAGTCTTATTATTATTTTCAAGTAACGGTAAAATATTAGCAGCTTGCCCTTTGGAATTTATAACAATTGGTTCATAAAATGGAATGTGCTTGTAAGCAGCTTCCGCAAAGTATGGTTCAGCTGAGGCGATGTGTTTCGAAGAACCACATACCACGTTTACTTTATCTTCTATATTAGCATTTGAGAGTTTTGCAAACTTTGTTAGACAAACCTCTGCTTTTTTCTTGACGCTTACTAGGTTTTTCCTCGTGAGGTTTATTTTCAACTCTCTATCACGAAGACACCATTTTATAATCGACTCGGCTTTCATTCTTCTACCAATTTCAGTTCGCTCATCAATCATCGGCGAAATTTTCGCTACATATTTTTCTTTCGATTGTACTAGTGCGATAGTGTTCAAATTGCGAATACGTTGATACTTAGCGATAATCCTTTTAGCAGTACGTCCTTTGCGTTTTGCCATCTCTTTGTCTTTCTTTTGTATACCATATCGCTTACGTCTACGATCGCATCTATCGTCACGATTCAACAAATACTTGATTTGGTTCAAAGCTCGCTGCTTATCAACGTTCGAACGATAATGTTCGCGCGCTTTAGATCTTCGCTTCGCAGCATTCAAAGCATAGAGTTCGCGTGCTCTTACGCGAAACTTATCAGCGTAGCAAAGGTAATACTTACGATTACTCATCCGTTTCCCATCTCTATCACGTCGATTCGATATTTTGTCACATTGATTACGTGTACATTTGCTTGCTTCAAATTCATCAGATTTTATTATTGGTTTTGAATTTGTAATCGAAAGTTCTGTGGTCCCGTTGTCTATCTGTTCGCGATTATTAACATACGGTATAACATGATTCATAGATTCTTTACTTATATTAATTATCGGATCTAGTTTCGTCTGACTACATTCTTGATTACATTCCGTTGTTACAGCCATTTGAGTTATCTTGCTACAACCACGTATTTGTAACTGGTGTGTAACATCTGTTTCTGTTTCGAAAGTTCGATGTTTAGTTCCCACGTGTGATGAGTGCTTATTAATTCTCCCAGCTCTTTGTTCAACCGAGGTGGGACGTGGCTTCTTTTTTTCATTTTGTTGCGAATTAGGATGCTCAACGCTTGCAGATAACAGTTTACGTTCACAAGTAGAAGAATTTTTTGTCGTTCTCCTGAGCTGCCGTACAGTAACATGAGGAAATTCATCAATCTTGTTATTTTCGAACAATGTCAATAGATGTGCTCGCATAAGAGGAACGTCATATATTCTTTCTTCCGGTCTGTGGCCATTTGCAAGCGATATTGCGAAGGCGATAGCAAATACCCCACAATCTGAGAAATTTGGTTGCTGTTGAACTGTCGGAAACCGAATGGGCTTGCAATCAAACTGGTAAAAAGGAAACAAGTGTCTCAAGTACGTTTCATGATGTCTGTGTAGCCTCTTTAAATTAAATGAATCATATATAAAAATCGACTTCGTATCGAAATAACAGCATACCCAATGTTTGTCACCGCTGTGTAGTATTTGAATGTGCTTCTTAGTCGCACAAACCGGCGCGATAGTACTTGGCATTTGTATCCGCCATGTCTCACGGGGAGAATATTCTGTGCAGCTCTTTAAAAGGCACGCAAATTGACTCATATGAAGGTCGGTCAGCCACTCTCCTGACGTAATTTTATGTTTAGATTTATTATCTAAAATCGGTGGAGCATTACGCCTTTTTTGCCGCCGTGTTTGTCCACTAGTTATTGCGGCTGCTGTATTCGCGATCACGTTAACTATATCTCCGCGCACAACATCAGATGTGTCTGGAGACCTAGATAAATGTCTAGTCACCTTGGATTGCGTATTTACCCTGAAGAGTTTTGATTTCGAATTTGGTGTGAAATGTTTTTGGTTATTGATCTGTGGTATCTTTCCATGATCGTCAGACGATCCTAAAACGGTACTCGCGAGTTCTTGACAAACAGGTTGTTGCAAAGAACTTTTCTGAATGTTGTCGCAATGCAAGTATCGATTTGAAAAACCGATATTTGTTTTAGGATCGGATACCTCCATTTTCCTAACGCATGGAAAGTTTTGGATATTACTGCTCTCAAATATGTGCAAAAGGTGCGTTCGCATTAGCGGAACGTCGTAAATAATTTCGTCCGGATGGTGCCCGTTCATGAGCGAAATTGCAAAGGCAATTGCAAACACACCACAGTCGGACCCGTTTGACTGATGCTGAACTGTAGGGAATTGTACAGAATTCCTATCAAATGCATAAAAAGGGAACAGTTTTTCTAAATATTTTTGGTGGTCTTCGTGAACCATTTTCCTATTCAACGAGTCGTATATGTAAATTGACTTTGTATCAAAATAAGCACACACCCAGTGCATGTCAAGATCGGTACTACCGCTATGGAGTATCTGTATATGCTTCACCATCGGCGAAACAGGCTCGATTGTATGTGGCAAATATTTTTTCCACACCTGCTGCGGTGCATATTCCGAGGAACATGCAACAAGTTGGCCAAACCGATCCATATGATCATCCTCCAGCCATTCACCAGATCTAATAATCTCCACGAACCTGTCTTTTAAAGTGTTTGAATGTAGGTTCTGCATGATAAATGTATACTCGTGTATGGTTTGTACACGTCTTATATCTTAATTTCAGTTGGATTGGCGCAAAGCTGCCTTTTATATGTGGCGCAAAGCTGCCTCTCACATGTGGCGCAACGCTGCCTTTTAATGCAGTGTAGTACTGCCGTTCTGAATTTGGCGCAAAGCTGCCTTGTTATACCTTAAATAAGAGAATGTAATGCGAATAAACTTAGTCTAACCTAACCTAACCTAACTAATCTAACCAAGGCCGCGTTCAGAAACTCGCTATGACACTTCACGAGATGTCTAGATAATGTCGATGCTCGGCAACAAACCAGCAGTGCGACGCAGACTAAATACTCTGTTGCTCAGCTAATTTCGGAACTCGGCCAAACCTAAATAATAACCTAATCTACCTCTGCAAATATCATACAAATCTCATCAACGTCACTAACGTCACTAAACTAATGACCGTCACTAACGTCACTAAAGTAATGATCGTCACTAACGTCACTAAAACCAATGAACTTCGCTAACCCTTCTAATCTCGCTAATCTAAACACGTCGAATTTAAAACGTATTCTCGTCGCAATTTGCCGGAAAAGCTAATCAATGCTCTAGACCAGGGGGTTGACACAGGCTACTATAATCGGTTCGCATTTTGTCCGCATTTTCTAGTTCCTTTATCGCTCTGTATATGGCGCTAGTAATCTTGTGCTCGCAGTGTGATCACTGATCTGGTATAGAGATCAGTGAGTGTGATCCAATCAACGCTCGAACCACTCTAGCCGAGAATAACCAGCGCTATACATATACAGAGCGATACACTACGGCAATTTTAACGAGCCCATTGGCTTTTTCGGGAGTTATCCAGATCAGAAATATCAGAATCAACCTCATCAGGGTATTCGGCACGAGACTGCGAAATCTGTCGATTATTGATTTATATCATCTATATGATACAAATATAAATCTGTAATACACAAATGGTTCCTGCATGTGCTATAAATCGCCATTTTTGGAGTAAAGGCACAATCATTTAATCAAGAAAAGCATCAAGTGTAGACCGTGGGTAGAGCTTATGAATTAAGGAGTGGGTATGGTGAAAAGGAATAAGGATATTTCTTGCAATGACGGAACGGGCTAGGCAGCGGTTTTCCTCCTTGCGCTAGTGTGGATTATCCATAGCGACATGATGCTGGTAGGCCTTTGGTCCTTTGCGAAAGTAGTTTTCTCCATTGCACTTAACTTGTGGCTGGCTACTTCCCTAATTAGGATATGAACATAAGGAAAAGAAGAGAAAGATACAAGTCGATATATGTATTATTTAAAATTTGTTTAAATCATATCTAATTCAGGGTAAGATTTATTAGGTCAACTTATTTTTGGTCATAATATTACGTATGTAATTCAGCACACAATCATTTTAAATACGGTAAGATTTATTTTTTGATATATTAATTTCATATGGAATAGAATAAGTGTTTTTATACGTGAAATAACATAGATATAGTAGATATTTTACAAGTATATTTATAGGTGTATAATTGTATGATTATTAAGATCTAGGTAAGTTAAAGTAAGCCAGGTAAGTTAAAAAGTTTAAAATAAAGATGTATTTATACGTGTTAAGACATAAATATTTTATAAGTATATTTATAGGTTTATAATTCTATGATTGTTAAAATCTAGCTAAGTTAAAGTAAGCTAGGTAAGTTAAAAAGTTAAGAATAACGATAATCCAAGGTGTTTGTGTTAACTCTACAGATACTTCTCGAGTGTGTAGAAGCTGCTCAGGCAAGCATTTTGAGATACGACACCCATGATCGAAGACTCATCCTAACGGTTGTGGAAGGCTTCGAAGGACTTTGTACCGCACGCTTGTTCGTAGTGTAATGAATCAGATCAGATGTGATCACTTTCGATCCAACGTTTTATCGAGCTGTAGATGACAATACAGACTCCTTGTGTGAAAAGTTCGATATTTTGTCATTTTATTTCACACAAGAACTTTGTACTGTTGTCTACAGCTAAGTAAACCGTTGGGTCAGAAGTGATGACATTTGATTCATTACACTATGACCAAGCGCACGGTACCAAATCCTTCGAAGCCCTTCACAGCCGTTAGGATGAGTTTCAGGCGATGGGTGTCCTACCTCAAAATGCTCGCCACAGCAACCTCTATACACTCTAGAGGTGAGGAGAGCTGAGTTAACATAAACACCTTGTATAGTTAAATTGTAGAAATAATTGAATATTAAATGTAAAAATATATAAGAGTAGATAAATTTTAGTGAAATATAATATAAGTAACTTAAAGATAAGAATATGTTTTATTGAGGTGCCGCGTCGCCTCCGCCTTGGCCTCCGCCTCTTCCTCTCCCTCTTCTGCCGTTGCCCCTACGGCCACGATAAGGGTTGGCCATTTTATATAAAAAATTAACCAAATTCATTTGGTAATCTGAACGACGACGTCGCACAGCTTGCCCGGCTCTATCGTGCCGTCGTTGTCTATTTACTAAAAGAGTAACGGTCAAAAGGCAATTGTAAGTATCAAGAAAGAAAAGCGACATGAGATGATTAGAAGTGAGATGAGCTTTATATGGGTTTGACGACTCTTGATCGAATTGACCAGGGTTTACGTTGTGGAACATCAGAGTAATACATGAACAGACAAAGAATGTTAAAGTTAAAAAAGTGTAAGATATGCAACTGTATACCATCCTGAAGTGGATTTCCGGCCCCTTCACGCACCCCATCATTCGGCGGCAGATCATTATTCGGGTTTATGTTTTCTGAAAATATAAATATCGTAAGGCATACTACGTGTGTGATCGACTAAAAATTGTTGATAGCATTATGGCTAAGTTTAATTATATAAGAAAAGTATAAATATCAACAATATATTTTAAATAAAAGTACGTCTATACAGAGTTGATTCTACCAGACAATTAAACGATTTAAACACTTACGGGGTCGGCATGTACAGATCTGATCATTAATGGTAACCATGAACACAGCTGCGGATGGACTCGAATCGATGAGTCGACAAGCCGCCGGTACGTTCGAGATATACGCAACAACAGCAGCGTGAGCGTCAATACAGATCAACAATGTTGCGTGTATCTCGAACGAAGCGTCTGCTTGACGACTCATCGATTTGAGTCCGTGCGCAGCTGTGTTCATGTTTTAACCATTAATGATCAGGTCTGTACAACAAAACTTAACAACTTATGCCGAACACTTACTAACGACGAGGAAGTAATTGACTTGAGTAAATATTTCAAGTTATACCGTGGTTTTCATTATTTGGCCGGCCTGGTGCTGGAGGGTCTAGTCTCGGCTGGCCTGGTTCTGGATGGTTCCGTCCAAGCTGGTCCGGCACACCTCTATCAGGCGCTGCTAGTACGAATTCAGGCATACGTTATAACGAAAATGTTGGACATGAGAAGTTATGCAGTGAAGGTGACGTCAATGATATTCAGACAGAATATTTTTTTACTTTCTCTTGGATGACTCGAGTATTTTCGAATCGCACATACTTTCAGGACATAAAAGATGTGGAAACACTTTGCTAAGAGGACTTTATTTCATTATTCATAATAAAAATAAAAAACGTTGATGGTATAAATTTCATCTAAATCCTCTCGTAAAATGTTGCATTGAATATTTGAAATTCTGATTACCAGCATTGACAGCTTCGGCGGCATATGCGTCGTGTCTCATGGGCATATTGGCTGCCACCCTGTCAACCACTGGCCACTCTTCGTCGCTCAATGTTAAATTGCCGAAACTCATGTCTGATAACTAATAATGCATAGGATTTAGGCACACTTGATATAAAAAGTCTGTACTTATGTTCGTTTAAAAAACTTACGCTGTCAGGTGTCGGACTATTCGATGCCATACGTGTACTTCGTTTGCGATGGTCTGAAGGACTGGTAATGGTCTAAAGGATGATTGCGTAAAATAGGGGGAAATACGTAGAACCGCGAACTCGTAATTTGAAATGGTTCAAAACCATTTTCATTTAACCATTAACTATGGTAAATGTACTGTGGTGAGAAATATAAACGTAGCCAATCACCTCCAAGCTTTTGGTCTATCGGTCTATCTTGTTAGCTATACGCTACAGAAAATAGGAACATCGGTATTGTATGCTTGATGCCGAAAATGTAAATACGAAAGTTACCGTGAGATGGCAACACCATAAGTCAGTAGGCGGGACCGACACGATTCTATGTATTCTTCCATCCATGTGCATTCGTGTACACATACACAAACTCAGAAGCGCGCGCGATCTGGCATCTACAGTACGAACTAGAGTCACAGTATCCCAAACTGTAAAAGTGCGTCATATTGATGTGTATTCGTGTACACACTACAAGCACACGGTATAGTTACCATAGTTGACTACGTTCCCTTGAGGGGGATAAGAAGAGGATAATTACCATAGTCTATGGTTAACCGTAAATGGAATCGAACCATTTCTGATTTTACGTACTTCCCCCGAGTTTAAGTTTAGTAACTGCCGAGAAGTTCATCGGTTACATACAACATGGCACAAGAGCGAAGTATGACACCTGACAGTGTAAGTATTTCAAATAAGTGGTAATATAAACTATTGGTATCGAGTATGCTTAAAGTATCATACGCGTTACCAGTTAATAGATTTCGAGATGGAAATGGAAGAGCCACAAGTTGAGGACAGGGTGGCAGCCAACATGCCCACGAGACACGACGCATATGCCGCCGAAGCTGTCAATGCTGGTAATCAGAATTTCAAATATTCAATGCAACATTTTACGAGAGGATTTAGATGAAATTTATACCATCAACGTTTTTTATTTTTATTATGAATGATGAAATAAAGTCCTCTTAGCAAAGTGTTTCCACAACTTTTATGTCCTGAAAGTATGTGCGATTCGAAAATACTCGAGTCATCCAAGAGAAAGTAAAAAAATATTGTGTCTGAATATCATTGACGTCACCTTCACTGCATAACTTCTCATGTCCAACATTTTCGTTATAACGTATGCCTGAATTCGTACTAGCAGCGCCTGATAGAGGTGTGCCGGACCAGCTTGGACGGAACCATCCAGAACCAGGCCAGCCGAGACTAGACCCTCCAGCACCAGGCCGGCCAAACAATGAAAACCACGGTATAACTTGAAATATTTACTCAAGTCAATTACTTCCTCGTCGTTAGTAAGTGTTCGGCATAAGTTGTTAAGTTTTGTTGTACAGACCTGATCATTAATGGTTAAAACATGAACATAGCTGCGCACGGACTCAAATCGATGAGTCGTCAAGCAGACGCTTCGTTCGAGATACACGCAACATTGTTGATCTGTATTGATGCTCAAGCTGCTGTTGTTGCGTATATCTCGAACGTACCGGCGGCTTGTCGACCCATCGATTCGAGTCCATCCGCAGCTGTGTTCATGGTTACCATTAATGATCAGATCTGTACATGCCGACCCCGTAAGTGTTTAAATCGTTTAATTGTCTGGTAGAATCAACTCTGTATAGACGTACTTTTATTTAAAATATATTGTTGATATTTATACTTTTCTTATATAATTAAACTTAGCCATAATGCTATCAACAATTTTTAGTCGATCACACACGTAGTATGCCTTACGATATTTATATTTTCAGAAAACATAAACCCGAATAATGATCTGCCGCCGAATGATGGGGTGCGTGAAGGGGCCGGAAACCCACTTCAGGATGGTATACAGTTGCATATCTTACACTTTTTTAACTTTAACATTCTTTGACTGTTCATGTATTACTCTGATGTTCCACAACGTAAACCCTGGTCAATTCGATCAAGAGTCGTCAAGCCCATATAAAGCTCATCTCACTTCTAATCATCTCATGTCGCTTTTCTTTCTTGATACTTACAATTGCCTTTTGACCGTTACTCTTTTAGTAAATAGACAACGACGGCACGATAGAGCCGGGCAAGCTGTGCGGCGCCGCCGTTCAGATTACCAAATGAATTTGGTTAATTTTTTATATAAAATGGCCAACCCTTATCGTGGCCGTAGGGGCAACGGCAGAAGAGGGAGAGGAAGAGGCAGAGGCCAAGGCGGAGGCGACGCGGCACCTCAATAAAACATATTCTTATCTTTAAGTTACTTATATTATATTTCACTAAAATTTATCTACTTTTATATATTTTTACATTTAATATTCAATTATTTCTACAATTTAACTATACAAGGTGTTTATGTTAACTCAGCTCTCCTCAACTCTAGAGTGTATAGAGGTTGCTGTGGCGAGCATTTTGAGGTAGGACACCCATCGCCTGAAACTCATCCTAACGGCTGTGAAGGGCTTCGAAGGATTTGGTACCGTGCGCTTGGTCATAGTGTAATGAATCAAATGTCATCACTTCTGACCCAACGGTTTACTTAGCTGTAGACAACAGTACAAAGTTCTTGTGTGAAATAAAATGACAAAATATCGAACTTTTCACACAAGGAGTCTGTATTGTTATCTACAGCTCAATAAAACGTTGGATCGAAAGTGATCACATCTGATCTGATTCATTACACTACGAACAAGCGTGCGGTACAAAGTCCTTCGAAGCCTTCCACAACCGTTAGGATGAGTCTTCGATCATGGGTGTCGTACCTCAAAATGCTTGCCTGAGCAGCTTCTACACACTCGAGAAGTATCTGTAGAGTTAACACAAACACCTTGGATTATCGTTATTCTTAACTTTTTAACTTACCTAGCCTACTTTAACTTAGCTAGATTTTAATAATCATAGAATTATAAACCTATAAATATACTTATCAAATATCTATGTCTATGTAATTTTCACGTATAAATACATCTTTATTTTGAACTTTTTAACTTACCTGGCTTACTTTAACTTACCTAGATCTTAATAATCATACAATTATACACCTATAAATATACTTGTAAAATATCTACTATATCTATGTAATTTCACGTATAAAAACACTTATTCTATTCCATATGAAATTAATATATCAAAAAATAAATTTGACCGTATTTAAAATGATCGTGTTTTGAATTACACATGTAATATTATGACCAAAAATAAGTTGACCTAATAGATCTTACCCTGAATTATTAGATATGATACTGTACTGTAGTCATCGAGGATGAAGATTTTATCTATGAATTCCTGGCAAGCCTTAATTGATAAAAACTTTTAAAACTCATCAATTTACGCTCTGTTATGGGTAAGCATAGAATAGGCGCGAGACTCTACAGAGTCTCTTGATGTATAGCTCTGTCTCAACATGTTGCAGTCAAGTCGAGAACGCTATTCACCTTCCAGTAGTATAAATTCTATGTGGGTAAGCTTAGAAACCATTACCCCCACTCCCTACTCGAGAGATCGAACCTTAGGTTATGCATGAAGAAACGTTTTTAAGGTTCTATTTGCAATTTATTTTCGATCGTCTGTTGAAAATTGGCGGTATGCTAACGAATAGAATACGCCAAGCAAAACGCCATCTGACGACCGTACTTGGTAGGTCTCTTCTCTGTACGTAGCCTAGTGAAGGCATTCTATAATAATCTTTATACCCATAGATTTAGTACCAGAAGTGTGGCTGAAGAAGGTGAACAAAATTTTGTGATGAAAACGGGCATTTTAAAACGTTAAATAATTATATCTCAGCTCTCCGTTCATCGATTTCATTGTAATTGGGCTCAAATGAAAGCTTTTTTTGGCCACACCCTGCGATAAATATTACAATTCCGTATATATAGCGAGGCGGAAGAAATCAACAATTGTAAATTGCGGAATATGACGTTTAGCTCCCGTTCGGGTATATAGACTCTGTCGAGTCTCGCGCGGTGCAGATTTTTTTTTTTATATAACTAGGCGCGAGACTCTACCGAGTCTCTTGATTCTTACTTGAATTGACCGTTATTGTAAAGCTGAGGTTTTTATCTTTTGAACCATATATTCACAAATTTATATACTCAAAAAATATTGATTTCTCGGCGTCCAAATGTTTTGTGGTAACTTGATGACGGATGAAAATAATAATAATAAGGAAGAGAAAATAATAATAGACCAAAAATACATCTATACGATCTTTCTAGACGTCGTAATATTATTGGCGCCAGACAAAGCATTTGATGCGCACTCACGCGCTCAATGATGAAGCACGCACACAATTACGCGTGGGCCTTACTCACGAGTGGTCGATCTTATTCAACGCGCATGATTGACTGTTTTCATTTATTCATCGCAAACAAATCTATGACCGGCAGAAATGAATAGTATAGGAAGTTCCCATCTCGTTTTTCACGAGGAACGATACCACGTACTGAATTATAACGCAATAATAATAACTGACATGTATAATGAAATCCGTATAAATTTCAGTACTCCAACGGGCTTGGAAGATGTATCCAGATATCCTCAGCTCCTAGCAACGCTTCTCGAAGATCCTGCCTGGACAGAAGATGATGTAAAAAAATTAGCAGGTCTCAATCTGCTCAGGGTTTTCAAAAAAGTCGAACAGGTAAAGAAACAAATGAGTCATGAATCAACCTATATTTTAGAGCCCCAGAGCATGTAAACCTGAAAAGAGCGTTCTTGGCGAAAAATGGAGAGTTAGAGACAAAAAGTAAAATGATAATCAGCCTCTTTCTACGTCAGGAGCATGATATGATAAATTGGGTGCCCGTGCACAGCAATCGCGCCATCGAAATAAATGTGTACCTTCATTAGGGAGACCGTCTTTGATAAGACTTTTGTTGACAATTAAACAATATATATTTCGTGTACAATCTTTGCACTTTCTATTCAGATATCTGTTTTTGCTTCTCATATTTGTTGATCTTCATTTGTAAGTACAGAGGGATAATTTTCATGAGAAGTTGAAATCTATGACTAGGCTTAATTAGCTTTTGAAAATTGAAATAAATGATTGAAGCTGAGGTTTTTGCTGGTCGGGGCGGGCAACAAAGACATACATATGTCGAAGGTAATGAAACATGCAAGAAATTATAGTGTAAAAAGTAATGAAACGCGTGAAAAAAATAGTTAAATATATAGTTAAAAGTCAGAAATTGTTTAAAATTTACGCATACACGTACATACATAACAAACGTTGCTATGCCTTAATAAGTGTTGCTATGCCAGCGAGCCACAAAAATCTCGTAGCCGATCAGAGCTCGCGTTAGCTCGAGTAGGCCGCAAAGGCCGCTGTTCTTGGAGTGATATGTGGCCGGCAATACATACTTTCGGCTAGGCGATGTAGAAAAATACCTTTCTTAGAGGTGTAATAAAGTTTCGAAGTCATTTTCAGTCATTTTACAACTAGTGATAACATTTGGAAATGGATACATGAGACTGCCACTGTCTTTTATATTTATTAATTTTGATCGATATTCATCATCCGTTTGATTGCTTAACTGTGGGAAGGAGTTGCATGGGGCACCGCGACTTACTTAGCATGAGTCTGATTAGTCACATCACTGAAGTGTATCATTCAATGAGACCCTCCGAAGCAGAGAGAGGGTATTTTGCAACTATGTCTGTCTCTATACCATCGTCCACTTACGAGAACGTACCATGCTCCCTTCAGGTGTATATGTCCTAAGTTTATAGCATAATGAATGACAGGAGTTTTCAAGTCCCGCATCAATGACTATATCGCCGAACATGCGTGTTATCTGTAGTCTTTATTAGTACTAATAGCACTGTGGAGCCGCAAGCAGCTTGAAAGACTAACTTATTAAGTCTACGTAACGATGCAACCATTGGAACTTTAGCAAGAGTACGTCCACTTTGGCATTTATCTGAAATTAAGAGAATCTGCAGACTCTCGTGCCAAGTACATTGAAAAGAAACAAATAATACATCAATCTAATATTGCTATAAGCTATAAGCTAGCGCGAGACTCTACCCAGTCTCTTTACCGGAGCAGTAGCATTTCCGCAGAATGTAGGTATAATTTTTTGAATATTATCAATATTATGCCGTATTCTGTAACTAAACGGAGACCAACGACTAATTTCTAGAATTAGGGCCTTCGTAGCTTTCATTTGAGATTAATATGAATGTAATCGGTACGCGGAGACTGATTATTCTCTGTTTTATCGAATTACAAGCATTCCATTCGATCAAGAATTTTCAATTACGTCATTGCCGTACACATGAAAGTTACCTGGGTATGTAGGGACATAGAGAGGATATTGGAACAGGTGAGAATACACAGGTATAAAATCAGACAGAGTTGCCGGTCTACCCTATACTGTAATGTGTTTTTATTATTCTATGGTTCATGGGCATCAGTCCATGCGCGTCGTGCATGTGCAAGCGTACTCAGTATTCGAAGACAGCTCGGGAGAAGAGCAGAATAAGAATGGTCGCTGAAAACTTTTTCAAATAATTGTTAATGTAAACTTTAATATCATTTGTGGATCACAAATTGTCGAGATTGGCACCAGTGTTTTCTATAATACTACTCATTAATTATTTTCACTTGTGTATCTTACGACTTCGAGCTTTTGAGGTTATGAAAATTATCTGTCACATTGGTCACGATTATGAACAACGCTGATGAACAAGTTCGGTTTGCGTCGTAGAACACTTTTCGTAGACTTGCTTCTAATTTTTATTTTCACAAGAGGCGAACTCTTAGACAAGTATTAACAACCGCATTATGTATACATACTGGGGTGGTCGTTGAAAAAAAAAAATTCCAAGCCGCCCTCAAAATCAACTCCAAAAAAAAAAGAACTGATCATGTGATTTTTTTAGATTCTTATTTCAACATTTGTCTCTTGACCACAGAAGACGAACTTTTCCATTTGAAATGCACGGAGATTCACGGTCTGTTCAGTTATTATTTCATTGTAGGACTGATTAAGGTCCTAAAAATTTGAACTTCTCACAAATTAGTCTATTAGAATGCTGTGTAACGAAAAATTGCCACTCCTCTACCCTAAAAATTTTGTATGGGTTATCCCACATCAATACTATGTTATTTTTCCAATTTTATCGAATGCTGCTCAAAAACATTGAAAACATATCAAGCATTCCACGTCGGCTTGACTTGGCCAAAGGCCTGACCCTCTCAGGATTAGTTTAAGCTTTGTGAAAACTTTCTGTTACATATCGAGAATATGTATGATTTTTTTTCCGAGTTTTATTCGACGACGTTTAGACGTCGGCATTTGACATAATCTATGCGCAAATCGAGGTTGTTCAAAGTTCAATTAAGGGGATGGTCTAGCTGATTTTGACAAGCATTTTTATTCTTTCGAATATCTCGGAAACGGAGTTCTCAATCGGATTATCCTTTTGGCAAGGGATGAATGTCGAGCCATGAGTTCGTGTTAGCAGGAAAATTGAAGGGAATAATATTATTATTTTTTTTTATTTTTTGTCGTAAAATGTGGGCGTCACTTATGTCGACTTATATCAGAGTCTACATATCGTTTTCGCAAAAACGAGGGTCAGAGCCCTATTCTATACGGAACTACGAACACACCCATCAAAAAACATCTCTGTTTTATGCAGAAATGAGATCTGATTCTGAAAACTCGCAGTTAGTTGTAACTAGCGATTGTAATTTGTTGGAAAGCCACAATAATTGTAGTTCCCGCTCAGTTCTTAGAGCTCAGCTCGCGAATTGTGGCAACTTTGTTTTCTTCTTCTGATTCTTGGTTCAGACGAAGATGCAACGATTCGCGCGCTGCGCTCTCTCTCTCTCTCTCTCTCTCGGACAATGCAGGAACTAAGGATTGTCATGGCCTTCTAACAATTTGCAATTCCTAATTACAACGAATTGCGAGTTTTCAGAATCAGACCTTATTTCTACACAAAACATAAATGTTTTTTGATAGGTGTGTTCGTAATTCTGTATAGAATGGGGCTCTGACCCTCGTTTTTGCGAAAACGATGCGTAGACTCTGATATAAGTCGACATAAGTGACACGCCTACATTCTGCGACAAAAAAAAAAAAATAATAATTTTATTTCCTCTAATTTTCATGCTAACTCGTACTCATTGCTCGTCATTCATCCCCTGCCAAAAGGATAATCCGATTGAGAACTCTGTTTCCGAGATATTCGGAAGAATAAAAATGCCGGTCAAAATCGACTAAACCATTCCCTTTAAGTATAACTCGAAAACTATTGATTATATAAAAAAAGTTGCACACAAGAAAGTTTCAGTTTTAAGTGATCTTCAACGCGGAAATATGCAAAAATTTATCGAGGCCGCTCAAAGTTTTCAAAAACTCGAAAAACATTTCTGTTTGAGATTTTTCAAAAACCGTTCAATATTTTTCGCTACAAATTTCAGAGGATATACCTCTCTGAGTGTTCAAAAACTTGCATAAATTTCATTATGAGCCGGAATTTGGTTTCAAAGCTCTGCATTTTCTTCTGAATTATTATCTAAAAAAAAAAAAAATAAACTTTTTCAGCACATGAAGAGCACTCTGTGAAATCAAAGAACACGTAGTGCGAATAATGAGATTCCGGTTATTTACTTGTTTTCAAAGATTCAAAATATTTTATAAACAAATTTCTAACAAAAATTGAAAAATACGTTATTCAATGCCATTGTCAGACATAAAACTAGTAATGGTGCAAAAACCTTTCGTCTAGTTATATAAATGTGATAGTTACCTATAAAAAATACATTCTCATGCCAAACAAACATAATTCAATATTTTATACAAAAATTCCTTCCTCGTGAAAAAAAGATCCGAAATCATATGCTACTGCCTAGTACCTACATCACGTTGACTTTCTTTCGAATTGACAATTAGGCTTTCTATAACATGGTACTGTCAATACTGTCAGCCTTCCTGTCTTGCCACGTAGTACCATAGATATAACGGTAGACGATTGATGTCTGCATTGATTCAAACAAAAAACATGAAAAAAATATATAAATAAAATAAAATTTTTTGGAGGTAGTGGTACTAGGTGGGCCGATATTTCGTATCACTATATGAGGATTATTGACATGGTTCAATTGCCATTTTTTCGTACTTGTCTACAAAAGGCCCACCTAGTACCACTACCTCCAAAAACAATTTTTTTATTTATATATTTTTTTTATGTTTTCTGTTTGAATCTGGTATTGTCGGCCACTCTCAATATAGAAGGCATACGTAGAACCATAAAAAGTACCACATACTTATCACAGAACTCAAAAGTTTCTGTAGAATTCGATTAGTCATCATTCAATTATCAGTAGTGAGTTAATCATACAATTCATTGTTCATAATGAATTGTATGAATTGTGTACCACTCCCTTCTCTTCTCTTCTGTGGTGCAATTATCATTTAACCATGTATCTGATAAAGATATACTTATCCGTACTGAAAATTGTCGTATGCTGAATTATATAACAATACGACCAAGAATTGAATTAGCCTGAATTATCAGATTTAATACCTTATACTGTAGTTATAAAAGATGAAGACGTTGTTATAGAATAACTGACGGCCCTTACTATAGTTATGAAAACTGTTATCAATTAATGATCTAATACGAGAAGTTGTGGGAAACAGTATTCATTCACTTCTTATTACCTTTTTGGTGAAAGACTGTCGAATCTCGCGCTGCACATTGAAAAACAATAAACTGATGCGTGGCACGGCTCCGCACCGCGGAAGTGAAACCTTGACTTGATCTGAATATATTAACTTTTTTTTTTTTTTTTGAAAGTGCATTTTATTCCAATTCAATCTGAATGTATTCACAATTTTCTGTTCGTCATTGGCAAGAAACGCCCTATATATGGATAAATAACAATTTCATACAGTGCATTTCAGTCCAATTTGATCCGGGTATATTTACAATTTTCTGTTCGTCATTGGCAAGGAACGCCCTATATATCGACAAATAACAATTTTATACAGTGTATTTCATTCCATTTCGATCTGGGTATATTTACAATTTTCTGTCCGTCATTGGCAAGGAACGCCCTATTTATTGGCAAACAACAATTGTATACAGTTCATTTCATCCCCATTCGATCTAGGTAGATTTTCAATTTTTTTGTGTCATTGGCCATAGATTTATAAAATATCACAAATTTTCCTGTCGCATTTTCGTTACATCCAAGTTTTATTTTACGCCCACCTAACCGTGGGATATGAAATTCACGTCAAAAGTTTTTTCATTTTTATATGCAATTAATTTTTGATCGCATGTTTAAAATCGCTGGCATACTAGCAAATAGAGAATATCTTCAATTAACGCCAGCGCTAACCGATGCGCTACCTAGCAACTGACGCCCGTACTTAACTATAACAAAGGTCACTCTTTTCTAATTTTTATACTCATAGATTTAATGTCTAAGCAATCTGTCTGAAGAATGTGAACAAAAATTAGTGACGGAAACGGGTATTCTGAAACGTTAAATAATCATATCTCAGTTCTCCGTTCATCGATTTCATCGTAATAGGGCTCAAATGAAAGCTTTTCTTGGCCATATCCTGCGATAAATATTACAATTCCGTATATATAGCGAGGCAGAAGAAATTAACAATCATAAATTGCGGAATAGGCCGTTTAGCTCTCGTTCGGGTATGTAGACTCAGTCGAGTCTCGCGCGGTGCAGAATTTTTTTATTTATACATATACCTAGGCGTGAGACTCTACCGAGTCACTTGATAACATTACATATCAATTCAAAAATTTATTTAACAACATTTAATTGATTTTTAATTTCTTGTTAACTTCAAAAATTTATCATTAAGGGTAATCCCTAGTTGCCCACCTCCTTTGTGTCGAAAAAGGAGCGGGGCTGACACGTTTCGATTATTATCCGAACCCAGGCGTCGAAGACGCGGAAACAAAATCCGTAGCGCCACTTCTAATTCAATACCGAACACATACGTCCAAAAACATGTTGGTTCCATGAGAAAATAGAACTGGGAAACCATTTTTACATTTGTCAAATGTGAATCTCCTCGGCGGCCATTATTATGCAGCTGTCCGCTGAGCTTAGCTGGCCCGGGAGGTAGGTGGCGCCACGAATGTATCGCTTTAACGCAAGGATAGTACACTAAAGTATATAAAGAATCGTGAATATTGTTGATTTTCACGTCGGAGCGATTTTTTAAAAAAAATGAGGCTATTGTTAATCAAGTATTTTTTTTTTTTGAACCTCCAATTTCATCGAAAAGAAAATAATTATTTAAATAATCTACTTCAAATTTTCTGTTCCGTGGAGCTCTTCTTACATATAAGGGGAAAGCGGGGCAAAGTGGCCATCTTGGCTCAAAATCAGCCGAAAAATTCCGAAAAAAAATTTGCATTGAAAATGAAAATGATTGATTTTTCTTTTTTTTCAAATGAACAATTTTGACTGATTTACCAAACTTTTTGGTCCGAGGAACGTCGGTAAACTGTGCAAAATCGTTTTCCAGATAAAAACCGAGGTAGCCACTTTGCCCCGCTGGCCACCTTGCCCCGCTCTCTCCTATACTTAAAAATTAAGATTACGTCATAAGAGTGTTTAAAATTTCTTTACCTAGTTAATTTTCAATTTTCAAAGCTAACAAGAAATGAAAAATCAAATAAATGTTGTTAGATAAATTCTTTAATTGATATGTAATGTTATTACTAGTTCCATGTCTGACAATGGCATTGAATAACGATTTCTTCAAATATTTTTATAAAATACTTTGTTTGTAAAATACAAAATCCATTTGTTTATAAAATACTTTGAATCTTTGAAAACGAATAAACAACCGGAATCTCAGCATTTGTAGTATGTTTTTTTTTGATTCCACAGAGTACTCTTCATGTGCTGAAAAAGTTGTTTGTTTTTAGAAAAGAATTCAAAAGAAAATGCAGAGCTTCGAAACCAAATCCCGGCTCATAATGAAATTTACACAAGTTCTTGAACACTAAGAGAGGAATAGCCTCTAAAATTTTTGGCGAAAAAAATTAGACCATTTCTGGAAAATCTTAAAAACTAATATTTTTTGAGTTTTTGAGAACTTTCAGCGGTCTCGATAAATTTGTGCATATTTTGGCGTTGAAGTTCACTTGAAACTGAAACTTTCTTGTACGCAACCTTTTTTATATGATCAATAGTTCCATAGTTATACGTAATTGAACTTCAGATATTCTTGATTTCTGAATATATTTTGTCAAATGCTACCGTCTAAACCTCAGCGAATAAAAATTTGAAAAAAATCACACATATTGTTCGGGCGAAAAACTTCAAACTTGTCTGAGAATCAAAACTTTCGTACTAGTATCGAAAAGTATTATCATGTGATCAAGTCTCATAATAAGGGCATTTTGAAGGATGACCACGCTGATATATTTGTGTATTTATTTGAAGACTATTAATAGATTTGATGTAGCAGAATTCTTTCCAATTCATAGGATAGCTTTATGATCTATAGAAATTAAGCCTTATGCAACATTGAATTGAGTTGCGTTGGAAATGTTGAATTCTTTGAATCAAAGCTGAGCAATACCATTTTCAGACGGTTGCTCACGTTACAATTGTAGATAGTCCGATTGAAGTTACAATTAGTGATGCTCGGTCTGAAAAAAATTCCGATTTCCTGGGATTTTCAATATTTGATCATTCTCTCGTTTTCTCTACATATTTTCTATAATTTTTCAGTAACTGTAAATTTCAAGGCCTTTAGAGTCTACTGGGTTTGCTGTGCCTTGTGATCAATAGGATAGTCAATGAACACTTCGCGCTTGCAAATTGCTAAGCTTACAAATATGCTATTCCTTTATAACTATCAGAGGTAAAGAGGAAAACAGAAGATACCACCGTGTAATATAATTATACTAGCTCAATACGCGCGCTTCGCGCGCGTCTGAGTCAAATTTTCAGAACTCGCATTTATAATACTTGAAAAAATTAATTATTAATTATTTTTCTTCGTTGAATTATTTCAATTTTTATAATGACAAAGGCCATAGGACGATAAGCGTACTAATAAGATACGTTGATCTTGCAAGTTCCAAATCTTTATCTACATTGGTTTTTGAATAACCCACAAAAAACAGAAAATCAAAAAAAAAATTTTTTTCAAAAACGGCTTGAGCGATTTGAATGAAATTTGGTCACATTATATAGCTATATAATGGCTATAATCGGAAAAAATGACAAGTAGAAATCTTTATAATAACCGTTTGAAACAGGCGATTTTTCGCAAAATTATTTTCTTTCTCTACGATAACGTTTTCGTACAATTTTGAAACTAATTTTTTGTTTGTCGATGTAAAATAACCTCTCAAATGCATAAATTGATCAAAAAGGTACGTCATATTGAAAATAATAAAAACCCGATTTTTTATGTGAAAACCGATTTATTTTAATGTTTCTATCCTTGAAACAATACAAACCAAGCATATTCGATTATTTTATAAGTATACAGATAACATAAAATATTGAAAATTTTTATCATTAAATTTTTTTTTCATTACAATACTTTAATATTCGAAAATTAATCATAAACTATATTGAAATGTTAATAATTTTATTTGAAGAATGCTTTCTACATACTTATAAGGGTAATTCTCATTTTGAACTCACTACCGTCGCTACCGTGGAGGACATTTTTTTAATTGCGCGGTGAAAATGACGAGGGTAGTATAATCATTTTTCCAACCCGACCGTTAACATCGTTTGCAGCATTTTGCAAGTAATCTACAAGCCCGTTATATGATTCTGCACGCAATTCTTTTTGGTGCCCTTTACAGTATTCTATTCGATCCTTCTAAATTTTTACATAATTGTCAACTGCCCATTGCTGGAACAACCGACGACCCATAATGAAAGGATTGAAGTCGTTACGAATACTCAATCGGTACTTTACGTAAGCTAATCTAGAGACACGTCGATTGCTGTTCAAACGCATTATATTACGATGCCAACCCTGAGAACCACATAGGTAGAATAGGGGATAGATCCAAGGCTCAACATTTGGATCCATACTGCTGACTTGCTGCAGAACTTTAACATTTCTGTTTCGAATACATACTTAAGATTTCGGGATCTCTCCATCAGCAGTCGTAGAAAATACGGCAGCCACTTCGTTAGTTCTTCGAAAGTTATACCAACGTCGATCCACACCTGGCTTTAAGGTAAATAGTATACTAAGCTCAGGGACAGATTCATTATTCTCCAATGCTAATTGCTGTTGATTTTCTAATTCTTCACCCATCATTTGATATGATTGTGCAATATATTGTACTGTCGCATTATTCGATATAGTATCAGCACAATTTCGTCGTCGAGTTCAGAATTGTGTCTCAAGCGATGTTCCGGTGCTTTGCTCAAATCAACTATGAAAAGTTGACCATAACTCGGAGGTTCATTCAAAGCTGAATATAGTGATGTGTTAACTTGGTAATAAATCTGACCTTGAATTTTAAAACAGTACGGTCCAGGTCGTCTTGCGCCAAAATTAAACAGATTGGCATTGAACGAAGCAAAAGAAAAAGAGCTATTGTAGCATCTTATACGTTTATAAAAATCGTTTGATTTCGGATGTTTAGCCTCAAACAGTTCACGAAATTCAAAAGGGAAATCAGGCATCACATTAAGAAGGACGCTGCCGTGACTACAACAATCATTGAACGAATTACCTTTATTGGCCACCTTTTCTTGTGAAAAGTGTCTTGCACCACAATGAATACATAGTATTTCCATGCTTCCGATATAGTGCTCAGAAATTTCATCCAAACGTTCAACGTTAGCATTTTGAATATTAGATGACTCTCCATGTATTGCTCTAAACCTGCGTTGACGTTCACTATTACTAAGAGCGTGTGTATCCAGATTTTGGCTTACAGGGAAATTGGAATTATTAAATTCATTTTGCCTACGACGCTGGCGTTGGTTTTCATTATTTCGTTCCTTGCGTAAGCGTAGAAACTCCTTCTGTTCTTGAACAGTACGATCAATTTTACGACGTGGCATTATAAGAACAATCTTTAAGGTTTTATCAAGGTAAATAAAGAAATCATGTATAACTCTCAGTTATTATTCATAAATCAATACGTATCTTATTGTAATTCTCAGGTACTTATAAAACTTCGTAAGTAATCATAAAACTCTTCAAGGTACTCATGGGATTCATCAAAGTACTCTTAAAAAAATTCAGTCAACGCGGATCACCTCTTTATTGAAGAACGAATACAACAGATAGAACAGAATGATTGAACAAATAGAACAAATCTCTGAACAAATTGATCAAACTGAAAATAAAAATCAAACAAATATGCCGCTTTAATTCTTCTCCTGCGTATCTTCTGCGTACGTATTTCAGCCTTGAATGACACTTTTGACCGTAATTCGCTCTTTTGCCACTTCCGTTTCGTGAATTCACACGTCCTGATGTTAGCGTGTATATGTATAACCGTTGTTAACCTGCGAAGAATTGCGAGAAACTACATAAAATCTATTACAGAAGAACTAAGAACCGAAAATTTAAGATGCAAAGCATCACATACCTGACGTGGGGTACAAAAACGTGACTCTCTTTTAATTTTCCGTTTATCTGACACCACGGTTTTTTTACGTATCTGCGAAAACGTGAAAAATGTTTTTGTGCAGTGTAATTTTGCTTGAATCTGACACTTTTCAAACACAACGAAAGAAACACCGCGCGTCACAAACAATTGCGTGTACGAAAGAAACACCGCGCGTCTCAAACAATTGCGTGTTCAAAACCAATAGCCAATCAGCATCGCGGAAAAGCGGCTTCAACTTCCGTTACAATCTCTTTTTTAAGAAAGGGAATATCACCGTGCTAGGCAAACGAGTCATGTCCAGCGACAAAATTAGTTTATGAGAATCTGCAAATGTGAAGTTTATTGGGACAGCAGGATAAGGTATGAGGGTCTAGAGGATACCTGAGCGCTATTCAATTCCATTGAAGCCAGTAATGAACTATTTTTTGTCTATAATATTTCGACGTAATAAATATCAAATGTGTAGATAAATTTTTATTGTTACCAGTAGACGAAGATTCGTGAATTAATTTACAAACACTTGCATTCGAAGGCTATAAACACTACTTTCTGGTTTATAATTTTTAATTTGATGGAACTGTCACCGTAGTATCTTCATGTTAAAACTAATCTTTGGTCGAATTTTGTTTCAATTCGATGAGCTATGATAAAAAGATTACAATTTCTACATTCATGTGAAGCTGATCTCCATATGTTTCCTGCGTCACAGTCGTATATTGCACATTAGGTAGAGTAGCTATACTGTGTCAACCAGTACCGCATTATAGCTGCCAATATGGTGATTTTTTTGTTCATTTTTACACAAAGCAATGAAACTGACAGACACAGATTTGTCAGCTAGTGAATAATCATACTAGACAAGTGAAATATCGAAATATCTCGTCTCTCTATATTATCTGATAATACCGCCGCCACCGCCACTATATCAGACTTAGGAATTCTGGGCAAACCCAGAGAATTCTGAGAAAACCTAACGAAACCTGACCTAGCCCGATCTGACCTGGCCTGACCTAGGAACCTTTGACCTTGCACTTTTGACCTTCAACCTCACCCCATCTTACCCGACCTTACCTTACCTCACACAACCTGTTTGTACATACCTAAGACGTAAGACGTAAGACGCAGGACGTAAGGTGCAAAACGTAGGACGTAAGATGCAAGCTGTAAGACGTGAAACATAAGACGCAAGACGTAATACGCGAAACATCAAACGTGAAACGCAAGACAAAAAACGTAAGTCGTAAGTTGTGGGACGTAGGCTGTAAAACCCAGGACTACATATTGTGTTGATATCGACCGCCACCGCCGACGCACAAAACCTAAGAACTAGGATACAGGATGTCGGACATTGGGCGCAGGACGTAAGACGTAGGACGCAGGACTTGGGATGCAGGGTTTAGAACGTAGGGCGCAGGACGTGAGACGTAAGATGTGAATAGTAAGACGTAGAACATAGGACGGAAGACTCAGGGGACATACGTAGGACGTGGGCATGACCGTACCTGACCCGACCCAAGGTGCCATGTCAGCCCGTTTGATTGCCATGGTTACCCAAGTTCACTCGAGTACATGTGGCACCCAAGTGTCTCACTGACGTCAAATGCGGGACGTAGGGCGTATGACGTAAGACATGAGATGTAGAAAGGAAAACGTAAAACTCAGGACCAGTACCGTCTTTCCGCATGGGCCTGCTGGGCGAGAGCCCAGGACCCCTGGTTTCGGGAACCCCGGGCCGCGGCTGACGAACAGTAGGTTGGATAAAAAAAGTAAAAAAAAAAAATTCCTATGTTTTCTTCTTTCTACTTAGGAGTGACAAACTGTTCGACCTTTTTTTTTTTTTAGTTTATAAATATTTAGATTTTTTAGTTTTTTACGATACTCATTAATATCGTTTCCAATTTTTCTTTTTCTTATTGCCTTTCCCTGTGCAGTGGAGCCGCACAACCCGCATAACCCGAATAACCCAACACAGCACAAATTAATACATCACACGAAAACTTTTTTGATAAGATGTTTTCCTTGTCTGAGTGATAAAAAAAAAACATGACAAAGCACTGTACCATATGTTACTCGCTGCCGCCGCTACTCCCAATAATTGTTGTTGTTGAACAAATGGCCTAACTTTTATCAATGTACACAAAACGTAAAAATTGAAGAAATATTTCCTAATGCTGCAATAACATTGAGGATTTTCTTGGCATTGATGGTAATCAATTGTAGTGGTGAACGCTCCTTTTCAAAGTTGAGTCGAATCAAAAACGAGCTTCGCAGTACCATGCTTCAAGGAAGATTAAACAACTTGTCGTTGATGAGTATCGAAAAAGACGTTCTCAAAGAAATTGACTTCGAGGGAGAAATCGATGATTTTGCCCATCAAAAATCGAGAAAAAAAGTTGTGTCAGTTTAAGTATTGTTTAATTTTGTGTTTTTTGTGTACTTGGCTTTTTAGTTATAAAAATAAAAATATACGATTTCTTGACGTTGTTTTATTTTTTTGTAAGTATCAATTACTTCTGTGAACGGGCAATGGGCCCCCAAAATCAAAAGTGTCAGGGGCCACTACATGGCTTAAGACGGCGTTGTTCAGGACCTCAAAAACATAGTTTGTGACCGAATCCGAGGCACAACACTGGCGTAGAGTTGTACAGCAGTTAACAGTGTGAATATAAGTATGTACAAAATTCTAGGACACATTTGTTAAATTTATATTTATGACGATTGTGAAGTGATAGAAGAAAGATCAAAAGAAAATATAAATTTAGTTGAAGAGCGTGTGAAAACTATACAAGTCTATCACAGTGTTGCACACCCCAAGTCCATGTGCTGAAAATATAAGCATTCATTTGAATCAAGTGAATTCTGACGATACAATTCAATCGGAGACCATGAGATCAGCGAGTGTGTCGATTTTCAAAAGTTTGAGAGTTAAAAATCTGCAGGGGGTTAGTGTGTAAAGCACGCAGGGGGACTTGCCCCCCTAGTATTACATAATAGATCTTATATAAGCCTTAAAATATGGTCAAAAATGTGGAAATTGAATATCGGCTGAGTAATATTAGAACGTCGTAAGTTCTGGTATATACGACATTCTGTTTCTAACTTGAGAAAAAAAGTTTCCTTAACCAATTGCATAAGGTCGTATCGTGTCGTAAGCCTCTCGTTTCGTCAAAAAGCCTTTCCGTACCCGTTAGGAAATGTACTATTTCTTCACGATGAAGCGCTTCGACTCTGCCGAGTCATACTTACTCCCATGAGTACTGCTCGTCCTTCCCCCCTTCCTCCTTCTCATCTACGGCGCCGCCAATACCGAATCCTGGAGACCCAGCGACGACGACTGAACTACTCGCCCTGGTCCAACGTCAGCTGCAACTAATACAGCAGCAAGAAGAGGCAGCTTGAACGAAGCATCTCCGGTCTATCTCTCCGGTCAACAGGCCACGCCAGCATCCTCGACGGAGCCACCGATCTACCTCGAACACTACAGGCCACGCTAGCATCCCCGACGGGACCTCCGAGCTACCCCGGACACCATTCCGATCATCCACATCCACCTTCACTACCTTCCACCGAAAACCTCCTCTGCGACTCTCTCTCGTATACCAAAGCGAGCTCCTCCACCGGAACCACGAGTCTCTGAACCCGGAGGCAACCACACCCACACCCGTCCGCTACCCGTCCACTTCTACGGCAAGGGGGTACCGGCCACCGAGTCCTCACCGCGACTCGAACGTCCTCCTCCCGTTACCAACCGCCGCCAACCTCAGCGGCTACGCCTGCCAGTGCCGACTCTTCACACCACCCTTTACATCGCTCCTTCGCGTAAACCCAGGGGGGTTTAAACCCCCCAGCCCCCACAACTACTCTTACACTGCGCGATCTCTCACCCAGGTGATCCGTATCCAGACTGCGTTTTGACAGTGGAATAAAGGCATTGACTATTATTCGGAAGCGCACGAGTATGAATAGAAGATGGCAGAGCTTCAACACGTTGAAGCTTGTCCCTAATCAAATCCCAGAGAAGACTCACCCTGTATATAGGCTATGCCCTTTCTGGAAAAAATCGTACTAGTTCAAATAGCACTACATATATGTCGAAGAGTGGTCATCAGATCGGCAAAGATGAATAACAGAAGAGTTTCAAAACAGAAGATAGAGTTGTTGATTTGTTTCGATAAAGAAGTAGTGTGATTGACAAAGATGGATAAATAAAATATAAAGTTGTCCTTCATCGAGTTGTTTAATTGAACAATCCTAAAATATATCTGCCGCCTCGACATATAGATAAAAAATAAAATAATCGGAACCTATGACGCTCCGAGCCCAGTCGAGTTGAGCTAGAATTCCCCATCAGTACATGTTGCCGAAGCTAACTAATGCTTTCTTCGCTGCTAATCAAGGTAATTACGCCCGTTGGCTGATGAGATATCTTCACAGCTGACGTCATGTTGACAACACTCACCCCAACCTCACCCCAACCCCAAGGTAGTATAAAAGTCAGCACCTTCACTCATCGATTATCAGTAATGTTATGGAGCAACTCGGTATGAAAACAAAATAGGATGTAGCAGCAGATTTGGAGCCAAGCAAGGTGACAAAAAGTATCCAGTAGTTGCAAAAGTTCATTGTATGCGTGAAAGAAAACATGAATCCATTCGATGATAACGTTGGTGAAGAAGAACTTTTTAATATTTTCAGTGGCGAAGCTGCAACAGTGGAAACCGCAAACTTTTTATTAAATATCGGAGATTCTGGAAATAAACTAAGAGAGAAATTCATTTTAGAACGTAGGGATGATGCTCGTCGATTCAAAAAACCTTTAAGGGGTTACCTGTATTCGCTGTGATTACATTGGAGAGGCTGGCGCAAGTGTCATGGATGGCATAGATGGATGTCAATGATATTATACACTATGAAAGGTACATTTTTCTTCTATATTGTCAGGTGCGAAACATTCGAAAAAGTTGAAAAACACTTAGGTTATCGAGGAGCGAAGTTCAGGCTTCGATTTTCGCTTGCCTGCACTAATCGCAAGATTGCGTCGAAGGTCTTCGCCTGAAACACAAAATCAACATATCTGTACACTAAGCACACTTGTAGGTTTATCTTGTACTAAAATCATGTTTGTATTTGCTGTAGATGGAAAGAAATGACTCTGAAGCAAGTTTTTGAATCTTAGCCCATTTTCATCACTTTTTTTGGTTGTCAGTCCAGAAGCCTAGTTCGGAAGTTGGCGGTTCTGGTACAGGATATAGCCACATATCGTCCACTTTCTGCGTTGACCTCGTAACTACATTTTTTTCAAAATTGAGACTATTAGTGGATAATACTGTTGAATACTTCTGTTATGGAAAACACAACCTCAAATGTTGATATCGATAACACAACATTTTTAAGACTAATCATTTTTCTCATATCTACATACTACGATTCAAAAACCGCGTATCTACTCAAGTATCATGTTAATCGTCAAGATGGCGCTACTTTCTTACTGCTGACAGTTTAATTTTATTTCGTTATAACGATTTTATTGGTATTTCTGTTTCACATGTCATTATACATGATAAGTAAGTTATACTAATTGAAAAATTATGAATTATAAAATAAAATTAATTTCAAGAATTTTTATTTTATTCTTATTGAGCAAAAAATATTCATGAGCGTTTGAAAGTTGATTCTAGCGTTGAAGAATAATAACAGATATAATTTTCTATCAATAATAATTTAATTCATCAGTTTTTCAATTCTTAAGTTTTTCCAGAGAAAAATATTTTTAATATATTATGATTATTATATTGTTGATAACACATTATATAATATCAATATTCAAGTTTTATTTCATTTGTTTTTAAATAAAAATTACTGAAAAGTTATGTCTTCGAGTATCACATTCAAAGATAAGTGTAAATCCAATATTTATTTGCCGTTCAGTTTTCTGTTGAATAGCAAAAAAAAAAAAAATGAATAAATAAATAAAAAAATGTAATTATTTATTATGATAAGTATTTTATAATCAATATTTAAGAACCCGCGGCCTTCTTTGTGAACTAGCGAAATAATTTTTTTATAAAAGTAGTAAGCCCGTTTCTACTTAAACGTTAACTGGATATATGAAACGAAAACTCGTATCTACGAAAAAACATAATTACTAATTAATTACGTAAGTCAATAATAAAATTTATGTTTTACTTTTATAAAGAAATGTAAAACGTGTATAAATCCGATAATGTTTATAACTTTTTAGATGGCATAGTAAAAATATATGTTCTTCTTCATACCTTGGTCGCAAAAACGCATCTTCTTCCCTAATTTGGAGGAAGAAAATAGGTCTTTCACTTCCTCCTGAAACGTAGCGCGCGCCATCTGTGTCGCGGGACGAAAATCAAGCATCGTGGGAGGAAAGTTAGTGAGAGACAGTTGGAGGTTACATAAGCGAAGGTTGCTGGCCGACGGCGGGCATTGACAATCAATAATTATCAATTGAATACATTCTTTAATCGTTCAAAGTAATTAGGACAACTTGAATATTTTATGAATGTTTTTTATCATATTCAAACTAATTGTAAGACACCATGAATATGTTATGACTAGTAAATAAGTTGTCTTAGTTACCGTAAATATAATAAAGAATAGTCATAAAATATCCGAGTTGTCTTGGTAACTCTTAACGATAAAAGAATGCATTTAGTTAATAATAATTGGTGGTCAATGCCCGCCGTCGGCCAGCAGTCCTCGTTAGCGCTCGTGCTGCCTAATGCCGCGGGCATTGACCATGAACTGTAATTCATAACCTCAACTTTTGTGATTAATAATAACAGTTTAATTTCTACAATTAATTGCGTACATTAGACCGGCTATGAAGAAAAAAAGTATAAGCTACACGGGACAAAAATCGGACACCCGTTCCTGCGTGATATGGTTTCCTCGGCTTCGCTTCGGGAATCATGACACGTAGGGATGAAAGTTCAATTTTCGTCCCTGGTAGCTTAAGGGGAGGGGATACCCTTGCCGGGGTAATTTTAATGTACTTATTAAAGAGGTTAGAATGAGTGCCGTGGTTAATGAATGTAAATGAAGTTATACACTATTGAAAGGTATGTTATTCTCCTTCATTTTGGCGGATCAAACATTAAAAAAAATTGAAAAACACGTGAGAGATTGCGGAGTGAAGATGGCGTTGCGATTTTACGCTTGCCCACAGTTATCGCAAGATTGTGTCGGAGTCCTTCGTCTGAAACACAAAATAGACATATCTTCACACTAAGTACACTTACAGTTCCGGTCTGAACTAGAACCGCCAACTTCCGAACTAGACTTTCGAGATCATAGCCAAAAATAATTATAAAAATGAACCAAAATTCAACAAATGGTTTCAAAAACTCATTTCTTCCAAACTAAGGCATATACAAGCATAAATCTAGTTCAGACCAGAACTGTAAGTGTACTTAGTGTGAAGATATGTCTATTTTGTGTTTCAGACGAAGGACTCCGACGCAATCTTGCGATAACTGCGGGCGAAGCGTAAAATCGCAACGTCATCTTCACTCCGCAATCTCTCACGTGTTTTTCAATTTTTTTTAATGTTTGAAACGCCAAAATGAAGGAGAATAACATACCTTTCAATAGTGTATAACTTCATTTACATCTAGTCATCACCGCACTCATATCAACCTCTTTAATAAGTACATTAAAATTACCCCGGCAAGGGTATCCCCTCCCCTTATTATACTATTTCTTGATTTCTGTAAAACCGCTTTTATGTAGTTACGTGCTTAACGCGGAAAGGGGTCGATATCAGAAGAGAATGTGTGCCAAAGGGCAAGTAAATCGTACGACCGGTTTAGAAAATATCTTGTGATAAGTGCAGCGAAACGAAAATCGCAACTTTAACTTCGCTCCTCGATAATTCAAGTGTTTTTCAACTTATTGAAATGTTTTGCACCTGACAATAAAAAAAAAATCTGCAACTTCCCGCTGATTTTTAACACCAAGCGTTTATATATAATGTTTTTGAGCACTTCGAGCTCAAAAATGTATTTTTTCTGCTGTTTTTGAACTCTTCGAGCTCAAAAAAAAAAAAAATTATCTTTCCAATAGATTAAGCTCACCGAGCTCAAAGAGATAGCTGTTCTATGTTTTTGAGCTCTTCGAGCTCAAAAGTTTGATGGAAATTTAATAAAACACAATTTTTTTTATTCTCAAACTGCCATAACTTTTGAATGAGTTAACAAATGTAGTAATGAGGTAAATAATTTCCAGACCGAGCCGTCGTAGCGCTGCGTATCGTGTATCCCCAGCTTCTCCTCTATCCTATACTCTTTGCTAGTAACCTTGGACCGTCATGCCATCTAGTGATTAAGTTTATCGTTTGAGCGGATATATGACAGTCACATAACAATATACTAAAAGTTATAATTTATTTTACGTTTTATAAGATTGTATTCTAGGGAATTTACAGAGGAATTTATTTATGGATATAATTTTTTATTTATATAGTTTTTAGAATTTGTTTTTTCGGTCCATTAGGAAAAAAACGAAATGAAATATGAACGATGCGTGGGCACATTGATATTTTGTTTTTATATTATGAAGTTACTAGAAAATTTAAACAGCGCGCTACGCGCGCCTTCAAGCCTGTTTCAATATATGTATATCGATATGTTGATATATTCAAGTACTACTGAGTAACCAATGGTGAATGAGAACGAATTTTCGTTCAACCAATAAGGAATTGTGGCCCGTTTATCGCGAGCTTCGACCAACAGCTAACTTTAAAAACTTTCATCTATTTTATTTTAAAACATTGAAATGATTTCTGGGTTCAAATTGATGATTGCAATTATAATCATTTGTTTTAATATTTTTAAGTTTATGAACTGTCATTTATATTCGTCTGAATTTAGAATTTTAATTTATAAGTATTTGGGTGTGTCTTTTTATTTTAGTTTTTTACAAACATCGCTGACATTCATTAAAAAATAGTTTTATTTTACTAGTAAAAAAATAATTAACTTGACTCAAAAGACAAAATTTTGAACAAGGAATACTACTTTTATGAAAATGATATTTTTAATTTACGAATTAGAATTTTTAAGTTAGAAAAAAATTATTCTTGGTTGAAGTAATTTTTTTTGTTTCAAGAATTTATTCTTTTGACTGAAAAAATCACTTTCATCAAGATGGTATTCATGGTTTAAGATTTTGCCCCTTGCGTTAAGTTAACTTTTTTTATTAGCGTGTAAAATGTTTTATGAATTCACAATTTATGAGTTACAAAAATATACTTAAAGAACATACAGTAGTAGACAAAAAAAAATAAATGATTGGTTTTTCAATTGAAATGTTAATTTGAATTTTGCGAGAAAAACTTTTTTTTTGACAAAGAAAGTGATAAAAAAAAAAAAATTATCGGATGGATATTTGCTCTTCGAGCTTACAGATATGATTTATTTATTTTGAGTTCTCCGAGCACAAAAAGATAGCTGTTCTATGCTTTTGAGCTCTTCCAGCTCAAAAGTCTGATGAAAGTTTGATAAAACACGGTTTTTTTAATTTTCAAACTGCTATAACGTTTGAATGAATCAACCGATTTTCACGCGGTTGGCGGTGATTAATGTAGTTTTTCAAGCTTCATAAAAAATGTGAAACAAAAAAAATTGATCTGATGAAACATTTCGGAGATATTACAAAAAAACACATTTTTTGATTTTTTTTCGTCAACGATATCTCTCGAAGGAATCAACCGATTTTTACCGAACCGGCGTTGATCGATGCAGTTTTTCAAGGTTAAGAGCTGATTAGTTTTTGGGATTGATCGGTAAAGCCGTTCAAAAGTTATTCCAAAAAAAACACATTTGAAAAAAAATTTCTTACTTTTTTTGAGTTTTTTTTTAGTTTTTTCGAAATCTACCGGTCCGAATCGGTTCAAATTTTTAGGAAATCTAAGTTTGATGAAACTCTTTGGAACGCAACTAGTTTGGTTCGATTCGGTCAAGCCGTTCAAAAGTTATAAGCGGGTCACATACTTACATACATACACACACACACACACATACATACAGACATAGTGACACCCTCTCAGGAGTAGTCAGAAAAGCTTCCTAAGACCTCAAAACATCGAGATCTGTTGAAAACTCGATTTTTGCAAAACGGGGTAAAACCAATTACTTCCCGATTTTTCGAAAATCTTTGATTTTCTTAGCGGGAAGTTAATAACGTACCTTTCAGTAGTATGTAATATCATTGACATCCATTACTCACGGCACTCGCGCCAGCCTCTCGAATGTGACATTAAAATTACGCCGAAAAGAGATACAGGTCCTCTTAAAGAGAAATAAAGTTTGAACTTTCATTAATACTCACAAAAAGGAAAAAGTAAAGGTGCATGGTAAAGAGCAAGAAATCATATTGCAGCGAAATCTTTCTGGACATCTTCTTGCTGTATCTCTCAAGCAAATAGATTTTCAGAAGGTTCTTACTTACCCATTACCCCCTCTATCATTTTCTATGTGCCACTTAGACGCACAATTTGTAATACAGATAAATCAATTTTACTGAGAATTTCAAAGAGGGAAATTGTCAATGTTCCAAAAAAGTTGGATGTTTTAATAGACGGCTTCTTCTTTCTACATATTTTGAAAGAAGTGCCCCTTACGTTTGGTAATATTCCCAGAACGCATTTTGAATTCGATTACTCAAGATATTCATATGTTCTTCGATTGCTACAGTTTCCCAACCATCGAAGATAAGGAATATGTTCTTCGTGATACAGGAACCAAGCGAGATTTCCCCATTGCCAGCAAAAGGCAGAACAAACCGACGGATTTTATTCAAGAATTGAAAAATACAAACTTTAAAGCAGCCTTCGTAAGATTTTTATTGCAATATTGGGTAGGAGATGAGATGGCGTCGTATTTTCGTAATAAAATTATTTTAATTTTGACTTCTGCTACAAATTCTAAGTTGTTGAGAGGATAGCGAAAAGAAGTATAGATAACAGATTCACATGTTACAAACACGAAGAAGTTGTCACCAAGATTATTTACCACATTTGTAATTTGGAATATGCCCTTGATTACGAGGCCAAAGTTTCTATTAGATTTTCTGACATCGACATCATAATCACAATGCTAGGTAACAGAAAACGTGAAAAAGAATATTGAAAATTGGATGGATATTGGCATCGGTCGTAACCGAAGAATTATCCACGTCACGGAATTACGGAAAAGTTTAGGAACATCAATTTGTGATGCTTTGCCAGAATTTCACGCATTCACAGGATGTAATTTTGAGCCATGATTCTACGGAAAAGCGAAAAGACGGCCGTTCAACACTTCACAGTCATCGTCGGATTACCGAAATACATTCACTCAATTGAGCGTGCTCAGCATGTACACCTGACGAGATTGATTATGACCAGTTCAAGGCCACGCAAATTTGAAACAAATGCGCATCCTTATGAGATTTAACATTGAGATTCGCATTTGTTTCAAATTTGCGTGGCCTTGAACTGGTCACAATCAATCTCGTTAGGTGTACATCATGAAAAACTTGAAGAGCGTTCAAGAAGCTCACTAAGGCATTCTTACAAGAACGTATAAATTTTTGATTTTTGAAGTGAAAAATGTCGATGCCTTGAGTCTACCGCGTTGCAAAGCAGAACTTTGTATCCACATTTAGCGAGCGGCATATACCGTGAGGTTACGGTCTCGGGAAACCACCCAGGGTTAGGCAACCCAACAGTCAATTTCCGAAGATTGCCGAACGGGCAGAGTATTTGTCATTAAGAGGAAATAAAAGTTGATCTAGTCATCTAGCGGATGTCTTAACGTACTACACACATGGACACATAGTCATGAACGCGTATGTATGGATGTGTTGTGTCCATGTGTGTGTAGTACGATGAAAAGTCCGCTAGATGGCTCAATCGACGACTGAACTGTTCGATTGTTAGGTTAAAAATAATTGTCAGAGTGAAATTGAAGAAGCTGATCGAAATAAAGTTAATATGCAGGATTCATCAATAACAATTTGTAGAAAAGTTGCAGCAGTTAATTAATGAATTATGGCCGGTTTTCACAACGACGAATAACTTTTATTTGTAGATAAAGTTCTATTTACTAAATTTTCGACTTTTATTCGACGATTAAAGTTATTTTACGAATGAAAGCTATTCGTCGTTGGTGAATCCAGTCATGATTCATTTATTAACTGTTGCAACTTTTTTACAAATTATTATTGATGAATTTTGCTTATTAACCTTATTCTGATCAGATTCTTCAATTTCACTCTGACCATTATTTTCAACCTAACAACCTGACAGTTAAGTCGTCTGCTAATAGAAATTTTCGCGTCCCCTTCCATTAATGACAAATACTCTACACCTTCGGCAAGCTTCGGAAATTGACTGTTGGGTTGCCTAACCCTAAGTGGTTTCCCGCGACCGTAACCTCACGGTATTTCAAACATTTAGAAACATGCTCACAAGGCAACCCCAACATCTATATCAGTCGTGGTAGATGGTTGGGTGGAAATGAACGGAGAATGTGATTCCAGCTCAACTTAATCAATCATCGACACTCATATCTTCGAATTCTTCTCGAATTCACGTATTTCAGAAGTTCAGATAAAATTATAATGTTCCCGGAAGTTAGAGGTCTTCATTCATTTTTTGACAGTGATACATTTTTTACTAAATTCACACGGCGACCATTTGAAAATTTTGTCGAATTTAAATATGGAAACATAGAGGAAAATGTTAAATACAAAAAATAACCGTTATCCTACGAATTTCAACCAAGATTAATTGCAGAATTTTGTAACCATTTTTCGACTCAATTTCGCTCGATAAACGTTGAGAATCTCGATTTTCTCAAATGTCGCCATAACCGATTTGGGTAAATTTTCCACACAAAATACTAGGTCAAAAAAAATTTTCAAGACTCTGCCGAAGATGCCTAGACTTGTAGTTCAAGAGATATGAATTCTACAAGAACCAATATTGATTAAATCAATTGAAAACGAATGAGGGGTTGGTTGAAAATACATTGTCAAACTAAAAATAATACAAGATAGTATACTAATCACTATATAATACTTATGAGGATTCATTTCAGTACAATCGAACATTTTTTCTTATTAATTATTTTTAATTATACTTTTTTCAATCAACCCCTCATTCGTTTTTAATTGATTTAATCAATATTGGTTTTTGTGAAATTCATATCTCTGGAACCACAGGTCCGGGCATCTTGGATAAGGTCTTGAAAATTTTGCTTTCGGATCTTATATTTTGTGTGAAAAAATTCAGCCAAATCAATTATGGCATCATTTGAGAAAATCGAGATTTTCGACGTTTATCGAGCGAAATTGGGTCGAAAAATGGTTACAAAATTCTGCAATTGATCTTAGTTGAAGTTCGTAGCATAACAGTTATTTTTTATACTTAATATGTTCCTTTAAGTTTCCATATTTACATTCGACAAAATTTTTAAATGTTCGCCGTCTGAATTTACTGGAAAATGTATCACTGTCAAAAATTGAATGCAAGACCTCTAACTTACGGAACATTGTCTTTTTATCCGAACTTGTATTTTTATTGTATTTTTGTAATTGTAATTTTGAAATTGTATTTTTATTTAACACATGGTTTTGACAAAAAATTCGAAGACATGAGTATCGATGATTCGTTGAGTTGAGCGGGAATGTCCCATATATGATGATGGTTTTTAGGCCTCAAAAATAATGGAAATAGGAATGGGAATAAGCAATGGAATAGGTTGACTTTTGTCACATTCATCTGTGTTTTTACTGTCTGATTTTCTTATCACTACCTCCGCAAATACTATGATTGTTCTGTTTGTCCTGTGTCTTCGGCGGTTCTCCGCCTCCTCCTTTGCGTTTCTCTATATGTGTGTATTCGCTGTGACTGTTTTGTTGCTGTTGTCGGTTTGTATGTCGTTTGTGTTAGAGTCCGTTTGTATGCTGTGTCTGAAATTTTTAATCTGTATCATCTGTATCATTGTCGTGTTCATTGTTTCGAGCTCTATATATGACAAAGGAACATCGCCAAGTGACCTCCTCCGATTTCAACGAAACTTCGAGAAATTGTACAGGGGATGAGAATATTCGACATATGCTTTTTTATATCGGCTGGATTTCCTTCTGAGGGGGTGTAATCAACCCCAGAAAATTGCAAATCTTTATATTTCATAGCTCGCGAAAAACAACCGTCCGAAGATTTTTGGCTGACAAAATGGTATCAGGGGTTTTCGGGTATTGGTATTACTGATACCATATCGGCCATTGGAATTGAAAAATTCAAAATGGCGGACCCAAAATGGCGGACCAATTTCACCCAAAATGGTGCCGATTGTTTCAGACTCGGTAAAAACCGAAGAATACCAAATCTGAAGCAAATTGCTTGCTGCAATTGGTTTTTACCGAGTCTGAAACAATCGGCACCATTTTGGGTGAAGGTGGTCCGCCATTTTGAATTTTTCGATTCCAACTGCAGATTTGGAATCACTGACCCCAAAACCCCTGGTACTATCTGGTCAACCAAAAATTTTCGGACGGTTGTTTTTCGCAAGCTATGAAATAGCGAAATTTGCAATTTTCCGGAACCGATTACACCACCTTAGGGTAGAATTCAGTTAATATAAAAAAATACGTGTCAAATATTTTCACCCCCTCTACAATCTCCCGAAGTTTCGTTGAAATCGGAACTGGCTGCTTGACGATGTTCCCTTATGAGTCGCGTGTTGGTGATCGGTGTATTACTAAGTTGGTGTCTGTGTCCATGCCCGTGTTTGTTTCTGTGTCGGTGTCTGTACCTGCTATCTTTTGTGTGTGTGTGTGTATGTGTGTGTGTGCGCGTGTGCGCCTGTATGTGTTGTCTGTGAGTTCTATGAACTGTATCCCATGCTCTATTCGTTGTGACAGTGTATGTACGTCGACGGGTAATTCCGCAGATCATTATGTTTGTGTGTAGCTATCTTCGTTCTTCGTAGCTATCTGAGTGTACTTGTGTGAGTGATTGGGTTTTTTCGTTTTGTAGTGGTGTTCGTAAAATGGCGTTTGTCACGTCTATAGTAGTCGTGTGCGTTTGTGTAGGTGTGCGGGTGTGTTGTTTTTAGTGTACTTGTCGATGATGTGGGGTGTAGTGTTCGTTTAACTGGTTTTCTCTGTTAGTGTCTGTGGATGTCCGTGTGTGTATGGCATCTGTGAGGATTGTAAGGGAGACTTTTTTGTCTGTATGTTTGGTTGTGTTGATGTGAGTGTTTCTCGTATGGGCAGTAGTGAGCGTCTCGTTGGTGCGATTTGTGGGGTGTGCGTGTCTGTCTGTACCTCCTGGTCCGTGTCTGTGTAACTGTGTTGGTTGTTCCGGTGTCTGAAGTAAGGGAACTCCTTCCTGAAGTGTTTTTAGGGATGCTATCCCTGATGGGTGTCCTTGCCCTTGGCAGATTCTTTCGTGCGTCTGTAGTATATTGAATATACCGTGTGTTTGTGAATAGGCGCGACAGTATGTCCAGTAGCGGATGTACAGTCGTCCATCGCGTGGGTATTCACGTTATGCGAATTTATCGGTATGGTATAGTAGATCACAGTCTAAGTTCAATCCACGTGATCATTAGCTGCGGAGTCCAATACTTCAATGGCGCGCTTGGTCGTACTTTTGGATCAAGTGTCACATAATAAATCACATCTAAATGAAGTAGATGTACTCTTTACTTTTGCGGATACACTCGTACTTATAAAAAATAGGATCCACTGTCTACCGAGTATGCGGAGCATGAAGAACATTTCGTAAGATTGATAATTGTTTTGAATAACAATATTCAACGTTTGTCATACTATAGCCAAGAGCATGGCCCAGCGCGCCATCAAACGGCGTACTAATGTATTAACCTCCACAGCGTAAAATCACGTAGATTTTTAGATAGAATCTACTATACCATACCGATAAATTCGCATAACGTGAATACCCACGCAGTGGACGACTATACATCCGCTACTGGACATACTGTCGCGCCTATTCACAAACACACGGTATGTATTAGTTCTTATTCCTGATTAAAGGTTTTCATAAGTACAGTAATATTTATTGATGGAGTCCGCAGCCGCTTACTATTTCTTCGCACCAAAACTCAACGGAGTTTTCACTCTCGCGAATTTCATGCGTCTATGCCCAACGAAGCTGTAGCCAACAATCAAGTTCAATTATTTATTGGCTACTACTTCGTAGCGCATAAGCATATGAAATTCACAAGCGTGGAAGCTAGTTTCAGTTTTGGCAGAAAAAAATAGTGAGCCACTTGGGACTCCATCAATGAACGTTATTGTAGGAGAGACTGGAAATAGTTGTAGCAATGGGGTCAGTTGTAACACTGTGGTTATATCTCGGTGTATGGTTAGTACGGTCGTATGCCGAGTATTCTTCAGTTCAGACCTGCTACACGCGTCACATATTATCAGCATACGACCGTACTAACCAAAGCACGAGATGTATTCGTAGTGTTACGACTGACCCCATTGTTTCAACTGTACCCAATTTGACCTACAGTTCGGAATTGTCCATGTGTCATTTTCTGGCGTTTTTGCCAGTTTTGGTTGATATTTCGTGGACTGTGAGTGAGAATTTTTTTGGTAATTACATATGGACCTATCAATTTTCCGTTAAGTTCAGTAGCGATGTATTCTGCTGCGGATGACAGTGTATGGTTCTTTTCGACCCTACTCTACCCCTACCTCTCACTTTAAATTCCACGAATTGTCGACTTGAATCACAGTAGTGTGCCTGTTGTTTGTTTGCCTCTACGAGGTGTCGTTCTATTTCGTCTCGTATTGCCTGTCAGCGTCTGAGGTGGTCCGTCAATTCATCCGTTTCCTGTAGTTCTACGTCCCTCACATTTTCGAGTGGTGTTCTCAAACACTGTGTAGGGTTTAACTCTCTCCCCACGTTCAAGAATGCCAGTGTATATTTTGTTGACATATGTGTGTATGCGTGTAGCGCAAATTGTAAGTCTTGTAAGTGTGCATCCTATTCCCTGTGGTCTTTGTGTACATAAGCTCATATTGTTTTTATTGATCTGTTTACTCATTCTACTGAGTTCACTTGTGCGTGATATGATGGAATGATTGTATCTGATGTTGAATTTTTATGTGAGTTCTCGAATTTATTTGTTTATGTATGGCGTGCTATTGTCTGTGAGTATTACCCGTGGTATTTTTTATCGTGATATGATGTGTGTATGAAACGCTTGTTCTACTGGCTGTTCTGTGTCTTTACGAAATTTTATTATCTCTGTCGGGTTTGTGTATAAGTCTTTAAAGCCTATGATGTATTGTTGTCTAGACTTAGATGTTGGTGGTAGACCCATTACGTCGGAGGCCAATACCGCCCATGGTTCTTCTATGATTCTGTGGCCCATGTGACATGCCGAGCTTATACTATCTTTGTGCGTTGGAAAGTTTCGCATTTTTTTACGTATTCTACTACGTTTCGGTACATACCTAACCACTAATAATTGTTTGCTATTCGTAGATATGCCTTTCCTATTTTCAAGTGTCCCGCTTGTGTCATGTCGTGGTTTTGGTGTAACATGTCTGCGATTTTGTTTTTGAAGTTATTAGTTTCCAGAGATTAGTGTCGGGTAGTAACTTTGAGTGTAGTGGGTCTGGTCTGTTAGAGTATCTGGGCAAGTCCATCAATTACACAGGTCGACAAATTGTTTTTTTGTTCTTAGATTTCTGTTTAATGCATAAATTCTTATTCTATGCATCGAAAAACACTGAAAAATTCCATTTTCACTTCTTAAAGTTTGCCTCTGTCTGTTTTATGTCGATAAGTGAGTTTGGAAGATTTTAATCAATTTTATAAACAACAGGCGGTAGCACCGTCAATCAAAACGGTAGCAGCTTGAACATTACTCTGGCAGGGCGCGATAGTGAATGTTTACTTGTTTATCACAGCTGTGAAAACCGTTTTTGTGTATTATTGAGTATAAAAATGGTGTCAAGACAGTATAAGCACGGTGTTGATTCATTTTGTTTTATTTGCGGTGAATTTATTAAAGTAAGAAGCAAAGAATTCTCTTTAGCAACTAATCTAATGTTTCAAACTGCCAATTCGGAATTAAGATAAAAATTGGGTACCTTACTTTTCCAGTGTAAACTGCAAAAACACATTAGCTGATGAATTTGAAGGTAATATGGGTGCCTACTCAGAGGAGCAAGGAGAGCATTTTCACCAGGATATAAAGCACTTTAATCGATTTTACCAAGGACAGTACAACGAAAATATGATGGGCGATTACATTTGGAGTTAAATACGAGAATGTTCAAACAAACAAAAGAAAATGACTAAAAATATTCATTTTCAAACTAAATTTCCATTGAATTTGCATTTGTATTCTATTAATAATTATTTTTCTGAAATAAAAAAGACTCAGTTACCGAGTAAAAATTTTTTTGATTTTAATTATCATGAAATTCTGAAAAAATCGGTCATTTCGTTTAAATTTCGAGAAATTGCTCTGGTTTCTACAAAAGCAAACTTTAATCAAATTAACTATTTTTCCCTTCATTAATGATGTATATGAAACGAAAATTTAACATTCAGAAGCCAGACCCAAAAATCGTGTTGACCGGTGTTATCAATACATGAACCAGACGTCAAAAATTTGATTTGTCTGAAATTTTCACCTTTCATAGTGTGCCTTAAGATTGGAAAGTTCACCAAGTCTCATCCCTTTGAGACTTACCATTCACGAAACATGCAACATTTTATTTTCGTACTTTGACGTAACTGCAGAGGGTTGAATACGAATTTTTATCGTATCTTTGTCGCTACAAAATAAATATGACAAAAAAGGTTTTTCATGTGAAAAATTCTTACCTTTTCGAATATATGTATATTTGATTTACGAATATCTTTTCAAAATCCATCATAAGGACACGTTTTTTGAGAAAAAATAGCTCTCTCAAGTGCACCGCTAAATTCAATCATTCTTTTGAATTCCAATCAACCCTCCGCAGTTACGTCCAAGCACGAAAATTGAATATTGCATATTTCGTGAACGGTAAGTCTGAAAGGGATGAGACTTGGTGAACTTTTCAATCTTAGAGCACAATATGAAAGATAAAAATTTCAGACAAATAAAATTTTTGACGTCCAGTTCATTTGTTGATAATTGGTGGACTTGATTTCTTGATGCCATGATTCGTTTTTCTCTGGGCGTGTTTCTACTTATGTCTTTTTGTATGTGTATCATTCATCTGTTGTATCTTGAATTGCTCCTGAGTGTTCTTCATCTTCGTGTATTCGTGATGGTGTGACTGTTACTTGGTGTATTGTGGCCTGTCAATGTATTATATCGACGTCGTACTATAATAATTCTAAAGCCTATCGTGTTAATCGCCCCGTCGGGTTTTTTAGATTGTGTAGCTATTTTGATGCGCTGTGATCTGTGATTACTGTGAATTTGTACCCTTCCAGATATGGTCTGAACTTTTATATGGCCCAGATGACTACTAGACACTCCGTCTCGGTAGTGGTGTATTATCGCTTCGCGTCACTCAGCGTATGGCTGGCGTAGGCAATTGCGTGTTCTTCGTCATCGAGAGTTTGTGTTAAGACAGCCCCCGGGCCCGTTTTGCTAGCGTCTGTCTGTACTTGGAATGTGCGTAAGTGATCTGGACAGATTAGTATGGGTGGTGTTGTTAGTATTTGTTTAATTGTTTGTGTCGCATCTTGTTGTTCTTCCCCGCAATTCCATTTCTGTTCTGTTTTTAAGAGTCTTGTAAGTGGTTCTGTGATGTGTGAGAAATTTAGTACAAAGCATCTGTACCATGACGCCATTTTCATGAACCTACGTAATTGTTGGATATTTTTCGGGTCCGGATAGTTTCTGATCATGTCTTTTCTGGATCTACGTGTAATCCTTGTTTCTTCATTAAGTAGCCGAAGTGTTTCACTTGTGAGTATCTGAATTCGCATTTGTCTACGCTGATTGTGAGTCCTTAGTTTTTTATTTTGTATAATATTTTACATAGTAACCAGTAGATGTGTTCGTCAAACGTCCGTGTAACTATTATTATGTCGTCCGAGTATGCGACTGCGTGTGGTTCTGATGCTGTGCCTATCAGGCTATCTGGTAGCCAGGCATCTTTACGTGATACCGAATTGATCTGTCTGAAATCCGGGCAAAACCTGTACGTGTTATTGGGCTTTTTTTATCATGACAATCGGTGTGGACAATTTGCTTTCCGATGGTTTCATCATATATTCCGTGAACAACTCGTCTACCTTATCATAGATTGCTTCTTTGATTTGAGGTGATACCATGTGATATCTCTGATTGGAGCGTGTCCTTGTATGTCTATTTTCTGTATGATTAGCGATGTTAGACCCAGTCGTCTTGCCGGTGTCATAATTTCGATTTTCATTAGTGTTTTTGTATTTGTGTTTTGTACGCTTGTGAGTTCTTAAATGCTACCGCATATTCATGTTAGCGTATTCGTCTCTGTCTATATGTGGTGTAAGGCTGTTATTTCATGTATGTCTACTTGTCTCCGTATTGCAGTGTCTTTTTTGTGTCTTCGTTGCTGTGTGAGTGTCGTATGTTTGATTTACTTCCTTTTCCTCTTTTCTGGCTTGCAATTCGTCAGCTTTTGCTTGTTGAACATATGTTTGTGTTGCTTGTTTCTGCGCTTGGGGTCTTTCCCGTGTTTTTGTACTAGTGCTTGTAGTAGGATAGAGGCGTTTCATGGCTACTGTTCTATTCTGTATTTTATTTCTGAATGTTTTTTCAAACTCCACGAATCTTTCGCTGGGTCTATTGACATTCTGAAGAGTCTTATTATTAGTATGCTTATTCCTATGATACTTGTCCATGCTAGTGTTGGTATGATTCCAAATACTTTTCTCTGGAAGTGTGCTATACGTAACCGTCGTTTAGTGATTCCTTTCATACCCGTGTTTATACCTTTCGTTACGGTGATCGTCGTGTTTGATGTTTTCATAATCTCGTACCCTAGCTGCTTCAGTTTCTCTCTTATTTCTTGGCATAAGTATGAGAGTGATGAATCTGTGTCTATTATTGCATTAAGTATCATGCCTCACATTAGTACTTCTATGTGGAATTTCGTGTCGTATTGATGGTCGAATACTGAGTATGTGTACTGGTAGGGTGCGTTTGTCGTATGTTAAGGGACTGCCTTCACCCCTTTCAGGTGTTTCCTTATTTATTTCCCTGTCTCTGTGGTTGAATGCATTGTGCTCTGAAGTGCCCCCGTTTGTGCAGTCAAAGTAGTTACGTGTCACCGTGCCTGTGTTTGTGTTTTGGCTCTGTGGTATGTATGTGGTGATGAATTTGTGAACGTTGGGCGTCTCGGTATTGGTGAGTTCGTGTTTCCTGCTGGTTGTTATGTTTGTGTCAAGTCTGTGAGTACTGGTAATATATTTGATGAAGGTCATAGCGCTCTGTGTAGTTGAGTTTGTGTATCGTGTGTACGCGGGTTGTGGGTTACGCTGATATGTGGTTTTATGTGTATTTGTATCTTGTCTAGCTCCATTTCATGCTGCGCGAGCTTTCCACGGCTAACCTACATGTTCTAGTTGACTAAAATTTGTGAATTTGTAAAGTTTGATATATGTCTGATATTCTAATCTTAGAATTCTATACGCGATTTCTAGTTGCTTTTATAGTGTGTAGGAAGGTGTCAGTTGATTCATAAGTGTGCGTATTTTTGTGAGAAATAATGTGATTTTTCATGTTTGTTCCGGCATGTAATTCCTCATTTTATCTTCTAAACCGTCTCTGTGCTTCATATTTTAAACGCATATAGGAAGTCAGATTCAAATTTCTGGCCTGTCTTCCATTTTACCCTGTTTAATCTGTACCACTGTTTCATTTCCCCGTGTAATATTGGTGCTAGGTTGTTTATTAATTACATGCCTGAAATGTTGTAGCGTATTTGTAGGTCGCGTATGCTTTGTATAAACTCATATGCGTCTTCGTTTTTTGTGCCTGTGTATTTCACGTTCCATGCTTATATCATCTTCATTGAAATATTTTACTTTGAGTGGCTTTTTAGATTGTGTCTGCATGTGTGGTGTAGGTGTATTGTCTGTGTGTTATACATTCTTGATTCTTGTCTGTGTTGGTGTGAGATTACCGGAGGATGTTCAAAGTCTATTACATTCTGCATTTTACGCATGTTTTGTGTGTAAGTACCTATATGAGTGTCTGTTCCTGTTCTATCGGTAGTGTATCGCCTGATTATTGTTAATTCCCCTGTTTGTAGTGTTGGTGTTATGGGTGGTTGAAGTGTGTGTGTGTGTGTGAGGTTAAATCTTTCGAGGAGTTCCGGTTGTATATGTGAGCTATGTATTGTTTCCTGATTTGATTGACTGGGTGTAATTGGTGCACCTAAGAGGTGTATTCTACTTTGCATTGAAGTGTATCTGTCATCTCTGTAAGGTTCGTGTGCTTGTATGCATTGTATCGGCTGTATATTGTTCTCTTGTATTTGTATGCATCTGTGCTTTCAGTGTGTCGATTGCGTCCACTCTCAACGTGTTGTTTTTAAAGCACGCGCGTATTGGTTCCTGTATTGCCTGAGACCGCCGGCTCGGTGTGTCATTTTTGTGACACTGTCGCAACTTTGATCTGAAATTTCGCATTATACTTAGATATATAAAAAAATTTGAATATATTCACCATGTACGTGATCAACGTATAGTATACGAACGATAAAAATGTTTAGAACCAAGCACCACAAGATCCAATAAGAACCCTATATTCTATAGGTATTTACAACTCATCAACTATTCATACCGGGTGTTTTTTCAGAGGCGTTACGGTAAGTCCGGTAGCGAACCTAACGCCTAAACGCGAGTCGAGGTGGGTGTACCTAGGTGGGTAACTAAGTTTCGCAAAATTATCAGCGTCACGCTTGTTTCACCATTCGACTATTTCGTAGGTAATAGTAGACACCTTCTAGGTTCGATCCATGTGATCATAAGCTGTGGAGTTCAATACTTTAATGGCGATGGACAAGGGCGCGCTTGGTCGTGCTCTTGGCTATAGTACGTCAGACGTTTGATATTGTTAGTAAAAATAATTGTCACACGTGCGAAATATTCTTCGTGCGCCGAATACTTGGTACAGAGTGGATCGCAACTGACTGGCGTTTCGATGGATAAATAAGTGAGACTACTGTTCATAAACACTAGTGCATCTGTGAGAACATAACCTGAAAACCACATTGAGTGTCACACAATAATTCACATCTCAATGAAGTAGACGTACTTTTTATGTTGTTAGTACAGATGCACTCATATTTATGAAAAATAGTTTTACTTACACATCCGCCGAAACGCTAATCAGCTGCGATCCACTGTGTACCGAGTATTCGGCGCACCAAGAACATTTCGCATGTGTGACAATTATTTTTACTAACAATATCAAACGTTTAACGTATTATAGCTAAGAGTACGGCCAAGCGCGCCCTTGGACGGCGCCATTAAAGTATTGAACTCCACAGCTCATGATCACATGTATCGAACTGAGAAAGTATCTACTATTATCTACAAAATAGTAGAGCGGTGAAACAAGCGTGACGCCGATAATTTTGCGAAACTGAATTACCCACCTAGGTACACCCACCTCGACTCGCGTTTAGGCGTTAAGTCCGCTACCGGAGTTACCGTAGCGCCTCTGAAAAAACACCCTGTATACATCGCTGCACCAACTTTTTTTTTGATATTATTCAGAAAGGTTTATAAAGCGACATCGAAGGCTGAATGCAAACAGTAAAAGGATGTAAGTTGTTCGTACCATTGTTGCATATACGATTATTTAACGCTTTTTTACCGTCAATATATGGGTGGTTATCCAGAAGTAATCTCATTTTTCGGGTCGAAAAATTAAACAAACAAAAATTATTCATTTTCATTGAGAAACCTCTCGATGAGCTTGAGATTGAGTTACTTAACCGTAATTACCGAATGGCCAAGCTATTTATTTCATTTTAACGGGTTTATCGCACTTTACAGAAATAGCAGTGCCAGGGGAATGACGTCGAAGACAGAGGAATGACGCAAACCTTCGCTATAGCATTTTTATAACTGTATTTGGTATTATATTTATAATGACTTACATAATATGAAAAATATTCAATATTAAACTTGACAGGTAATTCTAAACTCGTATTATATTACATCTTTTTTCAAAAACATCACTCTCGATATTTTACTGTCAGTACGTCAGTTTACGTCACCGATAAAAAAAATATTTATGACACCTGCGATAAAATATATTATAACAACAGAAAGGTACTCCATTAACAAACATATATTAATTATATTACTAATTTCTAGTAATTCCCAGCTATCAGTTTCAGCTTATTCGTCGTCTGAATAAACATTCTCATAATTCAATTTCTTCTGACGGAGTTTTCGGCGAGTCGCATTCTTTGGAGTTTTAAGCACTGCCGTCTTTCTTGATTCTGTTTGGGATGAATGTCTCATCATTTTCTCTTGAAATACTCAAAGAATAAAAATGAAGTCTCAGGGTGGATTTTTGGGTAAAATCGCTTTTTACCTGATGATCTTTCATAGTCCCGTTGAAATTTTTAATCTTCCTGTGCTCCAGTCGATTTTACATTTTCTCAATTTCCTCAATGCTCACAGACAGACATCTAATGCCTTCAACATTGTTAGATAGTGCATTGACTAACGAATTGAATGAGGCAATATCATTACCTTGGGCTACTAGTCTATCAGCAGTTCGCTTGGTGACCCCACCCACACTATTTGGAGCACCTTCCCTATGGCCAGCTTCTAAATAGTTCCAAGAAAACTTGTCAATTTTTGGATACAACTTTGGAAGTTCAACACCCAAAAAATTGAATATTGTTTTGTTTCGGTATTGGGTAGCCGGACTGTCACTGACAAAATGCAAGATGTCAATAGAATACAGCTGATCAATGCGTTTTAAAATGGGATCCAAATGTGCCCATATTCCAGATACGTTATACTGCAGACACTCTGACAAAGTGTAGAAGCATTCCTTCCTCAGTTTATCATCAGATTTTGTGTAGACAACAACGATATGGAGTGATATTTGCTATCTCGATCCTCCGAAATGAAAAGCTTGAACTTCTTCGGCATATTTTAAATTGTAATTTTTCTGAAATCCATGTGTAATAGGCCTCATTACTTTTCAAAATTTCCTTCATTTCCATGATGCTTTCATATTGGTGACGTACTCAACCCCTGTGCCCCAGATACTTCACAATATTACTCTCAAATTCTTCTATTATCTTGGCTATGGAGCATAGAAATTTTCGTTTTTAAGGTCTTAACGACGGTTTTTTGTTTTTTAGTATTATGATCAAAAAACCTTTCTTTTTGTGTCGTCCACTTAGAATAGTGACCCTGTGAAGACTGATCTTCATTTTGGCATATTATAATTTTATCTTTGCAATTGAGATAATCTCTTAGAAGGCATTTCTCTGTCTCGTTTTCACAACAAAATGCCAACATCACGGAATATGGGTAATTTTCCTTGATCACATTTATTCGTGCGAGAGACTGGATCAGCAGTGACATGTTCATACATATTGTACGAGCGCAAGTATCTCTCGCCAAAACTTTCCTCCAAACAATATTAAGCGGACGGTTCTTGCACCAAAAAACGTAACTGATGGGCATATGCGGATGCCATTTTGAGAATTTTTTGTGCGAATTCCTCATAGTGTTATTGAGATAACGTTTTTGCTTTATTTTACCATTTTTAGAGCAATAATCTCTGTTACCCGGACACATCCTGGATTTTCATCAATCATAAAATCATTTCCTAAAAAACTAATCCTTTGGTTAAGGCAGAGAAACGCCAGCTTTAAACAAAATCCGTGTCTGATCCAGGGAAAAGTTTCAAGTCTGGAGAACAGGCCTGACTCTTGAAGTCCGGTTCTGTCTAGTAAGCATTTTATAGGGAGATAGGCTTGGTACGACACCCAGCTTTATCAAAGTAGGGTGCAGGCTTGATTAATCATTAATCCAGCTCTGCGATCGTAACTCTAATTGGAAACAATTCGAGTCTGTCAGTTAGAAACGCAGTCAAGACTTGGAAGACTCGGGTGAAGCCTAGAACAAATCAAATTTTAAAGCAACAACCATGACCCGTAGCTTTTCAAAAACCGGTTTATAAATTTAATACATTGATTAATAAAAACCCAAACGTTGCAGTATAGTAATAATATAGGAGAAAAGTTTCATGTCTCAGCAATAATACAATGAATCATTTTCATGTAAACTCATACATAATTATCTAGATGGTGTCATTACTCTGGACGATTTATCATTCCCCTGAATGTCGACGCCCAGGGGAATGGTGATTTGGACGATTTTTAATGTGCAACGTGATATGCAATGTCCTTATAATCTCATAACGCGGCGATAAGTTGATACTTAATAGTTTTACTTAAAAAAATATATAAAGATTTATTCCAATCAAAATTGTACACTTAGCACTTGCCAGGGGAATGACACACCAGCTTGCGACAATGACATACGGCACCTTACTTCAGCAAAAACACATCGAAATGAATCAAAATGCTGAATGAATGATTAATCAGCTCAATGAAATAGATCGAGATGGCGCTGTTCTGCTAAGCATCGTGAACTAACGCCATCTATTTTCGTAAATATTGACTGATTTCCGTAAGGCCAGGGGAATGACGGAACAATTCAGAGTACCTTTATAGCCTGTTAGAAAGCACGGAAATGTAAAAGGTACGTGCCAGGGAAATGACTTTTAGGGGACAAGCACATAAAAGAAGCGGTTGATACGATTTTTTATAAAAAATCTGTCTTTTACACTTTTTTCCAAATGTGATTTACTAATACATATTGCAAAAAATTTAATGAAATTATATTTATTATAAAAATAATGAGACGGTTCATGCAAAATGATTATTTCGGAAGAACCACCCATATACGAATAATGCAGTTTTAATTTATACCAAATCAAGCTGCCTGGAATTATTGAACGCATGATAAACTGAAGTAATACTCAAAACGTCGTAACAACGTTTACTGCTACCGTATATCACCCACCGATTTATAAGACGTAGTTTATTAGACGTTTAAACACTACTATTGAAGATTCCTATTCTTCAGGTAGACGTAATACGTCTCATCAACTGTAAATATGCATAGTTGCTCTCACTATTTTTCACGTTGTTCACAAAAGTATATACAGCGGCAACGATAGCCGAATGCAAACAGTAGGGCGATGTAAGTTATTACAACTATGGCATATTGGATTATTTAACCCTCTTCCACCCTTGGAATATACAGATGTTGAAACGTCAATTTATGGATGGATAAATTTTTCCTAACGTAGTTTAAACGTTTTCTGTCGCCGTATATTAGCCACCAGTTTATACAACGTAGATCCAGGAACGTTTATAATTTCTACCTACACTCGTTTTACACCAACTTTACGTATGCCAAACGTATTTTATACCATCGTGCATTTATTGGGTAGGCCTTAAGTATTCTGTTGTATGCCACAACTGCAATGGAGAAACGTCCGAGAAGTTTAACGAAATTCGAGAGCTGCTCGATGAGGATTACATCGATTATGACGAGAATAGTATGGATGACCTATCTTCAGAACGAACCTTCAGCACCGACCCACCTGAACTTCAAGACGTAGATCCCGAAATTCACGAAGAAGAACCAGAGGTGGCAGGACCATCGTCAAAGCGAAGAAAAGGCATAATTCGGATTTTGCAAATTCACGCTAAGGAGTCATCCATGGCTTCCTGTGGAAGTTCGGAGATCTTGGAGAGTTGTAGTTTAAAAAGAAATGAATCTTGATTTTTCCATTGTAAAAGGTCATGCAGTCGTGAACTGGTTCGAGAAACAATTCATCGACACGCCTCTCTCCCTTCACTGTAAACGTGAGTATGAGGATATCGATTCTAGTAATGAAAAGATACCGACCACAGTTGTAGGGAATTTGATTCCCTACAGGTCTGCTCCTAATCGTTTAGACAGAAAAGTCAACAATAAACGAGATAATGCAACGATTAAATTTCACTCCCCCGTTTCAGGTCTAAATCGACAAATATCGATCCTAAGGAAAAAATGGTCATGACCGTAGTAGTAGAGAATAAAATTTGCTTCAAGTTAGGTTTCTACCATTATCAGTGTAAAGTTGAAAATAAACGAGTAGTTGAATGAATAATGACTTCACCCTCAATGTCAAAATGACGACTGAATCAACAAGGGTGAATTCCTGAAAACTTGGATTTGGATTACCAATGTCCTTGCCCCCCCCCCCCCCCCCGCCGCCGCCGCCGCCGCCAATGATTAGCGATGGAAAATTGCTGTGTTTAATTTTCGCAATTTCAGCGATTTTCACGGTACATACCGACTGGACTGCACGTGCCTCATCAATTGCATGAAGTATTTGCTGCTAATCGCAGCCGTCGCTGAGAGACTGTCGACGTCGATTTCGCAAATGATCTTCCATCGTGGTGAAGTCACCACACAGAAAAGAGTACCCCCCGTTATGATAGGTGAAATGCCTCCCTTCTAAAATATTAAAATGAACTTAGCCTAACATTTCTGGAGTACTGAAGATATGGTTCGGCTATATCAATAACTTTCGACACCTTGGCATGACCTGTGTATAACTCAAAAATCATAACTCTTATGAATTATTTTTTTTTCATCTGGAAATGAGAATATCTTTACGAAAAGAATCAAGCTCATATAACATATTAGGACTAATATGTGTGATTTTTTCCAAGTCGTATTATGCAGTTGGGCTACCTTTGAAAAATTCACAAAATATTCAAATTGCAATGACTTTGTTTATTAAAGGGGCTACAAAATTTTTTTTTCGATTACATGCTTCTTCATGCCAAATACGACGATTCAATAGAATGAGTACGATTTATCAGGTGAAATTCGGCAAAATAATAGTTTTTTTTTTTTGATCGCAAAGTGTAGGCATGTTACTTATTTCGACTTTTGTCAAAACCTACGCATCAAAAACGCAAAAAAGCGTTCTGCAGCCCGATTCTATACGGAATTCCGAACACAATTATCCAACAACATCTTTGTTTTCAACATCGATGAAGGAATGGTATCAAATCTACCAATTTCCGGTAATTAGCGATTGTCAACGGCTGGAGAGGCCATTATATTAATTCCCAGATCGCCCGTGGGATGCCTGTCAGAGATGATTTAAAGACCAACAAACGTATATTCACAAAATAGTACTTTTCAATGATTTCTCCAATGTCTTAATTCCAAAATAATGGGAAAATTAACAAAAAAAATCATTACAAAGCATCGTATTGTAAATATACGTTTTGTTAGTCTCCAAATCATCTCTCACCGACGTCTTACGGCCGTTCTGAAAATTAATATCATGGCCTCGCAAGCCGTTGACAATCGCTAATTACCAGACATTCGTAGATTTGATGCCATTTCTTTACCGTTGTCGGAGACAAAGATGAATGGTTGTATTCGGAATTCCATATAGAATCGGGCTTAGGAACAGTTTGCGCAGAACGTTGTGCGCACCTATGTTATCAGTAACCAGGGGGGTGACACAGACTGCTGGAAACGGTTCGCATTCTGAAAAATCTGAAATTCGCAAAAATCGCAAAAATCTGAAATTCACAGGACTTAACAACCAAATGATGGTCATGAAAAATTGCCATGTCTCGTTTATTTGAACTTCTGGTTCTACCGGAAATGAATCGATTTTCGCTGTTTTACTGACAAACCCATACTTTTTTCTCTGTATTACCTTTCTAAATGAAAGAATATATTCTTCCGAGTTGAGAATTTCATATATATATATAGGGCATTCCTTGCCAATGATATCCAAAAAATTGTAAATATACCCAGATCGAATCATAATGAATGCACTGTATAAAATTGTTGTTTGTCTATATACAGGGCGATCCTTCCCAATGACAAGAAGAAATTGTAAGTGTACGTAGATCGAATTGGGATTAAACGCACTGTATAAAATTATTATATTTGTCAATATATAGGGCATTTTTTTTATGTGAAATTTTTAATTTGGATTTTTTTTTTTGATTACTTTTTAATCCTTTTTCTTCCCCTGACAAACCCATCCGTTCCTTTCTTTTTGATGAACAGTACTTCAAAAACTGTTTTTCCAGCTTGTTTGGTCGTGTTTTGCGGCTGTACAGTGCGACTCTATGGCCGCAAAACACGACCGAAAAGGCGTACCTACTTTACGGAAACGTGATCGAGAAATGATGTTCTGACCTCGGCCGTAGGATTTTACGACGTCAGACGCATAATCCTCACTCGGTTCATAAATTCCTACTTTACGGCCTAGGTACAAGAAATACTATAAAATGAGAAGTTTTAGCCGGTGTCGTTGGTGGTTAGCCGACAGGATTCCTAGGCCCGCTCACAAATGATGCGCGCGCTCGTCAGAGTTCTCGCATTTAGTTATAGAGGTGGTAGCATACCCTATATAGGCCCCTGATATAAAGAATACCTATAAATTTGAAATAAAAAATGTTGAATATTCATTCGCGACCGTTACAATAGGCAGTAGTATTGACAAATTAAAAAAAAAAAGAAGTTGTTATAGAGTGTGTCGCGAAATTCGCACACTCAATGCATACCAGTGGATTGCTACGAAAAATTGGAACGAAAGTTACTTATGCAAAAAAGTCCGCGCGAGCTTAGTTTTCTCGTAAAATGAACGTATCAACAAAACAATTAGCGTTCGGCTTCAGAACAGGCTGGTTAATATCCGCAACACCGCCCATCCCACTACTGAAAACAAGACGGGCGGAGCGAGGAACTCAACACATTTATGTCTTGTTCTCGATAATAGTAGAGCGGCGATGCGGATTTCAGCTGGACTTTTATAAAGCCGAAGGATGATTAGTTTGTTGATGAGTTCATTTTAAAAGAAAACTAAGTCCTCGCAGACCATTTTGCATAGGTTACTTTCGTCTTAATTTTTCGTAAAGTAATTCGCTTGTATGCAGCGAGTGCCCGAATTTCGCGACAACCTGATATATTGAGGAAGGAATGGGTCAGAAGACATAATGAATCAATACCTGCAGTCATGATATCCACTAGTAAGTATAAATATATAATAATAACATAATATAGTACTAGCTGATAATTGTTCTCGTTCGCTTGCTTCGCTCACTCACTCGATTGGTGGAGCATTGTTCCTTGCTCACTTCGTCCGCTCGGTTGTTGGTAGTATTTTAAACATCAATATATTGTGTAGATCAGCTGGGTGGTCTTACCTATTCCAGTCTTTTGAGAGCCACAACCATCGACTGGGTAGTTCGCGTGTGTGTGTGTCTATTCGGCGTGAAGTCCAAAAACGGGTACATTACGTTTTGGCGCTACCGTTTTTGCGGCGATCATTTTGGCGCTGGAACGTTTTGGAGCCGAGCCGTTTTGGCGTGGGACGTATTGATGCCAGGACATTCCGACGCCGGGACTTTTGGGCGCTGGGACGTTGAGGCCTGGGAGGTTTTTCGAGTGCCGGAGCTTGTATGGATTCTGGATTGTTATCGCATGTGTGTATGTTGGTGGATCAATGGAGTGGCTTAAATTATTCTAACCGTTCGACTGCCAAGCTACCTTTTTGATTGTTAAAACAACGTCTCAACGCCGAAAGTCCTGGCGCCGAAACGTCCGATAGTACTTCTTTATACGTCATAGAAGAGATTTTCCAACCAACCTCTCCCGATCGTGCATATTTTTCAACTCTGAAATATATCTTACTCTCCCTATTACTACTCTCTTACTCTCTAATTTTTTTCCTCTTCAAATCCGCTTTCATTGTCAAAACCTGAAGACGTGTTCGTTACCGACACCTGATTTATTTTTGGAATTTATTATAATACATACATACAATCAAAATCATGACATCTGGTGTGAAAAATATACCCAAGAATCAACTCTCAAAGTAAAAAGCGTTTTTAACTGAAAGTGTTAATTCAAATTCAATGATGCACGCATTCCCACTTACGTAGACAACCCGAAGTACAAAAACTACGAATCATAACTCCGAGACATCGTAATCTTCGTTGTCAACGACTTGAGGCACGAGAACTATGAAGCGCGAATCCTGGACATCGTAATGTACAGAGTAGACGAACTAAAGCGCGTGAACTACTGAGCGTGGCTCCTGGGCAGAAAGCGCGAAGACTACGAACCGAAACCCCAGGATATCGTACTCTACTACACATACGACCCAAAGCACAAAACCTACCCAGAGCGAATCCTAGACATCGTTATCTACGACGTAAGCCACCTGAAGCACGAAAACTACGATCCTAAGCCCTAGTACGTCATAGCCCACTACGAAAACGACGAAGCTCGTAAGGCATCATAATACAGCACGTAAACGACTGAGAGCACGACATCTACGAACCAAAACTCCAGGACATCGTAATGGATCACGTATACGAAGTGGAATGCGAGACTACTAGGCACGAGTCGTAGGTATCGTCATCTACAACGCCAACGACCTGAAGCACGAAAACTACGGAGCGTGAACCGAAACCTCAGGACATGGTAAGCTACTACGAAAACTACCTAGCGCGCGAAAACGACGAAAAGAACCGAAACTCGGAGGCATCCTCATCTACTGAAACTGAGTATAGCATCATTATCATCGTATACTATACCGTGAGCGTCAGGTGAACAGGGTCAGTGAAACGACGATGGCGCTAGCTTTCTTGAAATTTATAAGGGAAACTAACTCACATCCCGAAAATATCCCTAGGCCTTTCGAAGCGTAGATGCGGACCGCCATTAAATATATTAGACAGCTATCGAAATGTTTTTCAAGGTTATTTTTCACAGGTTACAAAGATTTGCAGTAGAATTTTTATAATTTCCAGATATGTGTTTAAAATAACTAACGATTAACCAAAAACGCGGTAGTTCGCTGATCTATTGTCTTGATGTAAAACATTCATCACGTATTTTCACTATTTCGCGTACAACTCTACAATACTCTATAACCCTAAAAACACTTCTGATATCTTTCAACCAAATACAATGGCCGTCTCCGCGGACCATGGAGTAAACATATGAAATCACAACTAAACTAGGGATATTCTTGGTGTATTGGCTCTCCCTTTAAATTTCAAGAAAACTAGCGCCATCATCGTTTCACTGACCCGGTTCACCAGACGCTCACGGTATGTAGAAATTTTCTGTGACATCCGGAAATTTGGAAACCCGATTTACGGACTTTAACACATAAGGAGATAGTTCTCTAAAATTCATGACATCTGAACATCCCGTTTTGAACTTTAATATTATATGAACCTAAAAAATTAATAAAAATAGCCGCATTTCATTGAAAAATAGGTCTGGATGCATCGAGAAAAAAAAAAAAAAAAAAATTTGTATAGTATTTTGCCGGAAACTCAAACTCGCACCGAAAATAAAATTACATCCACCTCCGTTGATGGCCAAAATATAATTATACTGTATATTATACACTATAAAAAAATATAATAGGACCACTAGATTGTCACCGGCGTGGGGGTTTTGGAAGAGTTTTTTTTCAACCCCGGCGGGGTGGCTTAGGTGGTGAACTAATGAACAGGGCTCTTCGTCTGGGTAGCGGTGGAGCGATCAAGGGCATCGACGGCGGGTACGTGACCACGGATCGTACTCGGGGTACCTTCGGCGGGGTTTCCCAAATCTGCATCCCTCGGGTGGCAGTGGTTGGCCGGTCAGGCCGAGTGGCCTTGCGTAGTGGGATTGATGGCGGTGGGGTCAGTCGCGGGGTCCGTGTGATCACCGGTCGGGGTCTCGTACGCGCGGAGGTGGATGCGGGGCCGATGGCTCGAGGTGACCTGTTCGCCAGAACTACTGGGGTACCCCGCTTTACCCCGAGTATGTGGGTAAGGGCCTGCCGAGGGTGGTAGACCTCAAGCGGTTCCGGGAGCTCGGCGATTCGGAGATTAGCTAACCACGTCTGGTCAGAGGCGTAGGCCCAGGCCAGCCGGAGCTGGGTGACGACGGCGTCCGGGAGCGGATCCTCGCCCAAACGGCACGGAGGTAGGACGACGGGGCGGCTGTGGCGGCTGGGTCGGTAGCGGGCTCGTTGTAGCAGCAGAGGAGGAGGAGGCAGGGAAGGTTTAGTCATTCAAAATTATTGATTTGGAGGTTTAAAGTCGTTATTGGTGTTGTCTGTTCGCTCTCCAGTCGAAGAATGATAAATTATTGTCTTTTGGCCGGGCTTATATACAATGTAACGGCGATGGGGATTGGGTCGGGCCTTGGCTAGATAATGATAGGCTAGGTGCCCTATGGTGGGGATACTCAGACCGCTTTCCACCGCACCAGACTACTATTGGCGCGGGGCACCGGTGCGCAGTAAGTATTACGCACTGGTTTACAGGGTGCGTTATTTCTATTATACAGAGAGCGTCATTTCTATTATACAGGGAGCGTCATTTCTATTATATGTAAGTCTATGAAGTATTGCGCCCTGGTTTACAGGGTGCGTCATTTCTATTATATGTAAGTATATGCGGGTAACAAGATGCCTCTGAACCCTCTTTTCTTAACACGGTTTGTTTCACTATTTCTATTAGCGGTACATTCGCCTCATTCAATAATTAATACAATACTTGTGACGTATGACTACAGATCCAGTCTCTGAAATCTCCTTATAGTACCACCTGAAAAAGTTGTTCTTGGTCTATCGATAATACTTGCCTCAGTATCTACATCTGAAGTGATCATACTTTTAGACTATGTATCAGTTTGAAGCGAACGAAAATTGAACCGTTATCTAGTTGAACTTCATATGTTCCAACTCTTATCATTTGTTAAGTTTTTCCCAACGACCAGACATGGTTCAACTTGTATCTAAACTCTGGTACTGTTGTCACCGGCTTGCTGTTAGGGAGGGGAACAGAGAGAGGGTGCAGCGTTGTAATTATGGCATCGCTAAGCCTGTTTGGCGCTAGTTGGTTTTGGAGGGAGGGTGGTGAGGAAGATCGCCTGTCTTAGGGGTGCTGGTAGCGCAATCAAGAGCGTCGACGGCGGGTTTGTGACCATTGATCGGACCCAGGGTCCCTTCGGCGAGGTTTCCGGGATCGGTCCTTCCTTGGTAGCGGTGGTCGGTCAGTCTGGTCGAGTGGCCTTGCGCAGTGGTACGGAGGCAGGTGTAGTCAACTGCGGTATCAGCGGAACTACAGGACGGATGTCAGCGAGACGTTAGAGTGCTTCCCAGGCGGTGAAACTAAGCAAGTACCTCTGAGTGGCCTGCCGGCGAGGACAACTGCTCTACCTCGTTTCACCCCTGGTACGAGTAACAGGGCCCGCTGAGGATACTGTACCTTGAGGGGCACTTGGTACTTCACGGTTTTCAGCCTAGTTAACCAGGTTTGCTCAAACGCGTAGACCCCGATCAGCCAGAGCTGCTCGCTGGTGGTGTCTGGGAGATGTTCCTCGTCTCAGTGGCACCTAGGTAGAACGATGGGGTTGCTACTGGGGCTTAGTCGGGATTCGGCCTTTGGTACCGGAGGAGGGGTAAGCAGGGAGATCAAGACATTCAAAGCGTAAGTTAAGGCTTAAAGGTCTTTATTGTAACTTTTCTATAGTTTTTATGAGTTCAGCTCGTGAAACATTATAGCCGTTATTATTATTTTTTGCCTGAGGCAGTAATTTGGATAGGATTTGAGTTTTTCATTAGAATTTGGGCTTCTGGAGGAAACAGAATAACCTTTTAATTATTAGTGCCTGTTTCCGACCACGGGTTTCACCGTTGCCGTAACTTAAGCTGCAGACCAGGGTTTTTACGCCGTGCCTGTAGGTCGGACACGAAGTCATTGACTTCACTTTCAAACTTAGGGTCTTACGCGGTCGCAGTATGATCAGTGCACTGTCGTCGTAGTTGTATCTAAGCTAGCTAAATTAAGTATTGGTAATAGGCGGCTTAGCGGCTCAGAGACAACCGAATTCGAATCAGTTTTCAGAAATAACAGGTTTAATTAAACAAAAGAAAATAAAAGTAAATCAAAAATTACAAAGGTGATTTAAATCTGAGCAGAGCTTAACATAGTTAAATGTAAACAGCTATCCTAAATAGAGCGGAACGCTTGTTAATCTGCTAGTCGAATTCACTGAATTTAAATGTCTAATTTCTATTCTAAATCTACTATCGCCTCTAAATTCTCTTGAAACTTTGAAACTATTCGTTTAATAAGTTTGCTACGCTAGCCGATTTGCTTGGCAAGACTTCCAAGTATGAGTTAACTGATGAATTTATAATTTTAAGTAAAGTCAAAGTGATTGAAATGAGCCTGAGTGAAGTTAAGTCCGAGGATCGCTCAAGACGAGTTCACTTAGACAACGCTGCTGTTCACCCCACGACACGCCTTTTTGTACGGTTCGTAACGACGTCATCCCCACTATTTCCAAAAGTTTCGGTCGTCGTTCACGTTGCGCGTTTAGCATGCGCGCTGGCTTCGGTCGTTGCTCGGTTGAAAGATCGAACACACTATATTATCAAGATTCGCGGCAGCGAATCGCCGCCAAGTACCCGTAGGCAGGCGAGAGCTAGTTGGGAATTATTTTCTCGGAGGAACTAGTTATACCTGTAAGCACGGTGTCATAACTCCGGAACGCGTCAATATTTTTCGATGAAATTCACACGACAGAAAGTCCCTTCCTACATGACCTCGCTGTATAAATTTGACCAAAATCGGTCGACTGGTTTTCGAGATATTGGTCTCGAAAGATGATGAAAAAACGTCTTCTTCTCCACCTCCTCCTCCATCGTTTTCGCTAGACGCTAGCTATCGACATCTATTCCGAATGAACGGTTATATCGAATGACTTCAAATTTGGACTGTGGGTATGTGTTATGAAAATCTCGTCCCCTCTTGTCTTGAGGCGAAATCCATTGATGCTAACGGTGTTTCTTTTTATTCATTACAATAATTTATTGATTACGACAATATTTGTGAAACGGTCTAATAACATATGTTCTTGAAATTTGGACTGTGAGGTGTTTACATGTCAATATTGACTTAATTCAATTCTCGTCAAAATCGATTAATAACAACACTTATTCCGATTATATCTTCCAAATGAGTTGATATTATTCAATGAAAATTGTAGGGATTTATCTCTCACACTTGCCGAGTTTGCGGTCCAAATTTGAGCCAAATCGGTAGATCAGTTTCTGAGATATTCACCACCAAAGTTGTATGTATAAGTCAAGTCGCGAAATGAGCTTTGTGACAATATGGCAGCTCGACAGCAGTATTAGGCAGCATCAAATTACATTGTGTAATTCATCACATTTCCATTATAAATTACAGCTGTAATTTGTAATTGAAAATGAATCAATCACAAATTACTTTAGTAAAATTGTAATTTGTAATTAAACCGAAACCTAATATCCATTACAATTGTTATTGTAATTGAACCGAAATCCATTACCCATTACAATTGTAATTTGTAATTAAAAGGAAATCCATTACCCATTACAGTTGTAATTTTAATAAAACTGAGATCCATTACAATTGTAACTCGCAATTGAAAAAAAAAAACAATTACTATTTCTAAATGTAATCAGACTTTTTTTTTGAATCAATTTAAATTGTAAAATGTCATATTTAACTTTCCGTAAATGTGAATGTGAATGTGGATGATTTGGTATACGTTCAAAATCATGTATATTTATAGGTACGAGAATAAAAAGGGGGGGAAGAAATTATCATTATATATGTGTTGATTCCGTCAATACGGACATCTTTAAGCAAAGGCGAGTGCACGCAGTCACATACTGGGGAGTATTGCAATAAATTACATCTCAGTAATATGTGCGGAAAATGCCACATTGGCTTTTCCGTGAAGTCGAGGATTAGTATAATATCCAGGAATGATCTATGTATACACCCTAATTTTAATTTCAGAGTGATTACTGCAGAGTTCAAACTCTTCAGAAATGATATCCTTCAATCGAACAAAGTTTCATACCGAACAAAAGTGCGATATAGGTTGTAACGTGTTTCCTAAAAAGAAAGGAATAGATAGAGGGTGACTTCTAGCGTAACCCTACGGTGTGGTTTCTAATTTATATCAACAGTTTCAAAAAGAATTAATTCGTTCAAATATATCAGTAGGTATCAATCAGAAAATAATCAACTAGATCAGATGCAATCAGAGACTTATGACGAATGAGCTCGGCCAACAGAATAAAGACTAAAAGCATACGGTAGAGGGGATGGATTTGCCGGATCAAACTATTGAAAAACAAAATTATCCTTCAATGGGATAAGTTTTCCATATGTTTTTAGAATCATGTGATCGAACAAGTTCAACTTCAGAATTCAAGATATTATTTAACATTTCGGAGAATTTATGAACAGCCAACTTGAGCGGGATAAAAATAACTAATCAAGAAACAAAGGTTTAACAACAGCAAAAGGTGTGATTAGACTCGCTGAAAGGTCAGTATATACGCTGTTATCAGATTAAAATTCAGAGAAATAACTCGAATATAAAAACGGTTAGACTTTGCTGAGTCTACCGGGAAAATACTCAAAATCAATAGCAGCGCAATATTCGCCATTATGAAAAGTTATCAAACATCGGAAGGAAGGCGGTCCATTAACGAATCAAGAAAATAAACCTAATAATAACTTGAACCTTAGGCTACAACCACGCTCGCTACTCCAGGGTTCCACTCGACAGATCGCATAAAATATAAAATCGCAAAGGTTAAATAATCAGTGATAATAATAATATTCAAAATGAATAGGAAATATCAAAGAAATCAAAGAAAACTAGACATATCGGGTAAATAGCAGAGCCACGACAAGTATCCTGAAACACACAATCAGATATCAGAGAATTACCATCAAAATAATAGTAGTAATTAACACAGATTTCGACAAAATGTAGTGAGAACGATAAGAGAAGAAATACGCCGAAGTACTAAATAGAACCGTAGAACCTGTAGTGAGCTTCTACCCTGTAGCTATCTGCTGCCACGTTACTTGGGTACAAATCAAAACCCTGTAACTGGTTGCAAAATGCAACGCCACAGTTTATAATAAGTAATTCAATTAAATTTTTCGATTGAGCACGCTCTCAGTTTTACTACACTCAGAAATTGTGACTGATGCTAGAAAAGACTTCAATTACACTTAGAAGTAGTAATTTATTCTTTTAAATTACATATGACAATTGCAATGGGGTAATTGATTTCGGTTTAATTACGAATTACAATTGTAATAATTAATGGATTTCGGTTTATTACAAATTACAATTTGTAATTTGTAATTAATCAATTACAAATCCACCCGACACTGCTTGACAGCGCCACTCGCGGCTCTCGCTATAAAATGTCAAAATCGATTTTTGACTACAGATATAGGGTCGATGAACAATCGAATATATGGTCGTACCATAACCTCATCTTGTATCAATAAAACCATGTCAGTGATCGGGACTAGCATATTTCGTGTTTTGCGGTATTCATGTACAGCTTCCCAGTGGCTCACTAAAACTAATCATATCTGCAACCAGGATATTACACATCAATTACATACACATTGTCACGGTAATTCAGATTTTGTAGCTGACAATGACACCTCGCGTTAGGGTTAATCCCACATATGTAGTCGAGGCTCTTGATAATCAATGTAAAAAGGTTATTTTTCTTCGTCACTCTGTTACTGAGCTGCAATATTGTCCAGCGGTGATCGCTAAGCCGCGACGGTGAATGCCGAGCTGCGACATTGGTCAGTGAGCATTCCTAAGCTGTGATTTTGGTTAGCGATCTATCCCAGAGCTGTGACGGTGAATGCTGAGTCGCAATATTGGTCAGCAAGCGGTCCTGGAGCTGAGGACTCAGGGATCAATTTTAGAGCTCCCTAAGTAAGTAACTCTTTATTTCATCGAAAGTGATACGAAAGCTGTAGAACCACAATATTTTTATCGAATAATTGATTATCTGTATTAGAATAGGGGAGACCGGGGCATAGCGGCCCACCCGGGGCATAGCGGCCCACCCGGGGCATAGCGGCCCACCCGGAGCAAAGCGGCCCACCTCAAAAATCGACCAAAAATTTTTTTTTCGCAGCTTCTGCAAAATTCCATCGGTTATTATTTTTTGTGGCTTTTAACCATCAAGTGGATTTACTCTCATCCAACTTTGACTAATTTCACTGGAATTTAACTTTGACTAATTTCACTGGAATTTTGCGGAAGCTGCGAAAAAAAATTTTTGGTCGATTTTTGAGGTGGGCCGCTTTGCCCCGGGTGGGCCGCTATGCCCCGGTCTCCCCTACTCCAGATCAATACATGGGAGAGTGAGACTAGATCAGAATAGCCGACATTTCAAGACGGCATACATAGCCGCTAACCCTTACATCACAAGAAACAATAAATACTATAACAATAGTGTAAACTACAAGAACAAACCTGAAAACATTGAACAAATGGATCACAATAACTATTGAAGCGCTAAATTCACATTAAGATTGTATAAGAAAAAATTAAGTTCTACTCAATAAATTATCTATGTTTGTCACAGTTGACGGTTGAAGTGAAGGTGTTTTTTTCACTAAATGTTTCTCCCCTTACCCCACTTCCGAAAGTATTTCTTGAGATAACTACACTATAATAATGTATATAAAATTGGTATCACTAGTACTGATCCAGGGACAACGACTGTGCCACGCTTAGGATGCGCGGTATAGGCCACCGATGATACCCCCATAAGAAATAGCACGAGTTGCATCGTCGGTCGCCTATTTCGAGGATCCTAGGCGCAGTAGAATAACCCTGGGCAGAAACACATAACTTCTGTAAATACAATATGTTCTGTGAATGATCGGGGGTTTGTTGAGATCGTCGGTTGAATGAGACAGCGATATCAAAGTTGCGTACTTGCAAAAAGTAGTGAAATCCCAAGCAAAAACATCGTAGATGTAAAAAAAGGCGCCAAGTACCTACACAAAAATCACAATTGATTCAATAGTAGAACGTGTCGCCAGAATAGCCAAGCACCGAATGTACCCCTGCGATCTTTCAGCAAGTCTACGCCTCGAAGTTGGAGTTTCGTGTGAGGATATCGAAACATCATTCCAAGAGCTACGTACTTGGCGGGCACATTCGGTTCCTGAGAGCTATACGGACAACCCGCTTCGTTTCACGAAAAAATTGAGTTTTTCATACGATAGCAATGAAGTACAGTGGAATACTAGTTATTCCAACCAATAATCTTATCAGAAAATACTCCTGTCCTTAAGCATACGTATAACTTTACAGACATGAATACCTTGTATAATAAATAATAATCTTGGTCGTTCCACGGTCATTCAATTATCAGATCAGACCCGGAACTCTGAAATCACGTGCCTTATTATGGAGCCAATGAGCGATGTACAGTAAGTTTTCCTGTGATAGTTAGCATATCGTAGAGCTCATGTATGTAATATCAATTATGGAAGAACAAACTTAATTATTTGCAGACCTGTTGAATCGAGAAAAGATTGGCTTGGTGTACCTATACTATGTCATACAATCTTGCTCACGATGCATGAGCGTGTGGTATACAAGCATATACACGTAGTGGGAAGAGCCGATAGCACTTCCGTAAACTCGTACGTGCTAATCTTTCAACTGCCCCGACAAAGTTATCCCACAAGATCGGAAGTTGCATTTTAAATGAGTGTGTATGGAACCGAACCAATTTTATGTGCCAATCGGACATTCGTCAGTCGCAATGCAAGATTCATGACGTGTATATATCCCTCGACCGGAAACATAGTACTTTGAGACATCCATCAACCGCCAAGTACCGATACAAGCAACTGTTCACAGTTCGAAAGAACTGTTAGACAAACAACCAAACACAGAATAAAACTGTAAGAAGTCGTGTCTTATTAATCGATAGCTTTTGGATGCCAGATTTGATGAATAAACAGTACGGAAAATGGTTGTAGAAAAATGGTTTGCAAGATACGTGAAAGTACTATCAGTTCAAAGCCAAAACAACCAACACGAAGAAGAAAAACCGAATGTGCCCGCCAAGTACGTAGCTCTTGGAATGATGTTTCGATATCCTCACAGAAAACTCCAACTTCACGACGTAGACTTGTTGAAAGATCGCAGGGGTACATTCGATGTTTGGCTATTTTCTTGATTTCACGACAGAGACTGGCGACACGTTTTACTAATAAATCAATTATGATTTTTGTGTAGGTACTCGGCGGATTTTTTCACATCTACGATGTTTCAACGTGGGATATATTTGTGCTGGTCGATAACTATTTTCTTCAATAACTCTCTCCAAGAGAACGCGGAAATCCCTACTGGCAGTAGTATTACAGGACAGTTTTTCACCTTGGACGGAGAGTACATGTATCCCAAGGCGCTTCTTGAATTTTTCAAGCCAGCCATTGCTAGCTTTGAAATCCGGAGGCCCGCCCATCATGCCATTCAAAGCAATAACCTTTTCTTGCAAAATGGGACCAGATACCGGTTTATTTAAACTGCTCTTCTGTAAAAACCATGATAAGATAGCTTTTTGAACCGAATTTATCCCACTGCCACTCACTCTTTTCTGAGAACCGTTAGCATACATTGCCTTGGCGTTATATGATTGTGTGTGTATGTTCTCTTCATTTGAGTAAATTCGGTGAATAGTTCTTTTGCACACACCGAACTCAATGGCAAGCACATTTTCACTTTTTCCAGTTTCTAATCTGTTGATGATAGTCGTCTTCTCTTTTAATGATAAATTTTTTCTTTGCTTTTGAGCCTCCATTTCACTGTTTTTAGACCGTATCAAAAAAATAAAATTTGAAATAATTCTCCATAAGAAGGTAAGTAAAAGAATTATTGTTTTTATATTACACTTACAAGGGGACCGTACGGCAGTCGGATTTTTGTAATTTTTCATACTCATGGTACGCGAAGTTCAGAGCACGAATATTAATATCCCAAAGCAGTTCGACGCCATACTCAGAAATTTTCGAGAAAATTGACTTTGAAGTTTTCGAGCGCACTCTCATCCCACAAAGATGCAACGATAGTCGAAACGGGCTCGTAGCGTACCCGGTAGCGCTCGAGTCTAGTAATCGCGGGGTCGCTGGTTCGAGTCTCACTTCGAAATTTTTTTTTTTTTTTTAATTTTTTTTTAATTCGCATACCTCCGTCATTTAAATATCCCGATAAATTTTTGTTGTATATAATCACATATTATTATATATAATTAATATAATATGTCTATATATGTTTATATATGGACAAAATCCATATATAGTTATTTATGTACAAAATTCATTATAGTTATACATAATTATATATTTTCTCATATATGATCATATATTATTTATATATAACAATAGGTGATTATTTATAAAAAAATAAATAAATAATCCCGGGATAAAAATCATAAAATCTATGCTAATTCACATATATGTAATTATAATTGTCAATGATAAATGCAAGTCTTATTTTTGATTATCTCTTGCTTGAAATTGCAAATAGGCGACGTAAAAATATCCAGTAATAATATTTACATAAACTCCCTTGTAGATTAATAGGAATATAAATAGAAGAATAAATGTTGAAATATGTGAATATAACGCTTGCTTTGGCAACCGTCGATATTGTGAATAACAGTTCTGCGTACATCGTTTGCCTTCTCCGGTCTTCAATAACATGATCAGATATGCGTGGTTTGCTTCGAAACTTTGCGATCAAAGAGAAATCTTCATGAACGTGAATGAAGTTTGTTTTTCGATCGATGTATTGAAAAAAAATTGCAAATGTAACAATGCAGCGTTTATACGGTGTGCGAGGTGCCGTGAAAATTACTGTTTTCCTTGTTTTTACGATGGTTATCACTCTGGCTCGTGTAACATTACACCCGATGTATAAAACAAACGAATACAGACCGAATAATAAAGTATTCAATTCCTTACCCGACGTTTTTCATTTTCATCCTAAAAATGTTGTTGGTTATAAATATTGATACTTGAAAATGTATGTTTATAATCAAGAGATAATTAAAAATATGACTTGCGTGTTTTCATTTAAAAAAAATGAAAAAAAAAAAAAAAAAAAAATTCGAAGTGAGACTCGAACCAGCGACCCCGCGATTACCAGACTCGAGCGCTACCGGGTACGCTACGAGCCTGGTTCAACTATCGTTGCATCTTTGTGGGATAAGAGTGCGCTCGAAAACTTCAAAGTCAATTTTCTCAAAAATTTCTGAATATGGCGTCGAACTGCTTTGGGATATTAATATTCGTGCTCTGAACTTCGCGTACCATGAGTATGAAAAATTACAAAAATCCGACTGCCGTACGGTCCCCTTGTTAGATAATATTTTTCAACACTTTAATGTCCCCTTAAGAATATAGCCGCTACTATTGCATAGCTTGCACTGAATTTGAATTCTGTGAGCGCCTTGATATTTATACTCGTATCGATTCTAGATGTTTCGATTCTAGCGAGTTCCGCGTGGAGAATATTCTAGCGCCGACGCAAGTGACGAGAGGTTATGTTCGGTTCGGTAACGGCGCAAACACGGGCTCACACGAACCTACGGGTGTGTTCGAATGTGTTAGTAGAAAATAGGCGGAGCTTTTGGAAGTTGAATTTGGACTATATGAAAGGTTGAACCAATCCAGAGGGGACCATATGGAAGGTTTTACTCTACTATTATTGTTATTTTTCATGATACATATGTGCTACTTTGTGTTTCTGTATTTTACACATACTTTTCAGGAGCAAATATAAATAATAATTATAAGTGAAAATTGACAATAGGAATAAGTGAACGTTTTTTCTATATGAACTAAATCTCATCTAATCTGAATCTCATCTCTCTCTATAAAATCTATCCTATGTTTCCTTTGCCTCAGAGCCGAGAGAAATAAACGTTTGGTGTTTCATTTTCAATACACATTACCATATAAGATTTGATGAAAACATATTATAATCGTATACTGATGAATTGAAAGGGTGTATAAAACGAATAATTGCAATATGTGATAACGTACACGCTTTTTACACGTATATGATAAGAGATTGGCAAATCATGTCCGTGCTGTGAATTATAAACATTCATTATACGTATTCATTTTCATTTGTATTAACCTATATACTACGTATATGCGATAGATACTTATTTCCAGAAAATTGACCGAATAATACTCGAGTAATCATTATCATGAGATTCAATATAAACGTATCCCCCAAAAGCACCTCGAGTGCAAAAACTTTGCGCTAACTATATCAAAACGTAGTACTGATCAACAAAAATTTGTTAACAAAATACTCGAAGAAGTAGCATTTCGATGGCTGGGCGGGAGAAGAGCCTATCTCAGAAAATGCGTAAAGAAGAGTCTATCGGAAGCGCGGCGAAGGCATCGGAAGCGAAACGAAGTTTTCGTAAACCATCGAAAGCTGTTGGCCGGATCCGATCTTCAAAAAACGACTTGTAAATTCAAAGTAAAGTGAATTAAAACATGTCCAAGTGCTCATTCGATTCGGGATCACGACTAGCAAAATGTGCGGAGGTTTTATACCTGCCAATAAACAATTGCAAAGGTTATAAAAAAATTAAGATTCGGAATATGAGGGGGTCTAGTTTTTCGCGAAAGGCTCAAAAACTATAAGTGATAGCGCCAATTTTAAAACAAGATTTTCAAAGATGAAGGAATTTCCCATGAAAAAGTCTGAACTCTCCATACATATTATTAGCGTTTATCTCTTCATTATTACTGAATTCCTGATTCATTTATAAATTCTACGTTATAGCCAACTACCGTTGTCGGAGAAAGAAGTATTCAAATAAATATAAGTAATCTACTGCCGGCCTTCGTTATAATTGCGATGAATCGGGACAGATAATTATCATCACCTCAAAGGCTCGACTCGTCAAATAAACGAGAAGATAAATATGATTATTATTCCATAGCACTTCGGTAATAATTTTAATGAACAACTATCGCTATAAAATTTTCAAAAAATTAGTTTATTTAATTACTACTTCTAATTATATTATTTTCATCTCCATTCTCTACAACTGTCATCAAGAAAATAAATCATACGTTCGGCCATGTGTCGTGCGCGATTATGCTGCCTCCCGTGGGCCATAGAGAGCGTTAATGCATGATAGACCGACAAACTCGCTCGGATTTTATGTGTATCTGTTAGCATAGTATAGATATAGAGATTAGTGTTAAATCTAGTCTCATCGGGGTACTCTCTATGTATTTACATCCGCATAGTTTTTTTGCACGGAGCGAAAATCTGGTTCGACGACGACGGTGAAATTGCTGAGATGAAACTGACCCTCTCGATTTTTCAAATACAGTAGACTCCCGTTAAGTGCTCATGCTCGGGGCTGTAAACAACCTAAATTCGGAGAAATGCGCACTTAAATAGAACCCCCACTACGCATACTAGTTCTCGGAAATACTACACAGTATAATAGAACTAACAAAAGAATAGGCGGCTGAAACCACATCACCCATAGAGAGACGGCGCAAGAGTGGGGGATCTGTCGATTCTGCGAAATATGCCGAAAACGTCGAAATTCCACAAAAGCGAGCACTTAACGGGGGAGCACTTAAGTCTACTGTAATCTTATCTCAGCTATCCGTGCACCGATTGCATTGATATTAGGCTTAAATGAAATCTTTTTTGCATCTTATTACTGTAATAATTCGTTGAGCCCTGAGATATTGCCGATACACTGCAATAAAATAATATGGTTACCTCCACTCCCGCGCCGAGCTCCCGATCTAGTAAAAGAGAGTGATGGAGTTAAGACGAGATGATATTTTTTTTGTTATTTTTCTTAACGTACTCTGCGCGAGACTCTACCGAGTCTCTTGATCATATTTTGATACTGCAGATAAATTAAAAAGACGTATAAATTGAGTCATTTCCATACGTAATAACGATACGCTTCTCACACGCATTTGATGAGATCAATAAACCATGTTCGTATTGTAAAATATAAACATTCAATATACGGATCCATTTCCATTTGCATAAACTCATATTTTACGTATATAGTATGCACGCAATTTCAGAAAAATTGAAACGTATATTATTCATTGATCAAAGGATTTATTCGACCGTAAAACGTGTAAGATATGAGGAATTCTCCGTGAAACCGGACAACCATTTTCGATCGAAATTTCGATTCTCACGAAATTTTTCCACAAGGTCACAGCTCTTGAAAGGGATTTTCAGGAAATCTTTGGGAATTTTTGTGTTAACCGTTATCGCGAATGAATTCAAATTCTATCAAAAATGAATTTAATATTTTTTTTCTAGCGGACTCTGACAAATGAAAACTAAAAACTATAGAAAAATCGTTTTTTTTTCCGAATATCAGTTGAAAATGGTTTCAAATCTTTCAAAGCACGATATAGTCTATTTAAGCGTGATTGAAATGAAAAAAAAAATTCTCTACAACTTGGACACTTTTGTTCTTCATATCTCTTGATATCATTGTTTATATTGTAAAAAAGCCCCAAAAAATCAGTGATCTGGGAAACCCAAATTTGTCCATGGTAGAAATTATTTAAATACATTATCGGCGGATTCTGTATAATAAATGTCCCATTTTGTTTTTCTATGATTATTCACACTGGGGAATATAACATATTCATTTAAGAGAGATAAATTCATGATGACACTGACGGAAATAGGAAGGCGTTCAATTTCAGAAATGACGAAGCACTTTTTTTCGATGATTCCTTTCATGTATAAAATTTCACATATAAAAGGATGATTTCATAAAATCAAATTTTAAATCTAAAAAAATAAAATTTTGCATGTAATAAAATGATTTAGTGTGCTTTATCATCATTGAAAGTAAATGCCTTCCTATTCCCTTCAGTCTTATCATGAATTTTTTTGTCCTAAATAAATATCTACTTCATTGAAAAACAAAATGAGATATTCATTATACAAAATCTGTTGATAATGTATCTGAATGATTTCTACGATGGACGAATTTGGGTTTCCCAGATGACTGCTTTTTTGGGGCTCTTTTATAGTATACACCTCGGTATACACAATGATTTCGAAAGATATAAAGAAAAACAAAAGTGTCCATGTTGTAGAAATAATTTTTCTTTTGCTTTCACTTACGTTCAAATAGTCTATCAAGTGCTTCCAGAGATTTTCAACCATTTTCAACTGAAAGTTCAGAAAAAGATTTTTTGTCCGGTCCACAAGAAAAATGAATATTAATTTCATTTTTGACAGAATTTGAATTCCTACACGATAACTATTAGCACCAAAGTTTCCGAAAAATTTCGGAAAATCCCTTCCAAGAACTCAGACCTTTTGAAAAAATTTCGTCAGAATCAAAGTTTTTGTTGAAAATGGTTGTCCGCTTTCACAGAGAATTTCCCATGTACGAATATTCTATGTTTTAACAATAAACGTTTTATAATTCTATGTTTGACAATAAACGTATGTCATAATCATGTAATATTAGTATGATTATATATGGGGCATTCCATGACAGCTCGACCCAGCCGTAACCCCTGATCTTTCAAATCGGGTCCACGATGTTTCATATCATTTTTCCGACTTTATATAGCAACTAGTATTATTTTTCAGATTTTTCGAAATAAATTTGAGCGCGTCATGAATTTTTAAAATTTGCTTTTCCAACGCCTCAATGGCCGTGATCGAAAGTCTGAAAAAATTCTCAAAAATCCTATGTCAGAAATGATAAATTTTTTACCTGAAATTCAAAATGTCTCAGCTTTGGCTTCAACCTGTTTATCAGCTTTTTTTGCAAGTCGTGAATTTTCAAACTTGAGTACTTCATATCTATTTACACAGGGTGAGTTTTCTCTAGTATCGCATAAGGGATTGGCTTATCATGGTAAATGCTCCGCCCCTTTCTATTCATATTTGTTATCATCATATCCAGAAACCTCACTCTGTTATTGCTAATCTGAATAGGAACATACCTGTTCTAGACTTGAAAATAAGAATAGTGTTTCTTGATATGACGATACCGAGTGTGAATAGAAAAAGGCGGAGCGTGTGCAATGATAAGCCACTCCCTTATGCGATACCAGATAGAACTGACCCTGTATATTTTTTTTATTAAGTATAGATATTCTATCATTATGAATATTTTTAAAGTAGTTCACATACCAGGGTATTGTCTTTAAAATCTTACTACGTATGCACTTATTAGAGCAAAAATTCATGGTGTGCAAACATGTGCAAATGATGTGCAAACAATCGTAAAACAAATTGAAAATTCGAAACTGGGGGTCGACCACCAAAAATATTTTCAACAAATAGTTATGAGTGGGTGTTTTGCGAGCAAATATTTTTTTGTGCAAACGATTGGACAGTATAATAATACAAATTTCTAAGCTTTGGGGGTCATATCGGTCAGAAACCTGGCATTGTCATCTCCGGCACAGTCGCCAACGTACTTCAATCATAGTATCATTGGCTCTGCCGAATACTGCGTCAACCGTGCGATGACATAATCACGGGACGCCATTGTGTTATATTTACGGCCTTGCACTTACTTCATAGAGGTAAAAGAAAATACCTAAGAATTCGGTAGTGCCGGAGATCCTGCTGCATTTTATATTGCCAGAAATTTTTAATTTCCGTGTAATGTTGACAGGTGAGGGATGAATGGCAAAGAGCTGCGGTACTTCCAGTGGAGAAGATAAGTCCACCAGACAATTCTGCCTGTACCTATGGTGTCTCCTGATCTTCTCTGCGGACTTTGATACATGGATTTATCGATTGGAGAAGAGCAGCACGAATTCGCCACGTTGCCAGCATTGCGAGACCGGACTGCTAAGCAAGAAACGTTTGTAGTTCGTTGCCCAACATGACTGTGAGCAATACAAAGTCAGTTTCAAATCCACGCTAAATAACAAAATGATGAGCATCTCCGACGCTACAATACCTAGCTAGGTATACACTGGACTACATTCTGTCAGTCTCATTATTGTGTCATTTATCGTATTATGTAACAAAATGTAGTTTCACACTAATTAGCTTGCGTGTTAGGATGTTATTTTAACAGAGCGTAAGTAATAGTTTATATACAGTCGAAAAGTGCGTAATTCTATTCACTTTGTAAAATATAAAAATCCCTTGTTTGATCCTATGACCAGAGGCTATTACATTGTAATTAGTTGATCCGCGGAGCAGCCAGTTTCAGATGGCTAACCACGGTATGAATAATCAGATATTAAGGGGATATTCTAATCGATTTTTACCGACATAATTATTATTTCGAATATCTCTGAAATGGAGGTCTCAATCGGATTGTACATTTGGCAGCCGATGATTGACGAGGAATGAATTCGAGCTAGCATGTTACGATCAATAAATTTGAATGTTTTTTTTTTCACATCGTAAAGTGTGGGCGTGCCACTTATTTCGACTATTATCAAAGTCTACGCATCATTGACGCGAAAATAATAAGGTGAGCACCAATCTTCACGGAATTACGAACACACCGATCCAAAAACATCTTTGTTTTATGCAGAAATATAATCTCAATCCGAAAACTTGCAATTCGATAGTAAATTTTTGGAAACCCATGACAATTCTTAGTTCCCGTATTACTCAAGAGAGAGAGAGCTCAGTGCGCAAATGGTTGCCTGTAGTTCTTACTCAGTAAAGATGAAAAGGAGACCAAGATGCAACGACTCGCACGCTCTTTCTCTCTCTCTCTTTCTCTTCCTCTCTCTCTCTGTCTCTCTCTCTTCCCAATGGCGTCCCAATAACTTATAATCGCGAATTACAACGAATTGCGAGTTTTCAAAATGAGACTTCATTTCTGCATAAAACAAAGATGTTTTTTGATGGATGTGTTCGTAATTCTATGTAGAATGGTGCTCACCCTATTATTTTCGCGTCAATGATGCGCAGACTTTGATAACAGTCGAAATAAGTGACACGCCCACACTTTACGAAGTGAAAAAAAACCTTCAATTACATTGATCTTAACATGCTGGCTCAAACTCATTTCTCTTCAATCTTCAGCTGCCAAAAGGACAAATCCGATTGCTACCTTCGATTTAAAGATATTCGAGATAGTAATTATGTCGGAAAAAATCGACTAGATCATCCCCTCAATGGTCATTATAATTGAACATGCTAGGAGATACATAGGGTATAGAATTGTACCATAAATTCCACGATCATAAAATACATAAGTTTCAATCACTAATCGTTCTATCTATTGCGATAGAATTTTTATTATACATATATATTTAATTATACATGTACGACATTCCATGTCAACTCAGCCACCCCATTTTGTTTTTTTTTTTTTTTTTTTTTTTTTTTCGAAAAAATTACTCAGTATGGGCATTTTTTAGAACATATTATCTATAATATTTCACCACAATCTCATCTTCTCACTATTGTTGGTTCTTGAGATAATGATTATTGAATTCTCAATTTTGAAAAAATCACAACTTTGAAACTGCTGATTAGATTTAAACGGTTAAATAAAGAATATTCTTTATTTCTTGTGCCTATTTTTTTTTTTTTTTGTACAAAAAAGCCAAACGGGATTCTACTCACTATTTTTGTTCCTGATAGAGGGGGACAATACGCAGCTCCACACGATTTTCTAAAGATGGAAGACGGATCAGTGAAGAGGGAAGAATTGTTGTTTGCCGATTTCCTGTTTTTTCTCATCTTTTTCGATGGTTACATCATTCTCAAACCAAATCTCATCTACAATCGAACTCGTTTCATTCAACGGGTAGAGGGGAATGGTTTTAAATATTGGAAATCAAAAAATTTCACCACTTCGAAAATGATTTGTAATATTTTGAGCCATTCCCCTCTACCCGTTGAATGAATAGAGTTCGATTGTAGATGAATTTCAGATTGAGATTGAGAATAATACGACCGTCGAAAAAGATGAAAAAAAAAAAAAATAGAAAATTGGCAAAAAAATTTTTTCCCTCTTCGCTGATGCCGTCTTCCATCTTAAGAAAATTCTGCGGACTTGCGTATTGTCCCCCGCTATCAGGAACAAAAATAGTGAGTGGAATCCTGTCTAGCCCTTTCAAAGAAAAAAATAAGAAATCGAAAAATTATCAGGAAACCCGGCTTATGAACTTTTCTCTAATGATGCCATATTTTTTTCCGAAAAGGACAAAAGAAATAAAGAATATTCTCTGTTTAATTGTTTGAATCCGACCAGCAGTTACAAAGTTATGATTTTTACAAAATTGAAAATTCAATAATTATTATCTCAAAAATTAACAATAGTGGTGGGGGGGGGGAGATTTTGGTAAAATATCATGGATATATTGTCCTCCGAAATGTCCATACTGAATAATTTTTTCGAAAAAAAAAAAAAAAAAAACGTAGCGGCTGAGTTGACATGGAATGTCCCATATACATTACGGTGGCAATATTCTTTCGAGTTTTTAGTTTATAAAACTTACATAAAAATTCAGATCAATTACAAATTTTTTCGAGGTCACTTGAAAATTTTGAAAAATTCCAAAAGTGGTCAATAATCGGATTTGTTTTTTTTCTATTTGTCATTTTCTCACTAATTCAATCTCTTTTATGTAGATTGTAGAGAGACATACTAAAATTTGAAACAGAAATATAAAATGTATTTAAACGTCGCTCAATCATTTATAGCGTTTTTGACTGGTTACACTCGTGTACACTGAGTGCACACCAGAGTCACGCACCGTGTTTTGCTGATACCTTGGCACCTAACACTGCTCAACACACTTTTCATGCACCGTGTTTTGCTGGTAACGTTAGTGCAAGGATCTTGCACCGAGTGCAGAAAATTTTTGGACCTCGTGTCGGTGTAGTGTAGGCCGCGGCAAATATGAACAATGGCCGCGCAGAGAGCAAAAATAATGCTAGTTACCGAGATCCTTTCAGCAACGTCGAGTAGTGATGATGAAGAGATAATTATTGCTTTAGGAGATAAACAAATCAAGGCAAAAGACATCAATTTATCAACAATTTTTGAAAAAATTGATGATTTTCATCAATCATCATCAATTTATCAACAATCTTTAACAAATTGATGATTTTGGCCTTGATTTGTTTATTTCCTAAAGCAATAATTATCTCTTCATCATCACTACTCGACGTTGCTGAAAGGATCTCGGTAACTAGCATTATTTTTGCTCTCTGCGCGGCCATTGTTCATATTTGCCGCGGCCTACACTACACCGACACGAGGTCCAAAAATTTTCTGCACTCGGTGCAAGATTCTTGCACTAACGTTACCAGCAAAACACGGTGCATGAAAAGTGTGTTGAGCAGTGTTAGGTGCCAAGGTATCAGCAAAACACGGTGCGTGACTCTGGTGTGCACTCAGTGTACACCAGTGTAACCAGTCAAAAACGCTATTAGAAAAAAAATTCTAATATTTACAATGGTCTATAAATGGTAGGTTTTGAAATTATTAAGTGACCTTTAAGAGATTTCTAATTAAGCTGAAATTTGGAGAGTGCTCTCAAAATGCATAAAACTAACAAATTTCCATGTAAGCTTTTAAAAAACAAAAAAGTTGAGAAAATATTGCCACCCTAGTGTAAATGCAATTGTCGGGAAAGTGGTCGCTCTAGTAGTCTGGCAATTCGTATTTATTCGAAACTCGCAACCATAGGCTACTGAAATGTAGAGACGACGTAGTGGTGGATGTCAAATCATGAGGTTAGAAATAATTATCAGATTCTTGACCTAATAACGTAGAAAATAAATAGAAATTAACATCTTCGATCAAATAATAATTTCTTAAAACTTATTCAGTAATTAATATTGATTCCCGTAGGGTTATTAAATTTATTCCAATCGGATTAGTAAATTTGACTCTTAACAGTTATTTTTAGCCTCATGATCTTACAGCTACCGCTACGTCTGACACATATGAAGTTACAGTCATATTCGACTGTCTATTTTTCTATCAATATAACCATGGGGAAGAAAGAAACAAAAAAATGTGCGCGCAACTCCAGATGTATCAAAATCAACCTCGTAAAAACATCAGTAAATATGGTTGTCCGACAATGTTGCCAGTTTCGAAAAAAAAACGAATTGCCTGACTACTAGGGTGACCACTTACCAGACAATCGCTATACAATACATAGGGGCAAGTTCACCAATTATCAACAAATGAACTGGACACCAAAAATTTGATTTGTCCGAATTTTTTACCTTCCACAGTATGCTCTCAGATAGAAAAGTACAAAAATTGAATGTTGCATATCTCGTGAAAGGTGAGTCTCAAAGGGATAAAGCTTGGTGAACTTTCCAATCTTAGAGCACACTATGGAAGGTAAAAATTTCAGACAAATCAAATTTTTGACGTCCAGTTCATTTGTTGATAATTGGTGGACTTCCCCATAGACATTATTATTGATATAACTATGGAACGGTAATGGTGACAAAAGATTTCTGGAAATAGTAATCCTAGGTAATTATACATTTTAATGCTGTTAGTGAGTTTCAGAGATTTATGTATATATCAGACATCGCTCAAAACTAGTATATAAAATCAGTATGTTCTTTAATTTATCATACATATTGTGTACATTTTACTAGCAGTGCTAATAATTTTCAGATAGATTTTCATTATTTTCAAAGGTGCTCATGTTTTTTTTATTAGACGTACTTGGAGATACTGAAAATAAGAATCATACCGTACTGTTTTTCTATATATAATGACTGTGTACTTATAAGCCAAAACGTGATTCGGCAGTCTATCAGTGACTGGTATTTTATCTTTACAAACTGTACACAAGACATAAGCGGTGGCCTGCGGAACTGGGCAAGCTGATGTACGAGAATCTTATTCGAATTCCCCAAACATGTATCTACATACCTATGTTAGAAATATTATGACATAGACAAAAACCAGCCTGTTTACAAACGTAAATAATATTCGTGCTCGCTGAGTAAGCATCTTGAAGTGGAAGAGCTCTGTTCATTACGAAGAACCGAGTGCTCGAAAAAACAAGAATGAACCAATCGCTTCCAAGATGGAATTATGTAATGCTGACATGAATGCTGAACGTGAATGCTGAACGTGATTCTGAAGCATACTCTCAACTATCAAAGGGCATTATGCAAGTTTCGGCAAGTGTTACCGTAGTAGAATGATTTCCACGTCCGTGCCATTATCCTAGCTCGTGCGTTCATATCTTTTTAGTGCCCAACATTACTTACCGTGGTCCATGTGTCTATATCCACATGAATGAGGCTACACGTTGCACCGACAAGATAACCATTGATAATTGTTAGAATTTGTAATATGTGGGACAAATAAAGCGAAAACCGACCTTATTATAAATCAATTGCTTTGTTACGATTCATCAGGTTGTTCAGGATTCAGTTCGGTCATAGATATGAGGTACTAGATTAGACAAGTTGAAAAAACTCAGTAGCATACGGGAATATGTCACACAATAATAGTGACATCCGCTGCTGCCACCTATAATTGATGGTAAATAGAACATTGATCGATATCGTAAAGGTATTTACCTGGGGGCTGAAATTAAACAAATTTTCTGTCGGTCAAAGCAGACTTACGAAAAATTAACACAGCTACAGCTGTGCGGCACTATACATACATTGTCACAACTTATGAAAGCAATAGACTACCCACTAGTGGCTCATAATTTTTTTCATTCTTGCGGAGTGAAGTCACTATTCTTTTTCGCGAAATCAGTGTTCTTCATTCGATTGTTCAATTCACACATGGGATGTTCCACGCCAAATCGTACGGAGAAAAACCTTGTCCTTTTATCTGTAACATTATAATTCCTTCGCTGTGATTCGTCGAAGATGAGTAATAACTTTTCGAGGATGAGAATCCAGGTATTGAGACCTGTTTATACAATTTAAAAGAATATTCTTAAATAGAAAAAAATTTCCAATACTAAAGTCTCGACTTCTGTATGTAATATCTTAATTAACGAACTCTATTTTAATTATTTACCTGTAATTTGATGTTGAAAGTAGAGCTCCGCTTGACGAACGCAGCGGTGTTGTCCTGCCGCAATATCGCGAACATTAGAAAAAGATTTTATACTAATAATTATCAATTTAAAATTCTTCAAAAATTATGGTATTATCCAGATACTTGAGAGAATAAAATTCCGTCAAGAAAAAAAATTTCCATCAATTTTTCAAAAATTGAACAAATTGTGAATGACGCCATTGTTTTGGAGTTTTCGTCAATATTCAAAGTCGTGTAATTATTTGAGGAAAGCTGCTAAGATTATTTCGCTTCGTGTAGACCTTTCGACAACTAAACTTACTAAGATTATAACATTGCTGTATCTTTAATTGTTATAACCTATTAGTTATAAATTAGTCGAATAAATAATGCTGGTTGCATCGCAAGCTGATTTAAGAGGATGCTATAGTCTTACTTCACCGGCCAAGAAATGAAACCGTGTAAAACTCCGAACCGGTAATCAAAAATGATATATAATAAATTTATTCGATGACTAACCAGATATTAACCAGATATTAACCAGCATAAGTGACGCCCACACTTGACGAACATGAAAAACTAATTTTTTTTGTGTTCGATGAATTTCATATGCTGTATTGAACCGATTCATCGTTAGTCATCGAATGAATTTATTAGATATTATTTTTGATCATCAATTCGGAGTTTTCTATGGGTTTTCTTTTTGGCCGATGAAGTAGGACTATAGCATCCTCTTAACAGGTAATTAATAAGGGGGTATGACCGTCTAGAAGCTTGTTTTTTAAGTCATTTTTAGGAATTCATTTTGCGAAAACTATCAAACGTACAGTAACGCGGTTTTTGACGCACAATGAGACATATTTCAACTAACAACACAAATTTTTATGAAATACTTTATTGAGATCTATACAAGTTATGCGCTGTTATGCAGGTCGTGGCGTGAGACGTTCGTCCAATCGGGCGCATATGTTGTGGCGGTTGCAAGGTAAAGTACCCAGTAGCTGAACAAGCCCCATTATTTGAACACCCTCCTTATAATTTGAAATTATAGTATTTAAATTTATTTTGTTTTCAAATATTATTATTTATTTAACAACTAAAAATATTAATGAAAGATTTTATCATCTCAGAAAGTTTGAAAACATCTGAATTATCAGTATAAGAATTATTTATTTTCTACAACATCAGGGTCTTCTCAATTCTAACATAGTGTTACGTGTTTGATTAAGATTCATGAATTTTCTCTTAAAAATGTACCATTCATTTTAGTGCACGAATCATTAGAATGTGATTTAAATGTAATTCTATGTGAAAAAAGGACTCATATGAAACTAATAATATTTCGGAAAATTTTTGTATTATTTAAATATTGCGCGTTTAGTGTACTGGGTCATGTGAAATGTGATGCGTCCCAGTATCTAAACAGTTCTCGAGAAACACAAAAAGCATTGCTCTAGTTGATATGTTCATTCATTTTGTACAGTTGTTTCTTGAAATTATTTTTCTATGTATGTACTACAATGTTTTATCGGTAAACTTTTATTTGCGGCGTACAACGAAAAATATTACCTACGAAATCTAATCTTACTTTCTCATTATTTCTCCGTCGGCATTCTGGATTCTTTAAGACCCAGCTTTCTATGTGTTTAGGTAGGAAACAAAATTAAAGTCTACAGACATATTTGAAAAATTCATATCAAGGGCAATCCCTAGTCGCCCACCTCCTTTTTGTCGAAAAAGGGGTGGAGTTGACACATGTCGATTATTATCCGAACCCAGGCGTCGAAAACACAAAAACAAAATGCATAGCGTTGATTCTATTCCAATTTCGAACATATACGTCTAAAAACATATTCGTTTCATGCGAAAATACAGCTCTCGGACCGCATTTACATTTGTCATGTGTGAATTTCCTCGGCGGCCATTATTATGCAACTGTCCGCCAAGCTTCGCTGGCCCGGCAGGTAGGTGGCGCCACGAATACATCGCTCCGACGCAAGGATAGTACACTAAAGTATATAAAGAATCGTGAAATTCGCGTCGCGTCTACGGAATTTTACTCTCTCAAGTTTCTGTATAATACCATAATGTATTTACATTTTTAAATTAATATTCAATTGTATAAATGAAAAACAAAAAAAAAAATTCTGCGGAGCTCTACTTTCAACATTAAATTAGTAGTACGTATGAATAATTAAGATATGAGTTCCGAGAGTACAGACTTTTTGATTGGAAATTTTTTCCTCTTCAAGAATCTTTTTTTTTCAAATTCACGCTATCACTTGTCGTTTTCGAGCTATCAGCAAAAAACTAGACCCTTTCTTTTCCGAATCTTAATTTGTTTATAACTTTTGCAATGGCTTATGGGCGGCTATGAAACCTCGGCACATTTTTCTAGACGCCATCTCGAATCGAATGAGCCCGCGATCATATTTTAATTTACGTTCACGTAAATCTACACGGCTTTTAAGATGTGAACTAGCATAGTTTATGTTATCTTGAATGGTATATCCAGTCCCTATCTCAAAAAGTATGGAATCTGAATTAACCAAGTTTTCGTCAACGAGTACTATGATTAACATATTTTCACAAATATGTTAGTGCGTCTGGCACAAAAATGGAGTAAATTTCGTTGTATACTGCTAAAGAAACGTGCCAAAATATATCAAAGCTGGGAATTTCCTAGCCTAATGAACCGTTACGTGATACTATATGAAAAAATTCACGATAACTTTTCTCAGATAGGAGATGGGTAGTAATCACAACCTGGCAGATTATGACACATATCTAAGAGATCGGTGAAAAAAATGGCTTAGTTGACAAAGAATGACCCATATAATGTGTATTATCCAGAGGAATCTATAAAGGTACCCTATATCCATGCCTAAACTCATACTTCGCCACAAACTATGCAGAATAACATTGTAAAATGCGCGATTATTAAGAATCTGTAGGTCAGATCGAATATCTAGATTATCGATAAATTTATGCAGATCCCTCATCAAGACGCAATACTGTTGGTAAAAAAGAATGTTGAAACGAAATCCACGAGAACACCTTTATCGATGGCCATGCCGCCTACATTCATGGTTTGACACTAATTTCAGCCGCCATCTTGTCCAATCTAGTACCTTATATCTATGGTTCAGTCAAATACCCAATGGTCAATTTTCTAGTACAACTTCTACTTTATCGAGCCAACTGGACTGCCAAATTTAATACGTTCCAGTATTTTTCATTTTTAGATTCTTCAACCGTTCAAGCTTCTGCAACTTCAATTCGAACCCAATAAAAATCGCGATCTTTGTGCGTAAACTGCATCACGGAATTCAGTCAGGGGCATTTGAATCCAAGTATCATTGATGTTGCAACGCAGCTTCAATGCAATAGAATTTTGTTACATTATTTAATTCTATGTGGACCGCAACTTGTTGAGAATTGATTTTTTAAGCACTTGGTTTGCCATAATGAATTCAATTACCCGCTTAATGTAGAAACTCCAATTGAAAGACTCATTCTTCGAGTTTCTAACACAAAAACAAATCTCCGGAATTTCTCTACGCGTTTAGATCATATTCACGTTTAAAGACTGCCCGGTTTTTTCGGGCTACCATATGCATTTGAAAATGCAAAATATATGCCCAGATTTCAAAGTTATACTCACCATTAGATGATATCGCATTTTAATATTCCACTCATATAATCATGAATACATTTTTCATAGCGTTGAATGAATTTCGAAAATGCAACATCAAGTATCCGTGGTATTTCAATTGAAATATTATATTTTTAATGCTGCCCAGTTCTTAGAGGGACGGTGTACTGTGATTACTATCGACCATCAGACTGATATGTGTTTTGTACAAAGTCCTACCAATTGCTGTAATAATACATATAACTACAGCATTAAGATTTACGAAAAATGCAACATAATAATATTCTACTATTGTTGGTAGCACCGAGTTCTTGAACAAAAAGATAATTATGTACATACATTTTATCAACCATGCTCATACTGCCAGTTGGTGATTGTGAAATAGTCCATCTCGACTTTTTCTGATTAGAAACTTGCAAGATACAAAGTCCGTAAATGATTATTTTTAATTGTGTTGAGAAGATTACCCCACTGTCGTTTGTACTGTTGGGATAGATTTTTTCATACTCTGCAAAAGTTTTATCGTTGGAAGAGAAGCATGTGCGGTTCTTTTGTAATCCTTCGAGCTTTCTAGAGGAAATACTAACTTACGTAACACAGTACAGTAGAACTCTAACTATCCGGACTAATTGTGGATTGGGCTGATCCAGATACGAAGAAATGCGGATGATTGGATGTAGCTCAGGAATAATTAAGGAGATACATACACCTTGAAAATAATTTTTTTCAAATCAGTGGTACACTGAAATAAAATATTTTATGGACTCAGTATTTTCACATCAGGTTGCTACTATTTTGAACTATAATTCAGCATGATTAAAGAATATTTGGACTTCGCCTGACATAGATTGATTGCAATGATGGAAAAGCGGTTGTAGTAGGGTACAGGTCGCATCGTTCATCGAAACTGCTTCAAATTTGGAGGGAATTTTCCACATTAATGTAATTTCGCACTGAACCAACAATATTTGATAATTTCAAATTTTAAGTATGAATTCTCTTTATTTTAAGCTGTTTTTCTTTATGTTTTGATGGACAGAGGGTGGCAATGATGGGAGTTGGTTCTTGTACCGTGAGAAATAAGTGAAACCATATAGTCGTAACGCGCAGGCGCCGAGTAATAGGAATTTTATGGGGATAGCCAACTCGTCACGCTAGAAAATCCCTAGATTATGTCGAGTTCAATAATGTAAGCCAGGGGGGTGACACATGCTATTCTCCCTGTACTTAAAAATGAAACGCATTTTGTCCGCATTTTTTAGTTCCTCTATCGCTCTGTATATGGCGCTAGTTATTCTCTGCTCGACTGGCTCGGGCGCTGATTAAATCACACTCACTGATCTCTATACCAACTCTATACTAGATCAGTGATCACACTGCAAGCACAAGATTACTAGCGCCATACACAGAGCAATAAAGGAACTAGAAAATGCGGACAGAATGCGAACCGATTCTAGCAGTCTGTGTCACCCCCCCGATGAAAGCAATCAACAACAACTCTAGGGAAATTTTCAGCTACTTGGTTATCCCTATAAATTCGTATTATTCGGCGCCTGCGCGCTACGACTATATGATTTCACCTGGTCCTCACGGTGTATAAATATTGTTAGTTCAGTCCAAAATTACATCGATGTAGAAAATTTCCTCCAAATGTGAAACAGTTTTCATAAACGATGCGGCCTGTACCCTACGACAATGACCAGAAAATGTAGTTTGCGGGAAATCAAGTTTTGAGATTCGGCTAATGAAAAAAGATGCTGGATTCGCAGCTACTGCCGTACTGATATGTGATAGGTTGAATCCAGACAGATATGAAAGGTAGAGGTTTGTAGTGAGTTTGGAGCCCATTTGATCCAATAGGCGTGCGTAGCGGTGCTGTTGAAATAAAAATAAATTGCTTAACAAATCTAATCAAAATTTTTCATAACATAAAAATTTGTTACATTTCATGATTTTCAATATTTTTGAGATTCAGAGATTTCAGCATAATTTTCCTCAATAATCAGAAAATTTTCAAGTTTTTTATCGTATATCTTTCTGTCGAACCTATCAAATTTTAGTAGCAAATATTTTCTAGAAATACTTATCTTTTTAGACATCTGAATCTGCAGTGCCTCTACGTCAATTTAGAATCCACTTTTCAGTTGATCAATCTTCTTCGATCCTGGAGTTTTATTTCACACTCATGCACACTGTTTTTTTTGAGTAATGAAAATTACCATTGGTTGGAATTCGTAACTGACAATCAAACACGAAAATTGACAAACACGTGGACACTTGACCTCAAAAAGAATTGAATCGTAGCCATGTGTTTTGTCAATGGCAAGCTTCAACCACAATTCAAAAGAATATTAAAAGGAAACAAATATCCGTAAAAATGATGATTACAAAAATTTTTTAAATTCTAAAATCAAATTGTCGAAATAGTGTGATGTTGGTGTTGACAGCGTTCTACAATATTTATGAGACCAATGTAAGGGTGGGCGTGCCGCGCGGCGGCGCCTTCTTGCAGCTTAGTAGTAATATGGTTGTAACTGCCGAAGTCCTTCAGATTTTTTGACGCCAATTTTTCTGCAGGTACATTAGGTATCTAGTGTGACAAAAAAAAATTAAAAAAAAAGGGATTTTTGAAAATTCCAAGATGTATGTACCGCCTTAAGAAAAAACGATGTCCGACAAAGTAAAAACCCATTTTTTATTGATATGAACTAAGTATACATAGGTAACTTATGTAAATAATATTGAATTTACATACGTTCAAGTATTTGAATGAAAATAAAAAATTAAAATACAGCATTGTATGCAAATTCAGCCGAGGAGTGTGGGTGGAAGGAATGGATGGTGAGCAGCTGGATTCGTGTCCCCAAGCCGGTGATCACATACTCTAGGCAACTAGGGCACGTAAAGATCCACGACCCGCATTCTCGCCGTTTTTCTAATGAATTATTGATTTTTGTATCTTCTGCCAAATTGATCCAGAAGATTGGGGAGCCGAAAAATTGAAGTTTGGATGATTGGAGTTCTACTATACTTATTTCCTTATTATTTAGAACTGACGTCTACACCAACGCCTTTCATATCTGAGATGATCATTTCGAACGGGAAGTGTATCGACTTTCACAATTAACAATTAACAAAGAATACAATTCAGAAAAAGAACGTAAAACAAAAGTGACGTACAAAAAATGCGCTTGTGTTATAATCTTGCGATTGGAATGAAATTCTTCTCGAAAATATTCGTCAAGAAAATATGTAGTATATCGAATATCGATAACTTGTCAAGTTTATGTACATACATACCTTCGTATGATGTGATATCAGTACATTTACTGGTTCGTACTGTTTGTCTGTTTATCTTTAAGTACTCGGCAACCGTTACGATTATGGAATATGTTGGCGATATTGGTGATTGCGAATAATCTATCAGATGAATATCTATCATTTTAAATAAGTTTAAATGAGACAGCTGAATGAACGGGATTCCAGCCTCATTAAGGAAAATGATATTGCATGAATGATGCCAACTGATATAACAGTGAGATTGAACTGTTGAGGATGTTTTTTTTCTGTGAATTTGGCAAATAATATCGACTAAAAATGAATTGCATCGAATTGTTTACACTTACAGATGACAAAATTGAATGATCAGATGAATTTACCTGCTTGTGAAGTTTGAGCGTAGTTATATTCAAGCGTCTGACTCAAAAAGATTACCGTTATAGTACCATTCCTTATACCTACTAATAGTCACCATTTTAAAGCTTTTAATTGAAATAGCCGCGCTTTTACTTTGTCTGTAGATAGCATTAGCATTTTTTCACTTATCGGTAAACGGAATTGAAGTGAAATTTGTTAAGTACATCTTGCCGTTAGCACTCGAACTTTTTTATATTAGGAAAGGTTTGAAACAATCCAGTCGAGTCAATGGTTCAATTTCGCCTGACGTTTCGGCAGTTGTATGCTGCCCTCGTCAGAGGCTTAGGCTATTGATGCCATGTGAGAACCTTGATGGTGTGTTGGTGGTACATAGTCACTTCCGAAGAAAGACTACTGTTCTCACAAGATTAAAGCACGTTAATGATTAACGTTAATGATTAACGTGCTTTAATCTTGTGAGAACAGTAGTCTTTCTTCGGAAGTGACTATGTACCACCAACACACCATCAAGGTTCTCACATGGCATCAATAGCCTAAGCCTCTGATGAGGGCAGCATACAACTGCCGAAACGTCAGGCGAAATTGAACCATTGACTCGACTGGATTGTTTCAAACCTTTCCTAATAGAAATTTGTTAAGGTTCTGAAGATTATATTTGGGCGGATTTGTAATCGTCTCGAGTAAGAATCTTGTATAATTACGATGAAACTCTCGCCAGGTAAATTCGTTTGATCGTTCAATGATACTTCTCATCTTGCCCTCTAAATTATAGTTGTGGCTCTTCAGAATATAACGGCGTCAAATTTTTCCGTTATTATAAAAAACCAAGTATTATCTTCTAACACAGTTTAATATAAAAGAAAGTCCAATTTAATAGCATGTTTCATTTCAAGCTTTGGTACCACTTTGATCGAGTTAATCTAGTGACACTACTAAAGCAGAATTTTGGTCGCATAGATTCGAGATTAGTTTTCTATGAAAATTAGCAAATTCGAACTTGCTGATGAGAGGCCAAAAGCTCATTGTTGGATATGAATATCAGGGAATCGGTGATTAACAACCTTTGGAACAATGGATACCATGGTTAAGATGTTCACAACGGGACCACAACTACCCTAGACGCTCTCTCATCAATGATCTTCTAAAAGGCTATAAGAATTACAACGAAAGGTAGGGATGCTTGAAAATCTCGGCCGTTCCAATTAAGCGTAAGTGCGTTTATGGACAATCATCTAGATCTTGCTCCCATGTACGAGATGATATCTCTCACACCTTGTGCTTGCTTGCAAAGGGAAGAGGTCGATAGAGGGGGTGCTAAATCTCTATACGATGTATCAGAAAGCTTCCTTGTAACGGGACAGGCTTGGTGCAGATTGTTCAAACACCATATATTTTTGTGTCTATTCCCATTTACTTGAACTCTTCGGAAGCAGCTCAACTAGTGGGAAGATTCAAAGTATTGGTTCTTGTCTGTTCTTGATGTATAAATTTCGATGCTTTCTGCCTTCTACCAGTGGCGGATTCACGATTTTGGTTTGGAAGGACTTGACCCAACCGAAGGTAAGCTTTATCAAAATCAACACTAAAACAATAAAAAAGCACACAAAATTTTATTGCTCTTGGATGCTTTGGGGGGGGGGGGGGGGGGGGGGGGCTTGAGCGCCTCAGGCCCCCCTCCCCCTCTCTTGATCCGCTACTGCCTTCTATCTATATGTAGTTATATAGAATATTCAAATTGTTATTAAAGATCACACAGTTCTTGATGAGTAACACGTCACGAATAACTGGCAAAGGAATCTCGGAATATCCTGATATTCGTTACTGCTCTCTTCGTTGAGTGTCTAAGTAAACCTTTTCGGACGATCTCAATAACAATATGAATTGATAAATATCCGACTCGATTGGGCAAGGTATTCATAAAATGACTGAACAGAAGAATGTAATAATTTATTTCTATAAATTTCAAAACAGCATTGCAGAAGAATAAATTAACCAAGTCTGTTCGGTTGAATATTTATTTATAGCCCAGGAGCTAGCGAACATTTCTCGGACTGAATTTGTCGGCTGCAAAATGTTATTCGGATTAATAATGAAAATTCGTCGCTGACGGTCAAGTTTATTTAAAATTTTCGTGTGACGTTTCGGTCAGACAATGGCCGACCATCTTCAGATTAAAAAAAGTACAATAGTTTTATCAGTAAAAGTGAAGTTAAAGCTAACGTTATACGAATGCAAGAATTACAACAATAAATATACTTGACTTCATTTAATCCTAAGATCGCAAGATGATACATTGCTCATCTTGCAATGTGATAATGGCTAAGCCATGGAAAAAAGCTTTGTACACACAGTGGCGGATTAGGCTTATTGCCGCCCTAGGCCCTGTCTGATACGCCGCCCTTTTTGATCAACAAAATTCTATATATTTTGATTCACAATTGTTATTAAAATATAGCTTTTATTTTTTGCACGACTCATAATGCGAAGCATCAGAGAGTGCTCTATTTTTTATTCAAATATAATTATTAAATAATACAAAAAAAAATTTATTAAACTCTAGCATAACAAATAATAATAAGCATTTTTCTCAAATTATAATGTATTGCTCAATTTGTAAATCTCTTCTTCCTGGCTTTTGTCCGAGCAAAAGCATCAACTATGTCATCGTAATCAATTTCTTGAGCTAGTTGAGCTTCAATAGACAGTAATGCCGAAGCATTAAGTCTATCTTGGCCCATTTTTACGCGTAAATAAAATTTAACCCTTTTCAAGGTGGAAAAAGATCTTCCTCCTGAACAATTGGTAGCGGGAATACTCAAAAAAATACGCAGAGCAATGTCAACATTCGGATAAACATCTAGAAGATTTCGAGAATGCAATACATTGTATATTTCTTGTGCGGAGCGTACATCAAAATCAGAGCCAATTTGAAAATAAATTTTTGGTATATTTCTTCGGCTCTTAAATTTTAACGTTCTGAAAATTTTGCCGCCCCCCCAAATCGTGCCGCCCTAGGCCCGGGCCTCACGGGCCTAGGCGTTAATCCATCACTGTCAGTACACACAACTTTAATCTTATAAGCCTCTGATGAGGGCAGCATATGACTGCCGAAACGTCAGGCAAAATTATAGAACAACTGACTCGACTTGATTGATTGAGTTCCTTCGCAAATAAATACACTATATGCGACGTAGTTCCACTGGAAACGATACAAACCCGAAAGGGTGGGGCAAATTCGCCCACCCAACAGGGGCGCGAGGGGCGTGTTATCTCACTCACCTCGACGTGAAAATGCCGTTGTGTCACTTTCTTTTGAGTTGGCTGTTTAGCCCCACCCTGAAAATTTTTGATGACTGTCAGCGGAGTTACATTGCATACCGTTTCGTACGGTCCCCCATGATGCGAAAGTGCGAGTAAGTCAATTTTTTTTTGGTGGGCTGCTTAGCCCCACCTAGCCGTTCCGCCCCACCTTCTCCTAAGTCCTCTTCATTTTCAGCTGTTTTTCTATATTTTTCGATGAAAAGAGGGTGGTAATGATAGAAGTTGGTTCTTATATATAAATATTGTCACTTTAGTTCGAAATTACATCAATGTGAAAAATTCCCTTCAAATTTGAAGAAGTTTCGATGAACGATGCGACCTTTCCCTACGACAACGATTAAAAAATGTAGTTTGTGGGAAATCAAGCTTTAAGATTTGGCTAATGAAAAAAGATGCTAGATCCGCAACTGCTGTCGTACTGATTTGTTATGGGTTGAGTCCAGACAGATGTAGAAGGTGAGGATTCGTGGTGAGTTTGGGGCCGATTTGATCCAATAGGAGTACGCAGTGGTGCTGTTGAAATAAATTTAATTTGCTGAAGGAAAAATCTGATCAAAATTTTTCATAACATAAAAATTTGTTAGATTTCATGACCTTTAATATTTTCAAGATTCAGAGATTCCAGCATAATTTTTGTCAATAATCAGATAATTTTCAAGTTTTTCGTCGTACATCTTTTCGTCGTACCTATCAAATTTTTGTAGCAAATATTTTCTAGAAATACTTATCTTTTTAGACATCTAAATCTGCAGTGCCTCTACGTCAACTTAGAACCCACTTTTCAGTTGATCATGCTTCTTCGATTCTGGAGTCTAATTTCACACTCATACACACTATTTTTATTGAGTAATGAAAATCACCATTCGTTTGAATTCGTAACTGACCATAAAACACGAAAATTGACAAGCACGTGGACACTTAATCTCAAATGAAGTGAAATTTCATCACAAGCGTCATAAAAATCACAATAATTCGAATTAATAAATTATTCGTATTTATAATTAATAAAATTGGAACGATCTTATTCAAGGGAGTCAAGAAAAACAGGTTGGATTGGGCCAGGATTATATTTCCGTCTTCTCACCCTCAGATTATTAGATCAGTCGTCATGAAATTCTGAAAATCTTGTAAAAAAATTTGTTACTAAAACTAACATGTGCATTAAGAATACATTGGGATCTATTTAAATGAAAAAAACAAATGAAAATATTATCGTACAAGAGAGACCACGCCCACTCAGAAGACGCTATTCCTAAAACAAATGCGTGTAAAACAATTGATTGATAAAAGGGAGAAGAAACGAAATTCAGTTGTCGAGAAATTAAACATCCCAGCAAGATCTGCAAAGCGTCCACAAGTTTTGATTTTACCGGTGAGGGGGACTGGGGTTGGTTGAAATTGGAAAGTTTCATGTATTAACCAGTCTTCATGAACTTTATGAAGAATCCTTAGATAGTCTAGCAAAATAGCGTCTTCTTCACTCCTGGAGCGAGAGAACAAACGAGAGTACGAGGTTTCCGGGCTTAATCTCAAATATACAACTAGGTCTACCTTTAAACAAGAGGAACTTTTGAACAGAATCTGAACATTTTTGGTTAGAAGGTGAGCTTCGAAATCTTCAAAATCTCTGTCTACATCGAGCTTTGACGAAACAATTAGTACTAAAAATCGAGCGTTCTATAACCTTATTTGGTTGTGAGGTTAGAAATAAATGAACGTATCGTATTGAAAATGGTACGCGTGACGGAGAGGATTTTCATGCATCCTGTCTAATAAATTAGTCCCTATGACCTTTCAGTATTTTTCTATAGGTTCTAATGAAGTTGATACGTCTTTACTTTCCAGGAATCGTTTGGTAAATGTGGTCTTTCCACATCCTATATCCTCTTCGACGATGATAGTTAGGGGTCTATCTGTAGAACGCGTTATTCCAAAAGGTAGCGTCCCAGACCACCTAGAAACAGATAAAAACAGATACCAAAAGGAAATGTAAGAGTGAAGGATTCAAATCTGTTCGGACTAGCTGTCTGGGAAAGGTTGCCTTTGCTCGTAAGGAGCTAATCGATCTAAATGAATTACTTTAGGTTTAGAATCAGGGGTATGTCCTGTCGTTTCATGAACAGCTGATCTATAAGACAACACAAAGAGTGGAATCCAGTCGTCCCAATCCCTTTGATCCTTATTTACATAGAATGAAAGATAACGTAGAAGAGTTTTATCCAATCTTTCTACTATTCCGTCTGACTCTGGATATTAGCGAGTTGTTCGAGTCTTTTCAACCCCTGGAACTTCAAACATTTCAGCAACGAAAATAGATTCGAAATCTCGACCCTGGTCAGTATGAATTTCCAACAGTATTCTCAATCAGCAAATAAATTATTTTATAAATACTTGAGCTACTGTTTTGACTTCATGATTAGGAATAGGAATCACCTCAGGCCATTCAGTGAAATAATCGGCAATAACTAAAGCATAACGATTACCACTACGAGAGAGAGGGAGGGATCCTAAAATATCCATAGCTACTCTTTTATGAGGAGCACCTACATCATAAATTTGAAGATTACTCGTTCGTCTCTTTCGAGGTCCCTTTTTTGCTCTGCAAGTGTCACAAGTTCGACACCAGTTTTCTACATCTTGTCGACAACAGACCAAAAAATACCTTTCTCCAATTCTTCGAAAAGTCCTGTTAGTTGCAAAGTGTCCTCCGGAAGGGGAATTATGATGTTCAGTAAGGATTGCCGAAACTTTCTTCTTCGGGACTAGAACTTGCCATCTGTAGAATTTCGTATCTGGTGATTCCCATTTACTGCATAATAATCTTTCATCGATATGGATTAATTCCTATTGAGCCCAATAGATCTTGAGATGTTGATGAGCTGTAGAAATTTGTTGGCAATCTGGATTAGTTCCAGATTCTTTCAAAGTCTTCAGTTGAGAAAGAATTTCATCCCCTCTTTGTAGAGCTTGCCATTCTTCTTCATTTCCTTTCTGGGAAATCAGTCTGATGTTGACCGAAGAAACTTGCTGTTTTTCCAGGCGTACACATTGCTTGCAGCTGGAAGATTCGTTGCAGGATCCTCTGGATAGAGCATCAGCATTACCATGAAGTGTCCCATCACGGTGTTGAATATCGAATTCATACTTATCCAAGATCTCTATTTACCTAGCGACTTGACCTTCAGGTGCTTTGAAAAAAAGTAACAATGTTAGCGAAGCATGGTCAGTTCTAATTGAGAATTTCTTCCCATAAAGAAAACGATGAAAATGAGAGATAGATTTTAGTGCTGCTAAAAGTTCTCTACGAGTAACGGAATAGTTTTTCTCAGTTCCACTGAGAACTTCGCTAAAATAACTGATTACTTTTTCTTGACCTTCTTGAACCGGAGATATAACTCCACCTATACCAGCTAAAGGAACGTCGGTATCTAAAATGAAAGGAAGACCTACGTCTGGATAAGCCAAAATCGAAGAAGAAGTTAAGCATGATTTTAACTGAATAAAAGCCTCTTAATAGTCCTGAGCCCATTCGAAAGGGGTCTTGAGTCGAGTTAGATGATGAAAAGGTCTAGCAACGGTAGCAAATCCTTTGACAAAACTTTGGTAGTAAGTACAAAGTCCAATAAAACTTTGACTTTGTTCTACGTTTGTAGGGCGAAGCCAATTGCAGACTTTTTCAATTTTGTAAGAGTCCGTCTTGACTCCTGAAGCTGAAACTATATGTCCTAGGAAGCTTACCACTTTTTGGAATAGATTGCATTTCTTCGGACTCATCTTAAGTCCTACTTGTTGAAGGCGTTGAAATATTTGACGAAGGTTATCTACCTGTTCTTTAAAAGTTTTCCCAAAAACGGTAACCTCATCTAGGCAAACGAGGCAAATTTTTCCAGACAGTCCTTGAAGAGTCGTCTCCATGGCCCTTTCAAATGTTTCTGGTGCGTTGCAAAGTCCAAAAGGCATAACTTTGAATTACCATAATCCCCCAAAATCAGAAACGAAAGCGGTCTTCTCCTTATCGGTAGCATCCATTTCTCTCTGCCAATATCCGCTTTGAAGATCAATGGTACAAAATCATTGAGCTCCGGCTAAAAAGTCTAAAGTTTATTTGATTTTCGGAAGAGGGTAGAAATCTTTATTGGTGATTTTATTTAGTTTCCTATAGTCTATACAGAAACGTTTCGATCCGTCTTTTTTGTTGATCAAAACAGTAAGAGATGCCCATGGACCGGAGGAAGGTTCTATTACGTCGTTGGCGAGCATGTCTTCAACCAACTTGTTAACTTTTTCCCTCCTGTTGCGAGGAAGCTTCCTGACTGCCTGTTTAAATAGAACGTTGTCTTCAGTGTCAATCTTGTGTTTAACCAGGGTACAACGTCCAATATCTCCTGAGTTTTTGGCGAAATAGTCTTTAAACTCCTTCATAAGAGTTATAAAATCCTTATTTTGAGATCCTTGTAGGTGTTTTGTAGACCTTTCCAATATTTTCGACAAAAAATGGGCTTAAGGTCGTAGAAGTATCTCCTGTAGATGGGCTCGAGCGCGTAGAAGTATCTTTCTCTTCCTGTGTAAGTTGTTCTTCGTCGTCTGATAAAGTTTCATGTAAGACCTTGGGTTCTTGAGGAAATTCAGATGAATTGCGTAGTCTAGGAGCGTCATCAAAAGGAGTGGCAAAGGAACGACGAATCGGTAGAAGAGAATTCTGGTGAGGACTAGATGTCAATGTATTGGTGACCGTGGAAATAATGCACTCGTGTGCCGACAGAACATCTAACCCTAAAATACTGTCATCCTCAATATCGGCTACATAAACCTTATGGGGTGAAGTAATAAATTCAGCTACATTTATTTAAATATTTCGCTGTCCTAGAATTGGAGTAGTCTCTCTTGTAGCTGTACGTAAAGAGATAGAATGGAAATCATCCTTAGTGGATTTTCGAAGATCCGAACGGACTACTGTAACTTCCGCCCCGGTGTCTATAAGCCACAGACATATAACACCATTTACGGTGCCCTAGGTGTATAGTCCGGTTTGACCTCTTAATAAAAATTGGGTAAGACTATTAGTATTAACATTATTAGGGCCACTAATATCAAGCTCCTGTGATGATTAAAGCCCCGCTGAATCACCAGAGATTAGTTTTTTTGAAGAAGAAGACTAAGGATTGGAAGAGGAATCTTTGGTCCTCCGAAAAGTAGGGTTGGCATTATTATTTGAATTTAAATTTGAGTTACTACTGGTTTGGTTTGAGTAAAAGTTATTTGAATCTCGTTCATTTTATCTTTTTAGAAATATACATTTATCAATAGTATGATTTTCTCGCTTGCAATAACGGCATAACTTTGGTTCTTCGGTGGAACTTTCAGGCTTAGAGTCTCTATTCTGGCCGCGATGCTGCCAGGGAGTATTTTTATTGCAATTTTTGACTTTGTTATCTACGGATTGCTTTGAGGTCTGTACTTGTCTGACCCGACCTACTCCTAAATATATTGCTTATTAGTAGCTTCTATTTCTAAAGCTCTTATAATTACTTGTCTGAGGGAAGAGGGTCCCGTTAAGCTCAGGGCATGTTTTCATTCACTATTGTAAGTCGCGTATATAAAAGGTGCACGGCCTATTTGATCTCTTGTCTCATCATCACAGGTTGGTGAAGCCAACCTGGTCATGCCTTCTATTTGATGACCTAGAGCGACGAGACTCTTCTTTTAGCTATTTCTACTTCGCAATTGAATCAAGTGTAATGTTTTTAAATGCTCATTACCATATCAGAGTTTTAAGGATTCGCTTAACTCATTATAATCCTTAATTTCTGTTTCTGAAAGGGCAGTAAGGACAGACAAGGCCGTAAGCCTCTAAGGCTTAAAGCTGAATTAGTTGCTTTAACAATCGGACCCCAGTCATTTGATTCGGCACATAGTTGAAATTGGCATTCATGCTCGGCCCAAGGAGTTAAGCTGTCATAAAAAGGAACTTCCTCATGGAGTTGTATTGATACACGTGGCGTCGCGCACCGTAAAATTGACGTCACGCGCCCTTAATATGACATCACGGACCCTCAATATGACGTCACACATCCTAAAATTGACGTCACGCATCCTTAATATGACGTCACACATCCTAAAATTGACGTCACACATCCTAAAATTGACGTCACGCACCCTTAATATGACGTCATATACCCTCGAATCAATTTCACACACCCTCATTCTAACCCCTACATCAGGGTCTCAGCTGCCCGATATCTCTTCCAGAAACTTTCTCACGGCCATTTTCGGCAGACAAACAGTTCCTAGAATTTTTCGGCACCCTGTGAGATTTGGGGAGTTTACCATCTGATATCCCTGCGATTCGTACTACAAAACCTGCAGATGCAAGTCCATTCTTTGATCACTACTGATTCGTAGAATTTTTCAAAACAAATAGTTCTTGGAATTTTTCGGCACCCTGTCGGACGTTTCTGAGGATCGAGTTACTTTGCGTGTTGAAATGCAAAAATATGATAAGCCTACTGCTTCTCAGAAAATTAGTTCTCGAAATAACTAACTCTGGAAAGATCTTTTGCAACATTCTAGATTCTTTGATTGAAATTAGTGGAGGGGTTGTAAGCTATAAAAGGGTGAAAATTTGCACTGGAACATCTCATTCTATAATTATTCCTCGAATGGTTCAAACCACTTCCAAACGTCGTGAATTAAAATTGCGACTTGAGCTGCTGATAAAGAACATCAACGAAGTGAAAGACTTGATCCATACAAGATCAAAAATCAACTGTCCCACGAAGAAACTTGAAACAATGAGGATTTTACTGGAAACATGGATCTATCTGCAATTAACAAATTGGGTCGTTTGGAAGAATTCCTCCCGACGAAAAAGCTAAGTGAGCTGCAGGTGTTCGAAAACTATTCCAATACCAATCTCCGGAAAGTCCAAGCCAAATTTGGAGTCAGAATAGTGGTGGATGTGGACAACAGATTTTGCATCTTCTTACTAAAATTCTGAGGGATGACGATGACTTGCTGCAGAAAATGATAGAAGCTGCTGATGAGAACCGCTTACATATGAAGTACCTTGGTGGACAATATAATCAAGTCGAATTCAACTATACATGAATTTTTTATCAAATACACACACACACACACACACCATACTACATTATTCAATCATTAAAATCAAATTAAATTGATCTATACCTGCATGCATGTCAATTTTAATACCAGTGTGTTCCCTGTATTTTTCATGAGATTATGAACTAGATTTTGTAAATTTATGGTATGAGATTGAATATTGTTCTTATGAACTTCAACTATGTTTGGATTCATGTACGTCAATCATTTTGTATGCAAATGTGAGGAGTAAAATAAACGCATCGCATAAAACTATTCAACTGCCATTCACATGCGTAGCCTATACATTTATCCTATAGTATACAATGTTCGGTGCATTACGCTATAATTTAGTATATATAGTATGTAAAACCCGAGCAAGAGCATCATGTTACTTTACTTACAGAATGTAGACGTATAATTAATTTAGAATGAGATACAAGATGCGGTTCTTAGAATTCGTCGGTGAAGCTAGCCTATAAAATGACCACCCCGCAGTGTCAACTCATCAATTTAGTTTAAATTTTCTTAACATACGATTGTTATTAGTGAATACGAAGAATGGACGCAGCTAAATGTCTTAAACTTATTAGCATCATGCCAAATGCTTGCAATATTCTGAAAGAGAAATCATCAACTACTGAAATACAAAAGTGGATAAGATTCGGGACACAAAACATCAGTCGGGGCAAAACCGAGAATTTTGACCACAATAGGAATCCTAAAGTCATTGAAAGTACGTTTTGAGTAGAGGCGAAGGTGTAAGGAAATTGCGTAGAAGTGACAGGGTAAGGTGGGAAGATCTGGAGTCAACTTTCAATGGAGTTATAGCGAAATTGCAGCACAAAGATCTGAACATTTTCTGGATGACTCGAAAAAAATAATCATCTCCAGATTGAAGAATGTTCTCCGTAAACAAGGAAACTTGAAAGTAAATGTAGTTTTGTCTTGTGTATTCAATACTCTGAAAAGCGGTGAAATTATCGAGAGATGATGTTCTTCAATACCACAAACGTAGCTATTCTACCAGTGACGAATGTTGATGAATGGTTCAACAAGAATGTTATAGAGAAATTTTTAGCCATGATCGAAGACTCCCAGGAAAAGGATTCGGGATGGTCGTTGTCTATAATTATAAATCTGGCTGTAGTAAATATCAACGAATATGTACCACTACGAGATGGCATATCTACTTACACACGGTTACCGAAGTAAATACAAGATATGAAGGCGGTGGTGAATATTATGAACAACGATCCCTATTGTTTTCTCTGGTCAGTCACAGCAGCTCTGTTCCCGGTAGGTAATCACGTCAGTAGAACAACTCCTTACCCATATTTGAGCTCAGTGTTGAGGTATGAAGGTTTGAGTTGTTCCATGTTCCTTGATGAAATTTCGAAATTTGAAAAATTAAACGGTTTGTCGATTAACGCTTACGGTAAAGACGATCATGAAATAGTATCCGTTAAGTCGAAAGAAATCAAACAAGTCAACCATACATCTCCTTATGTTAGAATCTGATATCGAGTCAAACGGAACTGATGACGGTACCGATACAATATATCATTTTGCATGGATCAAAATTTATCTCGACTATTAAGTTCACAAATCTCAAAGCATGATCATCGTAGCTGGTTGTGTGATAGATGTTTGAGTCATTTTCAGACTGAAAGTCGTTTAGTCAAACACAGGTTTGATTGTGCAAATTTGAATGAATGCAAAGTAATATTACCAGACGAAAAGGACAAAATCTTGATATCGAAAAATTTCAAATATAAAGACAATGTTACGTTTTGTATTTACGCTGATCTCGAATGTCTCTTACAACTGGTTGACGATACATCTGAGTTTCAGAATAGAAGGGTATATGCAAAACATGTTCCATACAGTATTGCTTACTATTTACATTGTGCCTTCAACGATTCAGTTTCCAAATTTAGAATCAACCGTGAAAAGGATTATATAGAATGGTTCGTAACCGAGTTGGAGACAGCTCATGCTTTAGAACCTTATTTCAAGTGTGTGATCCCAATGGAATCATTAAGGGGCACGACTAGTGTGAAATTTTCAAAAAATCGATTTTTTTATTATTGCATTTTTCGATAATTTATACCTTCAGAAATAACATACTAAAATTTCAAGTGCAGATGAAGAATGATTTTTAAGCTACAGCCTTCTTAAGAGTAGCTGCCCTTTACGAGGCTACGTGTAGCAGAGCAATCGTCAGCAAGCCGCCTCAAAACAGGAACGATCAGCTCGAAGGAGAGCTTTGACAGCCCAGCAAGTGCTTTTGGGAGAAGAGGAAGGTGAATTGTATCGGCCTGGAATAGCAGACTAGCTCTAGGTATGATATTTATCAATTTATAAGAATAAAATCAATACTTTTATCTTCAAACGCGTTTTTCTCAAGACTACATTTTTCAAATTTGCTGCAGCTCTAACTCGATAACCAATTATTCGATCGATTTGCTTTTTGTTTCGCATATTTTGTATTTGTTTCTCCGTACCATGAACCTCCAGTTTTTCCATTGGATGAAAAATGTAATTTGGCCATGCCAGAAACCATTAGGTTTTTGAGATAAATTTAAAATATTTTTTTCAAAAAACCGCCATTTTGTTGGATTTTTATTTTTTCCATACTCGTGGTTTACGATATAGAAAATACAAACTTTTTGGTTTTTTTGATTTCAGGCACTGCGAAGGCCGTAATCACTGTAGCAGTGGCAGAACTTTTTTTTTTGGAGACTCAGAAGATAGCGGATATCTTGCAGAAAATCAAATGTTGTCTTTTAAACAAAATTACTGTATATTTGCGATTCATGCACGAATATATCCGCAAAATTTCGAAACATTCGATGCAATACTTTTATTTTTTTTAAATCCCAAAAACACCTTTTTTTTGGCGAGCCCCTTAAGTCATTGCCAAAAACAAGCATTCGTTTCAGCTAAAAGTTGTCACATTTGTGAAAAACCATTCGCGCCTCAAGACGTGAAACATCGTGATCATTGCCACTTCACCCGCAAATATCGTAGAGCAGCGCATGAAGGTTGCAATTTAAATTACAAGGATTCGCACATCATCCCGGTGGTCTTTCACAACTTATCAGGCTATGACACACTTTTTGATTAAAACATTAGCAACATCTTTCGAAGGACTCGTCACTCTCTTACGAGTTGACAAAGACAGATATATATCTTTTACAAAAAGTTTGAAAAGAACATCTATACATTTTAGGTTTATTGATCCGTTCAGATTTACGCCGGGCAGTTTAGAAAAGTTACCGCGTGATCACGCGTAAGTATTGTAGGAGCGTCGAAGAATTCCAGTTATTGACGAGAAAAGGTGTATTTCCCTACGAGTATGTAGACAGTTGGGAAAGCCTTTAAGAAGCACAGTTAGGGTAGATATACCATTTGTGGCCAGCTTTGTACCGTTTGTGGCCATCACTTGCTCCATTTGTGGCCATAACCATTACCATTTAAATCAAGGCCTGGCCACAAACGGTATAAAACAATTTTAACAGCCTCATTTATTATAAACTTCACTTTTCAACAATCAAGTATTGGAAAAGTTGGGTCTAATATTTGCTGTAGGGTATGTTTTCGTAATTAATTCAATAATTGAATAGATTTATAGTGCCAGGAAGGAGGGAAGCATTTGTCAAGCATGGCCACAGAAGGTACAGTGGTCACAGATGGTATCTATCCTGCCACCGAAAGAAAAGTTGCATTCATAATTTAATGATACAGTAGACTTCCGTTAAGTGCTCAAGCTCGGGGCTGTAAACAATTTGAATTCGTAGAAATGCGCACTTAAATGGAGCCCCCAGTACGTTCACTAGTTCCCGGAAATATTACACAGTATAGTCGAACTGACAATAGAGTTGGCCGCTCAAAACACGTCACCCATAGAAAGACGGCGCAAGAGTGGGGGGTCTGTCGGTTCTGCGAAATATGCCGAAAACGTCGAAATTCCACGAAAGCGAGCACTTAACGGGAGAGCACTTAACGGGAGACTACTGTATAGATATTTCAGAGAATGTCCTCTGGCACGCGTGTAACGTTTAGCAAACTTTCCAAGTCAAAACTTTGGGCCAATATTCAGACTTGTATTTACAAACGGATGTGCTTCTTTTAGCGGATATTTTTCAAAATTTCAGAAATAATTGGTGGTCCACTTATAATTTAGATCCGTTATATTATTATACGGCGCCGGGTTTGTCGTTTGGCGCGATGCTCAGGTGCACGGATGTCGAACTCGAGCTTCTTATCGACGTTGATATGTTATTGTTTATAGAATGAGGAATTCGAGGCTGAGTAGTCCAATGCTCGAATAAATACGCTGAAGCCAACAACAGATACATGGGGACGGCATTCGATCCGCGTCACGAAGAATCGTACCTCATGTATTTTGATGTTAATAATTCATATGGTGCAGCTATGAGTCACTTCCTACCGTACAGCTCCTTCGAATGAGTATCAAATTTCCAACAATTCGATGTTTTAGCGGTTTCAGATGAATCTCTTGTAGGTTACACACTTAAAGTAGATTTAGAATATCTGCGAGAACTTCAGGACTCTCACAAAGACTTACCATTGTGTCCAGCGCATTACATCCAGCGTTGCCAGACATCCCGATTTTGGCGGGACGTCCCGATTTTTAGCAAAAAATTAAATGTCCCGCGCGGGACAGGCTCAGTCCCGCTTTTCGGGGATTACTCGACAGTGCGGTGCGAGTTAAAGAAGAAAAGGAAACTTTAAAGGAAGTTAAATCTTCACAGAAATATAAATAAGTAATTCGTAAATAATGTTTTACTTAATTATATTATATAATATAATTTATATTCCTCTGAAGATTCAACTGACTAACTACAAGGTAAACCAGGCAGTTATTGTTATCAGTAAAGTTAAGTAACGTATTTTCATGAAAACACATTTTCTATGACTATTTTGGCTATCTATTGCCATGTAAACTTAGTTTGAAACTCAAGTAAAAGGATAAGTATTCAAAAACTACTAATTATATATATTTTTTTGATGCCCAGGACCCGTGCTTTGTAGTTCTCATACTCCCCGCACAGCAAAGTATATCCCAGGGATATCCAAATCGCATCCACAATATCCAGAACGGGTAGAACCTAAACTGGATATCGTATAGATCTCCCGAGGATATCTCATTATGGATATCCTTTATAGGACATCCCATGGATGTCCCAGCGTCATCTTACAATAGATATCCAGAATGATAGCTCGTATGGATATCCTCAGGATATCTGACACTAGATATCCATAGCGGGATGATCTTCCGATATCTCATGGATATCCGATAATAGATATCCAAAACGAGATATCGCAGTGATATTCCATAGACATCCGACTCTAGATATCCACAGCGGGATGATCTTCCGATATCTCATGGATATCCGATAATAGATATCCAAAACGAGATATCGCAGTGATATTCCATAGACATCCGACTCTAGATATCCACAACGGGATGATCTCTCGAAATCTCATGGATATCCGATAACAGATATCCAAAAGGAGATATTGCTGTGATATTCCATAGATATCCGACATCAGATATCTATAGCGGGATGATCTTCCGATATCTCATGGATATCCGATAATAGATATCCAAAACGAGATATCGCAGTGATATTCCATAGACATCCGACTCTAGATATCTATAGCGGGATGATCTTCCGATATCTCATGGATATCCGATAATAGATATCCAAAACGAGATATCGCAGTGATATTCCATAGACATCCGACTCTAGATATCCACAACGGGATGATCTTTCGAAATCTCATGGATATCCGATAACAGATATCCAAAACGAGATATCGCTGTGATATTCCATAGATATCCGACATCAGATATCTATAGCGGGATGATCTTCCGATATCTCATGGATATCCGATAATAGATATCCAAAACGAGATATCGCAGTGATATTCCATAGACATCCGACTCTAGATATCTATAGCGGGATGATCTTCCGATATCTCATGGATATCCGATAATAGATATCCAAAACGAGATATCGCAGTGATATTCCATAGACATCCGACTCTAGATATCCACAACGGGATGATCTTTCGAAATCTCATGGATATCCGATAACAGATATCCAAAACGAGATATCGCTGTGATATTCCATAGATATCCGACATCAGATATCTATAGCGGGATGATCTTTCGATATCCCAAGGATATCCGGTAATAGATATCCAGAACGATATAGCTTGCCCTTGCTTAATAATATTTCATGTATATTAAGATGTTTCATTTGCAAACAATTTTTGTTTTTGTGTAACTCACATTAGAAAATAATTTTGTACATGTTCGAAAAAGAATGCCCTCCAAATTGTAGATCTTAATTGTAATTTTCAATGCTCGAGAATCCATTTTTCAATTTGCTTACGGACTTAACATATAGGAACATCAGCTTTTTATTTGAAAAAAATTTCCATTCACCTCCACTCAATGATTTTTCATTATTATCGGGCTCTTGTTATTGGGAATAGAGTCTACTTCCATAGTATCCACGCAACATAAGCTGTTATTCGAATTGTTCTAAATTTATAAGCTATAATATTGCTACCATCATTTCAACGAAATATCATAACACAATTACAAATATTATCCGACACAAATTATATTAGCTGTATCAGCGATTTTTATGTATGAATTTATTTCAATTACAGTAATAATTTCAAATCGCCGTATCTCTTATACTGTCAACTAAAAATTGTGCAATGGTCAAAAAGAATTTTTTTGTTGAGAATTAAATGTCTTATTAATTATCTATTCAAAATATTGTGGAACTTCCAAAAGTTTGTGCTAAAAGGGTGTCGAAATATAATTTTTCATCATAAAATTTCATTTCGTATTTTAGATAAATGCTGAAAGATAATAAAAAACCAGCCGAATCAAAAATGGTTAGGTAACAATTTTTGCTGAGTTGGCATGGCCCTATATAGGTATACATTAGTGTAAAACCCAACTTCTGCGTGTACGATCTTTCGTTACTTCTGGAATTTCCCTACCCTCTACATACAAAATGTTTTATTAGTTCAAAGGGTCAGGATTTCGAAATTCGAATTCTCTCCTGTAGCTTCCAAACCATTCAAGAGAACCAAAACAATGTTTCTTATGTTTATTTTACTCAGAGAGAATATGTAAAAAAATTACGGCGATTTTTCAAGCACATGCGGTCAAAAGGGTGTCCGACCTTACGTTAAACGACTTCTCTTGGGAATTTCTTCATACCTGAGACGGTGATAGTAAGTTTATAAAGTGTCATAACGGACCTTTGTGAGAGTCACGATCGTAAACAGTACGTGATTTCAACTATTTTTTATGGATTTGTTAAGGACTAATTGAATCTCTAAACTAATAAAAATTTTAAAGCAACTGTCAAAGTTTATGGTACTCAGAGAATATGCAAAAAGAATTTCAAAAGAATCAAGAACGTCAAGGAATATTTTTAGCCAAAGCCGTCCCGCTTGACGTGGAATGACTCAGAGGTGGGTGGCGTACGCATGGTGATTTAATTATTTCTGGGCAGCTCACTGGTCGGTAATTGTAACCCTCGCCATAAATTCGGTGATACGAAATCGGTGATGACGAGTAGAAGCCGGCCGTCACTTCCAGGTACCGTCACGATGGTCTGTGGGTTTTTCCATGCACTCGCAGGTCAGACTTCGACCCTACTCGCCGAGGACTTTTCTGCGGCTGGCAAATTCTAATAGAATTGACTAAAATTTGATTTACATATTGAAACTGTGTAGATATATAGAAAAGACGTTGTTCTAGGAATATGTTAAGCTTGCAAATTGAATCTCATCTTATAAAAAATTTCTGGATTTTTTAATGTAGTGTAGTGTGCTCTTTAAAGGACACGATGAGTGAAAGGGTATATAGAATACTTAACGTAATTATTTATTGCAACACCCTTATCACTTCTACATTTTTGAAATAATTTCACAAGCAAAGTAACGTAGTTTGTTCCCAAGCATGATTAGGCAAAAGAAATATGCACTTTCGTGGTATATTTTTTTAGGTATTTCTCGTTTCTTTCAATTTTTCAAACAAAACTGTTTTTGACATACTTAAGAGTGCGACAGCATGTCGCCGAAATGCACGATCTGTGAAAAGACATTTACCAGACTCTGCAGTGAGACGGGCGTCCTTGTATGCGTGTGTCAACCGTGTACGAAGAATTTAAAAGGGCTGTAAGCGTCTCACTCCGATACATTGGATACATATGTATGTATGTATGTGTGTACACTCATAAAACCGGGCTGGAAAACGACTGACTGTGAGGTTCCTAGTCTATACGTCCATATGGGCCTATATCTACGTGAAAAAGACATCCTCATTGACCTGGCGTTCGAAGTCGGTAAACTGAACACTTATGGGATATCCTATATATGAGGAATTCTCTGCCGTTTCAACCACTTTTTTTCGGCCCTCGCAAATCTGTCCAATAATTGGCCATATTATAGTATCACATAAGAATGCTCATGCAGATTTGAGAGGGCCGAAAAAAACCATCATTGATTATAGGAGTTATCAATATGATTTTAACAGTTATTATTCAGATATTTAATTATATTAGAGTTGATAGTTATGGTTACAATCTTATGGTAACATAACAGATAATAAAAATTAATATACAGGTGGTAAATTTTATTATAAATATCGTATTTATAATTATAAAAAAAAGTATTCGTTATCATTGAAATATGTTACAGCTTTTTACAATACTATTTTTCACATTATATAAATCTATATAAATCTAAATATCAAGAGACTCGGTAGAGTCTCGCGCGTAGAGTGGGGGTAATAATAGTATAATGTTTTTAATATTTCGCCGTATTCTATAACATCCTGAAGATTATTAATTTATCTTTAGAATGAGGGTCTAAGCAGCTTTTATTCAACACCAAGATCAATACGATCGGTGCACGGTGACTGATATTATGATTTTTCTAAGAATTACGATCGCTTAGTTCGACCATAGTAAACTTTTACGCAAAATTGAAACTTTTTTAATAGTAAAGTATAAGTACAATAAAGAAGGAACTGTAAGTAACATGACATACATGATATGCACTTTCGTGACATATAGTATAAACATTAATAAATACAGCACAGAAACTATGCATAAGTGTTGAAAACCTGTTACTTGACTTAACATTCATAATATATATATATATATATATATATATATATATATATATATATATATATATATATATATATATATATATATATATATATATATATATATATATATATATATATATATATATATATATATATATACATGCTGTATTTATTCATGTTTATACATCAGTTACTTACTTACAGTTACTTTTTAATTGTACTTATATTTTACTATTAAAAACTTGTATATTATACTATATATTAACCATTATTATAATATTGTATAAAAATAATCATTTGTCGCCAATATTCGACTATTATATAGTTTTAAAATAATAAATATTTAAAATTGTGACCTATATATATGAGAAGTTAAAATAAAATACTGTTAATCGTAAATTTAATTATAATCAGAGTACGCTCATGATCGGTTGGTACATATATTATTATTAGTCCTTTGGGGCTGGGTCAAAGGGCCCCACCCGCTCCGAGCCGCTTTTCCAACCAAAGTACAAGTCCTACACATTTACATTATTTTATGTTAATTTCATAATATAACTAGCCTATATCTATATCTAGCCATGAATCTATCACTCGCTTACCGTCTGTGACTGGGTCGCGGTCGTCGCCGTTCCATCTTTTCTTTGTTTCCTGCATGAATATGAAAATTTAAAGTGGCCTATTGCCACTGCCGTGACGATTGTTCCGATCAATTTTTTGTACGCCATCTGTAAAACGGTGCAACATCGATGAAAAATATTTTAGATCCGAAATCAAAGCCATTGCAATTGGGTACTTACATGAAATTTTTGTATTGTATATTTTAGTAGTTCATGAAATAATGATTCAGTTATATTCAAAATACGACCTAATAATTTTGAGATTCTCTACATTTTGCGCCTACAATATAAAGAAAGTAAAAATTCATGCAAATACCCGAATAGCGCACAACGTGTATTCCGCTGTTATAGGCTAGATATGCCATAATCACAGTAGAAGTATACATATATTATTAATTGTGTACTTACATTGGTGTTTCACGACAGTTGCGATCGTACTGATGGCCCAAGAGCTTATTATACATAAACTTATGTTATGGTTGGTACATTGGATTATCGAACCGATTCCGATCATGTATTTATGCCACTGTGATAGTGATTTCGGCTTGTTGATCAAACCAATCTCCGTATTCAAACGAGAATCATTAATTCCTCACCGTCAACATTCAGATACAATTAGGTACACATGTATTGCAATAGTTTCACCGTCCAACATGTCTTTCCAATAAACGTAATATTGAAATCTTTCCGTGTCTGGTGAACGATAAATAAACAATTCAATCGGCCAATACCCACCCAGCGGGATGGAATTTCGGAATCGAAATCGAATGATTCAAAGAATTTTTTGAAATGATGTTGAAAGAAATAGGACTTTTTCATAGTAGTTGGCTCGTCATTCACCTTAATTCTTTCGTATCGCGTGTAACTGTTTTGTTCAAGTTTTTTAACAAAACCAAAATTGAATTTTAATTACACATAATTATTAAACATGTCTGAATTTGTGGTCTTAAGGTAATTTTGAATTCAAAAATTAACTGTCAGGATAATTTTAATTCAAAAAATTCTGAACTATGTGAAAGTATCAGGTATGTATACTTTTTTCTCTCGAAAAATCGAGAATATCATGTCGTTGAATCTGTTCATGATTCCACTCCAAACTAAAATTCGTTTTATCGATTTTACGGCCTAAAATTCTAATTTTCAGTAAGTATCCTAATTCGGATGAAAATTTTATGATGATTCACATATCATTTCTAGAGTGAAATTTCTCGAGGAATTCAGGGAAATCAACAAAAAACTTATTGAAAATTAGAATTTTAAGCCATAAATCGATGAAGAGAATTTTAGTTTGGAGTGGAATCATAAGCAGATTCGATGGCATGATATCCTTGATTTTCCTCTACAAAGTAGTACACATACCTGATACTTTCACATAGTTCAGAATTTTTTGAATTAAAATTAGCTTCACAGTGAATTTTTTAATTGAGATCCGTAAAAATGCATGTGTTTTATATGGGAAACTTGATTATTTTAAATATAATTATATACAAGTATATATGATTAGTTTTACTCAGGTAAATAGATTATTGTACGTGTTGCAATAGTTGTTTATTGAGGCTTATTATGAGGATTACGTAAAAATGTCTACGAAATCGTGTAATACTCTGAAATTTACAAAATATGGAGTTTGGCGCGAAATGCGCTTTCGGGTCATTTCGGGTTACACTCGGCTACACTCAAGACTAATTGTCCCCGCCCCCGCTCAAAATGAACCGTTGACCTAATGTTTACGGAGGCCACTCAAAGTCAATTGCTTACTAGTAGCCTTAGCGAACAGATGCAAATCTTCTGCTCAAAAACCAAAATTTTTTTCACTACATCGTGCTCATTCGTCACTTGTACAACTGTTCGACGATAGCTTTGAATTCGTTTTATCGAATTCAATTTCATCGATCACTACAGTAGTTCTGCGCTGTGTACCCAGTGTGAAATATTTTGGTGATCCAGGATCAACTGCTTTAGCTCGATATCAATAAAGGTAAGTACAACACTTCAAACTTTTCAATGCGGCAATAACTGTAGGTTGTTCTTCGATGCGTAACATGTAACAAAACCTGCACGCGCGTGCAACGCTTGAAAATATTTGGGATTTTGTATTTTCAAAGTACTCTAACTCTTGTATGAATAGGCAAAAAGTATTTGATAACCAGTGTTTCTTAGGTAGAAATTTCCCAGGAATCCAATGATCATAGTCTCGAATGCGAAAAATGATGATAATTTACTCAAAATACGTCAAAATCAGATCTAACTTTTTCTAAAATCTTCGTACAAGACATTTTAGATGGTGCGAAAATCTGTCGATATATCATTCCACATTAAACTTTGAAACTAACACGGAACATGAGTCTTCGTCATACGCGATTGTTTGAGTTGAGGGCTCCGCGACAGAAATGATCTATAAACTATATCAATATTTTTTGTTATTTAAATGTTCAACCGAAAGGACATTTTATAAGTAAATGATCTAGTAAATATAAATCTTATAAATCATCATTAATTTTTATGTAAATATTATTATTACTTCTACACAATATAACAATGTGAGACAGCAGTCATCTTTTGGTGTAATTTTTCACCAAAAATTTAGGATTCGCAATTTTGTGTGCATTCGGTATTAAGGGTCGAATTTAGGCTAAAAACAGGCAGAATACACAGAAGTTTAATTTGTTAAAGTTTTATGAAGAACTATGCATATTTCAAAAAGTTATGGCAATTTATAGTGGAAAAATCCTTACAAATTTGGTCGAAAAAATGTCAAATGTTCAAATATTTAAAAAACGGCAAAGACTATGGATATAGTTTATAGAAAAATGAATAGAGTTGAGCAAGCGTTTAACAGTCTATTATGCAACGACGCTTCACAGGTTTCCAAAAATGTCATCCAGAACCAAGAGAAAATCATTCAATGATCTAACTCGGCAAGGTCAAATGAAAAGATTGCGAGCAGCCGTAAAAATGACTACAATCAGCTCGTCAGACAATCACGAACATAAATTAGCTGAGCATCAGCTCGAATCCGTCGAGAATTTACTGCTTCCTGATTCATCTACCGAAGTCATTCTATCTGCCTCGACCGCATTAATAACTTCGTCGGACTCGTTGCATGAAACTGACTCGACAACTGCGGAAAGCGATTTGCTGGAGGATCCCTTCACACTGAGCGATCTGCGATCAGGACTTATTAGATGGACTCAAGAGAACAACACCACGCAATCTAGTCTGACCAATCTTCTGCGTTTATTGAGATGTCATCCCGCTCTTTCTGGGCTGCCAACGGACGCTAGGACATTAATGAAAACTCCAGCCTGTACCAGTAATCTAAAGGATATGGCACCCGGGATATACTATCACTTTGGTTTGAAAACTGGGTGTCTTGATGCTATCAAGGCACTGCCCAGCGTTCCATCACATATTAAATTATTAATTGGAGTAGATGGACTCCCGTTATGCAAAAGCTCGTCGAGTCAGTTGTGGCCAATCCTGTGCCATTTAGTTCCTATGAGGACATCAAAAGTATTCACCGTAGGGATCTATCACGGTTACGAGAAGCCGAAAGATGCTAACGAATTTTTCAGGGATTTCGTGAACGAAGCTTCTTTGTTGATTTCTAACGGATTAGAAGTTAGCGCAGGTAATATAATTTCGATGGAAATTGTGGGCATAACCTGCGATGCACCTGCGAAGTCCTTTTTAATGAAGACCAAGGGACATACTGGATTTTACTCATGTACTAGGTGTACCCAGAAAGGCAAATATATTCAAAGCCGTGTCTGTTTTCCGAAGCTGACAAGTAGCAAAAGAACTCATCAAAGTTTTATTGCACAAGAGCAAGAAGAATATCATTTAGGCACCAGTATAGTTACTGATATTCCTGGATTAGATATGGTATATTCGTTTCCACTGGATTACATGCACCTTGTTCTGCTCGGAGTCATGCGGAAATTGATAAACATTTGGCTAAGCGGAAAACTGCCTTACAGACTACAGAGTTCTGTAATCCACATAATTTCAAGTCTTCACATAGATCTAAAACTTCAAGTTCCACGTGAATTCGCACGACGCCCAAGAAGTTTACTTGATATTGCAAGGTGGAAGGCAACAGAACTTCGTCAGTTTCTTTTGTACACCGGTCCCGTCTGCCTGTTACAGTGCATTCTGTTAGACTCACAGATTATCGATTTGTTTCTTAGTCTGCACGTTGCCATGACAATTTTGTTGAGTCCTACAAAATGCACGATCTATGGCGATTATGCCAGACAGCTGCTCGTATATTTTGTAAAAAATTTCAAATACTTATACGGTAAACATCTCGTATCGCACAACATCCACGGCCTAGTTCATCTGGCAGATGATTTACAGCGATTTGGGTGTCTCGAATCATGTAGTGCCTTTCCATTCGAGAGTTACATGCAGACTTTGAAACGATTGGTACGAAAATCCGAAAAGCCGTTGCAACAGATTATCCGAAGGTGTGCCGAAAAAAGAGAATGTGCAGATCAATCTCCGCCAGCGGAAAAACAGTATCCGCGTTTTGAGCAGTCGCATACAGATGGGCCATTGACGAATGATTGTGCAGTATATCGACAACAATACAAGACAGCTGTATTGAAAAATTTCGTGCTTAGTACGAAACACTCGGATTCGACTTGCGGCTTAGTGGATGGGGCGATTATTAAGATCGAGAATATCGTTTATTCTGATGCGCTGAAGTCTATGGCAATCGTAGGACGACAATATAAAAATCCGCGGGATTTTTACAAACAGCCCTGTCCAAGTTCGCTCTTGGGCATATATAGGGTACGACATCTATCGGATCTAAAAACATTCCGTATCGAGGATGTTGTTATGAAGTATGTGGCATTAACGTACAAGGATAGCACGATTGTCTTGCCACTGCTTCATATCACTTCTCAATAAGCAGGGATATGTCGTACGATGCCATGACTTGACCCGTCGAACCATACCTAACAATAAGAATTGCATGAATCGAAATCCGTGAGTTCAAGCATTGCTATTACAAACATTCACCGTATAACAGTTAATATTCAATCGACTGTACATAATCTTATTGACATTTACAGAATACTCGAAAATGTGGTTCGTGGTCCATTTCACGACAGAGAATTCGGTCGAGGCGGTGCCGTGCCAATGGGTGATCAACGAGGGCTTATGCTACTGGCCAGACCGATCGGCTAGTACCGACGAAATAAAAAAATTTATAAAAAAGAAAGAATCGCCAAAAAGTAGGTGGCTTAAGTGTGACGCGCGAGTAATGGGCCCACCATATGGTACGGACGAACTTCAGCTACTCAGAATCATTCTTGTATTTCTATGTGGGAAACTGCAATAATGTCCTATTGTTAAGCTAAATCATGATTTGCTTGCTTTCTATTATAGATAACTTGAGGCGTGCAAAGGAAAAGTGCAAGAGAGCCGAGGAAACATCAGATTTGAACTCTGAGGCTGAAAATTTAGAGACTAGGCCGCGAGCTACTGCAAGTAGCTCTAAGAGGACGGAGCAGTGGCAGACTTTTCCCGAGCCGCCGATCTCAAATACCGGGAGTTCATCTGGTATTGAATAAAATTATCTTTATTTTATCATCCCTGGCTATCATCTGGTTGCCCCTGCGAAAGTCGATTTATTAACAGCTTAATAATTCATTTTCAACAGATTCACCAGATGCGCAAATGAGGGCCAATGATGGAATAGAAGAAACTTTGGAGTCCATGCATGCAAGCACCGCGCAGGATGTGGTACCGCAAAAGTTATTACCGAACGAAACGTGCCAAAGTTCTACTTGGACACCTTCATCAGGTACAATGTTTAAAGTCGAGCTTCTCGTTTACTAGTATAGTTGCAACGGAGAATTATCGGGGTGTTTATATGTTCGTTCGTTTCGATTGAATTTTTAGGATTCGAAATATATGTCGTACGGACATTTAAACTATTAGAGGAGATAACGATCGGCATAGCAGAACGCGTTACTGCTTTAGAGGAGGATATACGATCACAGATGAATCATACATCCGGATCGCCAAATGCAGCAGATGCGCCTGGCCATCAGATGAGTACGGACTCCTTGTTGGCGATTTTCCCCATGAAGACTTCTGTTGATATCATATCAGTGGAAGAAGCTTTGCAGGAAAAATCATACGAAGATAAATTGGTAAGCAATCGTTACCAAAGAGAAATATCGTATACGTAGTTTGCATTGCAACCAAATGACGGTCGTAATATTCTGTTGGTTGGGATTTTTTGCCTTTTTTCGAAATGGAAATGAAATAACACTGTATAGTGGTATACATGTTATTTAACAGATCGGCCAACTACAACTTGTGGGTGGGAATTCGGCGAAGGAGTGCGTTACTCGACTTCTACGACTAATGTTCGCGGATGCATTGGCGGCACAGTATAATTGGAAGGGGTTGAAGGGCAAGGAGATGTTCTCAAAACTCCGTTTGAAAGAAGTCATCTTCAGTGCGTGAACATACCTATACACACATATACAATGCCAAACGTTCAATATATGTATGTACTAAATATTATTATTATTCTTACTAGAAACTATGAGGAAACGAAAATATGCATCTGTTACCAATAAGGAGATCGAAGAATACATCAAAGATTGGCTCCGTCATGCTCCCGCTCGTGCAGAGCCAAAACCAAAGTAAGACAATTAGGATACTTATTACACTTCAAATTAATGAAGTTGACTGATCTGTGACATCATTTGAAACTGCTAATAAATTTTCTATGAATTATAACAGAAAAAATACGGGGGCTCCCGTCCACGAAGACACTACGGAGCGGCCTAATAATATCTGATTGTAAATATATTTCTGCGCTGTACTCGTTTACATCACATATTTCTAGACTTACCACCTCTTTCTGATGTACTAATGCATTCCTTTGTAATATTCCATAAGTGAACCTCTAGACTGTAGTGATCTAAGAAAGTAGTCACAATAACAAATATCATAAGAATTTTGTCAGTGTATGGTAAATAATGCAGAAATTACAATCGCATGTACCAAAGCGACGTGTTGTTTCAGATCATATACTCATTTTCTCGCGGATCTCGATAACTGATAATATCATGGTTATGTTTTTAATAATTTTAGATTTAATCAACTTCTGGAAACGATCATTTGTCAGTTTCAGTATTAGTTACATTATGTCATAGATTTAATATTATATGTATATAATTTTGCCATCCTTTGTTAATAATAAATCAAGATTGGAAATAAAATGTTTTTGTGTATATAAATATATATATATATATATATATATATATATATATATATATATATATATATATATATATATATATATATATATATATATATATATATATATATATATATATATATATATATATATATATATATATATATATATATATATATATATATATATATATATATATATATATATATATATATATATATATATATATATATATATAGGTGTATATCCTAGGGATATCCTATAGATATCCGTAGAAAGATATAGGTGAATATCCAGGGGATATCCTGTGGATATTCGTAGAAGTATATAGGAAATATCCAGGGGTATATAGGTGTATATCCTAGGGATATCCTATAGATATCCGTAGAAAGATATAGGTGAATATCCAGGGGATATCCTGTGGATATTCGTAGAAGGATATAGGAAATATCCAGGGGATATCCAGAGGATATCCAGGGGATCGACAAAAATATGTAATGAATATGATACCTCAGGGATAATCTGTAATCAGATATCCATAGGTCATCCAAGAGAGATCTTTGTTTGGATCTGGATATCCTGTGGACATCCAGAGGTATAAACTCTGGATATCTTCTGGATATGCTGACTGGATATCATGGACATCCAATGGATATCCCTGGGATTTACTTTGCTGTGCGGGTCAAGGTGGTCTACGTGAAAGCTCACGACCTCTTGGAGTTTCAGTTCGTAGTTTTGGCGGTCCAGGTCCTGTACATCATAGCCCAATAAGTACCAGCTCGTATAAAAAACGTATAAAAAAGTCATATACTCTACGTTTATTCATAGGAAAAATGTTCCTCAGTTAATCGTACATTTAGCGTATCTGAGAAACGTATATTTTATTCGTTTAATATCTGAAATAGTGAACGTTTTTAATTCGTTTATTGAAGACTTTAGTTAAACGTTCATCAACTACGTTTATCGAGTGTTTAAAAAGAATTTCGGTTACATATTGAACGTCTTTTGGATGCGGCAATTAAATATTTATTACACGCTTATTCGTTTCAGATGCTTCGGATTGCACCGTTCAAGAAACTGACAAAATACCCAGTGAACACATGACTTTAAAATGACGTCATATATAGGTCACACAGAGGTCCAAAATTTTTTACGTAGGTATGACGTAATAGTGACTATGTTTGATGACTTTCATTTAACGTCATGTTGTATGACATCACTATGACCTCATATTGACATCAAACTTAACTTTGATGTGATGTCATTCGTATGACTTAACTGTTACGTACATGTTATATCATATTTTCATCATGCTATGACGTCATATTGGAGTCATAATTTTATGGATCATTTATGTAATTAGTAAGTCGTATGATTGTGTTTTTTTTTTGTAGAATTTGATGATGATTAATAAACAGTTTCCTACTATGAATTAAACATCGTTTAATTTTTTGTCGTTTATGCGGAAACTTCAAAATTTGAAGTGATTTTCGATAGAAAAGTAATTTTTTATAAGTTTTTATGTATATGGAATATTGTTGAGTAATTTTTGCAAAATTTTTGTAAAATCGCAAAACGTAATTCTGTTGACAGATGTGATTGGGGATATTTAATTTGTAAATTATAAATTGAGTACCTGTATTCTGTCTATTTGACGTCAGATAAAATACAGTACGATCAATTTGAGATCATATGTGAGGAAAGCAAAAACAAAAATATCACGTCATTGTTATGTCAGCTTGACGTCAGTTAAATCACATTGAAGTCAATTTGAGGACACATGAAGGTAAGATTTACGGAAAAAAACTCGATATCACTATGATATCATTATTATATCAGATTGACGCAAGGTCAGTCATAATGATGTCAAATCGACGTCATATTTACGTCATATGTTTTACGTAAAAGTTTTACGTCAGGAGGTACGAAATACTGAGTCATATATGACTCATACGTGACTTACATCTTACGTAAATCATGACACAACATGATGTCATCCTGACGTAAATTTTACGTAAATGTGTTTACTGGGTATTTGCATGTCTTGTTGCTTAGGTACACATCTCGAACACGAAACCTTATATTAGGCTAGTGTCAGTACTAGTTAAAAACAGAAAATAGTTATCGTTGCGTATAACGTCAGCGTCAGCCTCTCGGCGTTACCATAAGATGGTTGGAGTATTTTAATCGCGAGAGGAGATCGCCGCCTGGTGGCAGCCGCACGAAACGCGCTAAAACGTTTTTTAAACGTGTAATAAGTGTATTTTAAATATTTTAAAGACTTATAATATAAACAACTTTGATAAACGTTGATTGCGCGTAATTTACGCATGAGAATTATACGTGTGTATTTTGCGACTGACAAACGTGCTTTAAACCTACGTATATTTAAATACCCACGTGGTATACATGTCCGTCTATACAGAACATCATATTATTGCACGTTCATTATTGTATTACGAAAATGTATTAATGAGATTCAGATTAGACTTAATAAAACAAAGTATTCCGAACGTATGATAATTGAGAGGAATTGAATGTTATGATTATGTAACTCAAAATCGGTGAGGTATACGTTTATTGTTCTGTTTTCAAAAATGTTTCTAGAAAACGTACGCAACACGTATATTATATGTGCAGCAGTACACGTATATGTATTAGAGCGTTTCAAACGCCCAATTCAATATACGTGACCTTGTCTAGTCTAATGAACGTATAATTTACGTAGATTTTCAACGTATTCGTTGTCCGAATCGTAAGTGTATATCAAAGGTACACGAAGTTATTTCTTCGTTTAAAAAACGTTATCATTAGACAAATAATATCGGATTACTGATAAATGTGTATTATATACGTTTCAAAATGGTATGATGATATATGGATACCAAAAATCAACAAACAAAACGTGTATAATACGCATAATATACGAGCTGGTGCTTATTGGGAGCTAACGTTGCTCTGAAGTTCCTGTTCACTTCAGGTCGTCTACGTAGTCGATAACGATGTCTTGGAGTTTCGGTTCGTAGATGTCGTGTTTTAGGTCGTCTGCGTGCTAGATTACGATTCCTTATAGTCACTCTTCGTCGTTTTCGCGCTCCAAGTGGTTTCCGTAGTGGGTTACGACAAACTGGGGCTCAGGATCAGTTTTTGTGTTCTAGGTGGCTAACGTCGTAGATAACAATGTCCAGGAGTCGCGCTCCGTAGTCTTCGCGCTCTAGGTCATTTGCGTGGTAGATTACGATATCCAGGCCTCGTGTTTCGTAGTTTTCTAGCTCCGGGTGGTCTATGTCGTAGATTACGATGTGTAAAAGTTGCGCTCCGTAGTTTTCGTGCTTCAGGTCGTTCGCGTTGTTGATGACGATACCCTACGACTCGTGCCTGGTAGTTCTCGCACTCCACTTCGTATACGTGGTCCATTACGATGTCCTGGAGTTTTGGTTCGTAGATGTCGTGCTCTAAGTCGCTTGCGTGCTGTATGATGATGCCTCAGATTCACGCTTCGTCCCTTTGTGCTCCAAGAGGTTTTCGTAGTGGGTTACGACGTACTGGGGCTTAGAATCGTAGTTTTCGTGCTCCAGGTGTCTTTGATGTGAGGACTCGAATGATTCGTATGATGTGGGCGAACGATTAGTGAGAGAAATGCAAAGGATGAGTGATGAAGGACCAGATGAGGAATGCAACTTAAACACGTTAACTTTTCAGTTAATTTTGATTTATTCATTACTCTTATAACGATACGATGGGTCTTATAGTTCCGAGCTTCGAGGTAACACTGATTACAAGAGTTTGACATAGACGGATACATACAATACATCGATATATAGATACTATACACTGAATAGTTCTTTCGCGCCTGGTACGCGAGAATAATAGCGAGCGTTGCTTAGCGCAAGTAAACACCACACGATGGTGTGCGTGCGAGAGCTCTACATGCTGGCCGTCCAGCAGCTGATTTTTGAAATACCTCGTGATACTTTGCCCAAACAAGGTGGTTAACGTCGTAGAGAACGATGTCTAGGATTCGCGCTCTGTAGTTCTTGTGCTTTGGGTCGTATGTGTAGTAGAGTACGATATCCTGGGGTTTCGGTTCGTAGTCTTCGCACTTTTTGCCTAGGAGCCATGCTCAGTAGTGTACGCGCTTTAGTTCGTCTACTCTGTACATTACGATGTCCAGGATTCGAGCTTCATAATTATTGTACCCCAAGCCGTTGACGTCAAAGATTACGATGTCCTGGAGTCCCGGTTCGTAGTTTTCGTGCTTCAGGTACAGTCTACGTACCAGATTACGACGGTTCGGGAATTCTGATTCATAGTTTTTGTACTTTGGGTCGTCTACGTAGGTGGGAATGCGTGCATTATTGAATTTGAATTAGCACTTTTGAAGGAAAACGCTTTTTCCTTTGAAAGTTGATTTTTGGGTATATTTTTTGGTTCCAAGAAGAAATTTTTGCACACCAGATGCAATGATTTTGATGGTATATATAATAAGAAATTCCAAAAACAAATCAGGTGACGGTAACAAACAGGTCTGCAAGTTTTGACAATGAAAGCGGATTTGAATAGCAAAAACGTGAGAGAGTAAGAGAGTAATAGGGAGAGTAAGATATATTTCAGAGTTGAAAAATATGCGAGAAGGGAAGAGGTCGGTTGGAACACCGTTTCTATTAAGTATAAAGATGTACTATCGGCTAAGAGTGCGAGGGAACAGGACGGTTTGGCGCCGCCGTTTTGGCACCAGGATATTTTGGTGCGGAACGTTTTGACGCTGGGACGTTTCGGCGCCAGGAGTTTTGGGCGCGCGGACTTTGCAGTGTTGAAACATCGTTTCAACAATTCGAAAGGTGGCTTTGGCACTCGAACGGTTAGAATAATTTAGGCCACTCCATTGATCCACCCACACACACACACACGCACACAGGTGATAACAATCCAAAAGGTGGCTTTGCCATTCGGACGCTTAGAAGAATTTAAGCCACTCCATTGACCCACCACACACAGACACGTGTCAACAATCCAAAAGGTGGCTTTGGCACTCGAAGGGTTGGAATTATTTCGGTCACTCCATTGATCCATCAACACACGCACACACACGCACGCGCGCGCGCAAGCACGCACGCGCACACACACACACACACACACACACACACACGTGCTCACAATCCAGAAGATGGCTCCAGCACTCAAAAAAGTCCTGGGCTTCAACGTCCCAGCATCCAAACGTCCCGGCACCGAAACGTCCTGGCATCAAAACATCCCGCGCCAAAACGCTCCGGTGCCAAAACGGCGGCGTCAAAACGTAATATACCTGAGCGCGATGTCATTTCTTCTCAGTGTGCTATCCGTGTTTGGACTTCATACTGAATAGACATACACGCAGGCACGTGAACTATCCAGTCGGTAGTTGTGGCTTTTGAAAGACTAGAATAGGTCAGGCTAATCCAATGATCCACACAATATATTGTTATTTGAAATATCACTGACAACCGAGCGAGCGAAGCGAGCGAGGAACAATGCTCCACCAATCGAGTGAGCGAGCGAAGCGAGCGAACGAGCACAATCATCAGCTAGTTAAGATTAATGAAAGACGAAAATAACGGAAAGATAATGACTGAGTTTATAGGTTCAAAAGCAAAATTATATTTCTTCAAGGTTCTAGGTGAAAATGGAGAGCAGAAACGTGCCAAAGAAGTCAAAGGGGCTACACTAAGAACTATAACTTTCAATGACTACCTCCAATGTGCTATGCAGCATCAAAATCCAATAAAGAGTTAGAATTTAATTCGAAGTAAGAATCACTAGGTTCATACGGTGACGCAGAGGAAGATACCGCTGAGCTGAAACAACGACAAGAGGATCATATTTCCTCATACTACCGACACGCTTCCGTGGGGTTATGACCCAGTAAACACATTTACGTAAAATTTACGTCAGGATGACATCATGTTGTGTCATGATTTACATAAGATGTAAGTCACGTATGAGTCATATATGACTCAGTATTTCGTACCTCCTGACGTAAAACTTTTACGTAAAACATATGACGTAAATATGACGTCGATTTGACATCATCATGACTGATCTGACGTCAATCTGACATAACAATGACGTCATATTTTTGTTTTTGCTTTCCTTACATATGATCTCAAATTGATCGTACTGTATTTTATCTGACGTCAAATAGACAGAATACAGGTACTCAATTTATAATTTACAAATTAAATATCCCCAATCACATCTGTCAACAAAATTACGTTTTGCGGTTTTCAAAAATTACTCAACAATATACCATATACATAAAAACTTATAAAAAATTACTTTTCTATCGAAAATCACTTCAAATTTTGAAGTTTCCGCATAAACGACAAAGAATCAAAAGATGTTTAATTCATAGTAGGAAACTGTTTATTAATCATCATCAAATTCTACAAAACAAAAACACAATCATATGACTTACTAATGACATAAATGATACATAAAATTATGACTCCAATATGACGTCACAGCATGATGAAAATATGATATAACATGTACGTAACAGTTAAGTCATACGAATGACATCACATCAAAGTTAAGTTTAATGTCAATATGAGGTCATAGTGATGTCATACAACATGACGTCAAATGAAAGTCATCAAACATAGTCACTATTATGTCATACCTACATAAAGAAATTTTGGACCTCTGTGTGACCTATATATGACGTCATTTTAAAGTCGTGTTCACTGGGGATACATGTAAATAAACTGTACATAAGGTGTATGATAGATATATTCAAGATTCATTCATTCAATAAAAGGCTTACAAGTCAGACTTATGTATCCAACTGTTATGTGTATTATCGAAACCTAACCACTGCACAAACAGCTTGTTTCCACGTTTCTTGAGCACCTTCTCCACGAGGTAGATGTCGGAGTTCTTGACTTTGAGAAGTTCTTGTTCGTAGAAACCACCCGCTATAGGCTAATCCTGATAATCTGTGAGCTTGTACGTTACCGGGTTGGTATTAGCCACTTGGTGTATCGTAAGTATTTCGGTCGTCCAATTCGGTGTATAGCCTCTCTCAAAAACATTCTTATAGCTGCTGATTCAAACTTTATCTTCAACTTTCAACTTTGCTAGTTTGACAGATCTGACTGCAACTCTTCGTATACAGTCCGCAGTAATGTCTCTCCATTTCTAGAGGAAACGTCATTTGACTTCATGCGGACAGTACGATGCTTGGAGTTGTTGTAATCCGAAACCAAATCAGATAAAATGTCTGTCCACTTGAAATTTTCTTGCAGGCTGAACTTCATGCACATTTAGTTTTTCAGCGTACGATTGAAGCGCTCACAGATCGATGCCTTCAAGTTACTGAAGGATAAGTATAGCTTGATATTATAGCGTCTCATGAAAGAATCGGAATTTGAATTATGGAATTCTCCGCCTCTGTCAACGTGTAAATACTTCGGGACACGTGCCTGTACAAGTACGGATTGCATGGCACTTGCGGTATCTTAACCCGTCTTACTCTTCATTGGCACGGCCCAAGCATACTTTGAAAATATATCGATAATGGTGAGCATGTATTTGTAGCCTTTGTTTTCTCGTGCATACGGTGCCATGTCAACGAAATCTGCCTGCCAGGTTTCGTCCAAACCACAAACATCTACACGACGACGTTGATAATTTTTTCTGCCCGGCTTATGCAGCTCCGTCACGAGCGCTAACTATTTCTCGTTCATTTTCCAATCTGTCAATCTGGTGTCCGATTTGAGAATGGCCTTGGAGCTGCGAATCGACAAGACTTGTGCTGCTGCAATATCACCCAGACAGCACGGGATATCCGATGAATGTCCAATTCTCGTCCATCATACGTCCCAATGTCCATGGACATGAAATGAATATCCAGTGGACGTACGGTATCGGACAATAAACGGATATCCAATATGGGATGTACTATGGATGTCCATTTAATGTCCAAACTTGGATGGTCCAGAAAAGGATATCCCATGGACATACGGTATCGGACATCCAACGGATATTCAATATGGGATGTACTATGGATGTCCATTTAATGTCCAAACTTGGATGGTCCGAAAAAGGATATCCCATGGACATACGGTATCGGACATTCAACGGATATTCAATATGGGATATACTATAGATGTCCATTTGATGTCCAAACTTGGATGGCTGATCCCGAAAAAATTATTTCTCACAAAAAAAAAGTTTCATACTCAAGTCGTTTGATTTTTCAGGTAGAACGGAATGACAATTAAACCATAATATAGATATATAGTATATATTACTCCAAAAAGAAACAAAGCTGACCTTCTCCCGGCCTTGGCGTCTCCACCCACCAAAAATAATATATATATGTTCCTTCCCTATATATATATATATATATATATATATATATATATATATATATATATATATATATATATATATATATATATATATATATATATATATATATACATATATATATATATACATATATATATATATACATATATATATATATATACATATATATATATATACATATATATATATATACATATATATATATATACATATATATATATATACATATATATATATATACATATATATATATATACATATATATATATATACATATATATATATATACATATATATATATATACATATATATATATATACATATATATATATATACATATATATATATATACATATATATATATATACATATATATATATATACATATATATATATATACATATATATATATATACATATATATATATATACATATATATATATATATACATATATATATATATATATACGTATATATATATATACGTATATATATATATACGTATATATATATATACGTATATATATATATACGTATATATATATATATACATATATATATATATACATATATATATATATACATATATATATATATACATATATATATATACATATATATATATACATATATATATATACATATATATATATACATATATATATATACATATATATATATATACATATATATATATATACATATATATATATACATATATATATACATATATATATATATATACATATATATATATATACATATATATATATATACATATATATATATATACATATATATATATATACATATATATATATATATATACATATATATATATATATATATATATATATATATACATATATACATATATGTATATACACATATATGTATATACACATATATATATACACATATATATATACACATATATATATACACATATATATTGTAACGGTAATTTCCCTAAGTTCGGGCGACCCAGAGAAATTAATCCGAAGACAAACCTGGCTCCCACGTCGCTCCTAGGGGTTGCTGGGCGCCAGACTCCAACCGCGGAGTCCTCTCTCTCGCTCTCTTCCCGAAACTAACTAGACTTAAAGGTAGAGGGATGTGGTGGGGGCGAAGAATAAAGACACAAACTCGAATTTGATAATTTTAACCAAGGAAGTTTATTGAAAAAAAAAAAGAAAAAGGTCGCGAATTAACCGCCCGCTACCTGGCGTATTTTGTACAAATTTTTACCGCGTGACTCTACTCAACTAAATAAACTAATAATTAATAATCACTAAATAAATTAACCTACTACTCTCTACTTCAAAAGAAATATTAAATTATGAACGCTACACTACTCTAATATCCGACGCTTAAGGCTAGCAGGTACGCTACAGCCGACAGCTGTCAGTCACTCTCTCTCTCTCTCACTCTCACGGGACTCGAGACTATCTTGCCTCGCTCGCTGCCGACTGTAGTCTGGCTAGCGGCGACGGCGGGGCGGGTAGAGGGGGACGGTACGCGCGACTGGGGAAGCGCCGAGTGTCTGCCTCGCTGCAGAGTGCTGCCGCGTTACAGCAGACGGCTCGACTACGATACGGCCGCGACTAGGTAGACGTTAGCGGTGTGGCTCGGAAGGCACGAACGCACTAACACACACGTCGCGGTCACGTGGGTCGGGATTTTAAATCAGCGGACTTTGAGCTCGCGCTCAACGGTCGGAACTCTTTCTAGACGATCGCGGGACTGTGTTTTTTTGTTGACTACGAGACTCGTGGGGAAACCAGATATTATTACGACGGGACTGTAAGGCTTTAATAGCGATCAGAATGATCCTACCTTACTCAGCGGCGGTAGCAGGTGCAGTAAATGCGGCGGTGTCCGTCCGTTAGCTCTCACGAGGTCCGGTTAGCGTGCCAAGTCGTCAAATCCCCAAAAGAGGTCCAAAATCGTCCAAAAGCCAAGAGAAAATCCAAAGAAACAGCACGGGTCGCAATATTCACGGGATTTAACCACCACTCTCTCTCACTCTCACTCCGAAAACTCGGTTTTTGCACTTTTGAAAGATAGCCGAAGCTCGCCGTACACGGTGCAAAAATGGAATGGGATCTTTTTCCGCTATCTCTAGTTCTTACCTGTGCCACCCGTCCTGCGAGCGCTGCCGACTACCGGTCGGCGGCTATTCGCGCCAGGTAGCCAAGATGGCTGCCCGGGCGGAGGCGGCAAGAATTCGAGTAGCGGAATCGGCACTCGGGACTCTCTCGGGGTGCGTACGCTCGTAAGGCTGGTTAGGAGGAGGTCATAACGTTTTGCCACGTTACAACACCCCTCCGCCAAACGGAACGTACGGGGTACCCGGACGCTTCCGCAACCTCCGACTCAACCAGCCTTGATCGGAAGCCAGGCTTCCGGGGTCAAGGCCAGGAGGAGGGTACGGGCGTCGGGTTGGGGGCCGGGACTGGGGGGGGGGGTGGTGTCGCGGGACTAGGGGGGGGGTGCGGGACTCGTCCTCGACGGAGAGGGGTCCTCAGCGTAGCCGTCGAAGGACGGCGACGACCGCCGCGACCAGCGCGGGGTCGACGTCGAGCGCTCCTGAGGCGGGGGGAGGTGGTGGGGGTGGGGGCGTGAGATCCATCAGAGCCGGGATCCCGGGGGTGTGCATGGCTGCCACCCCCGAGGCCGACGCCTGACGGCTCATCTGGTGGGCCACGTAGGCACGCTCCCACGTGGTCTGGTGGGTGGGGCAGGTTCGGGCCGTGTACCCGCGCCACCCACACACAAAACAGTGCTGAAACACTGGGTGGGGGCACCTAGGGTATCGGTGCCCGGGCTGGTCGCACGACCAGCACCGGGTACTGTTAGCGGCCGGGGGTCTCGGGGCGGGGGTGGTAATGAGGGCGGTGGGGGCCTGGGCGGGGGCGGAACTGGGGGTGGTGGGGCGGGAGTACGGCTGGTCCATCAGCCCAGCCAGCCGAGCCTGGGGGCGATGGGGCCCGGGACTCTCTCTCGCCGCTGGGGTCCCGCGCTGGAAGAACTCTTCCGGCTCGAGCCCAGTGGGGTTGGGGGGTCGGGCGGCCGCAGCTCCTGGCAGGGAGGTCTGCGAGCCGGCGATCGATGGAGTAAGGGGGCGGGTGGTGTTGCGGCGACGTCGCGGCCGGTTGCGGCGGCGGCGTCGGGCCCTAGGGGGCTCGGGGGCGGAAGTAATAGGGCCGGGTGCCGGCGGGGGCGCCGGCACCGGTGCTGGTGCTGGGGCGGGGATCAAGGGGGTCGAGGGTGGTGGTGGGGGCGGTACTGGGCGGGGGAGCCCGGCACTGGGGAGCTCCGCGGCCACGGGGACCTCGGGTCCCTCGAGCGCCAGGGGGTCGACCCCTGGGTCGTCGAACGTTATCAAGTCCTGGGGCTGGGGCTCCAGCTCCAGGTACTCCACCGCCGTGGTTTGCTCCAGCGCCGTCGGCGTCCCTGCGAGGAGGCGGGTCACCATCTCTACCTCCTCCTCCAGCGTCGTCTCTGGCCTGCCGTCGTGCCGGTCGCGGAGGTCTGGGGTCACCTCGCGGCGATACGCCTCCGGCGCTATCGCTCGCGGCCAGGGTCCTTGGACTCTGCGGCCCGACGGTCCGCGGCTCCTCCTCATCTCTCTCCTCTGCAAAATCAATAGTTACTAGGGGGTGGGGGTCTGGGGGGGCGGGGATGGTGGGGTCGGGGTCTCCCACGAGTCTCGAAACGTCGGCGGGGTCGGCGAGGTTCAGGGTCGCGGGACGGTACGGCTTCAGGTCCTTCACGTGGGCCTTACCCGCGGGGTTCCCTGCCGTGTCCGCCAAGCCGTATACCGTCGGGCTTCGGCGGCGCTTGACGACGAACGGGCCGCTGAACTTAGCCGACAGCTTCGAGGCGATGTAGTTCGCGGCGGAGGAGAGGACTCTCTGTCGGCGGAGGACCAGGTCACCTACGTGGTACGTCACATCCCGGCGCCCGCGGTTGTAATAACGCGCCTGGCGCTCGGTGGCATCCTCGAGGTTCTGGGACACGAGGTCTCTCAACGCGTCGAGTCTCCGCACGCGACTCTCCCACTCTTCGGGGGATTGGAGGGTGAGGACGGGGGGGCCTTCTTGCTCTCGACGCACCGTCATCGGGGGTCGGAGCTCGCGACCGAAGTTCAGGAAGGCCGGCGTGACTTTAGTCGAGCTGTGCCGGGCGGTATTTATCGCGAACCGGAACTCTGGGAGGTGACGGTCCCATTCGCGATGGTCGCCCTCGAGGAACGTCGTGATCATCGTCTTGATGACCCGGTTCACTCGCTCGACGGGGTTGGCTTGGGCATGGTAGGGCGGGACGGTAGTGTGGTGGATCCCGAGGTCGGTACATGCGGTTGCGAGGACCTTGTTGGCAAACTCGGTGCCATTGTCCGTCAGCAGAACCTCCGGGACTCCCCAGCGATAGAAGACGAGTTCCTCTAACGCTTTCAGGATCGCGAGACCGTTGGCTTTTCGCAGAGCCACGCACTCCACCCACTTGGTGAACAAGTCCTGTATTACCAAGACGTACGCGAAACCCTGGCGACTCGGCGGAAAGGGACCCATGATATCCGCCGCCACCGCGGTAAAGGGGCCCTCGGTGACCCGGCGACCCATCAGACCCGGCGGGGCGGACTGGTCGACCTTGCACCTCTGGCACTCTTCGCAGGTGCGGACATACTGCGCGACGTCGCGGTACATTCCCGGCCAATAATAGAGGAGGGCGACGCGTGCGTACGTCTTCTCAACTCCAAGATGGCCGGAGGTGGGGATCGCGTGGGCTTCCGTGAGGGCTTCGGAACGTTTGTCGTCTGGAAGGACGAGCTTCCACGGGTCGAGATCCGGGAGCAAGGGGTCGGCTAGGGGGTCGACTCGGTGTCGGTACAGCCGACCTTCCTCGACCTTCCAGTTGGGGTACTGCACAGGCTGGGACTGAACTGCTTCGACCCTTCGCCGGTACCAGGAATCGAGGGTATCCTCTACGGCAGCTACGGGGGTGGGGGTTGGCTCGGGAATACGGGACAGCGCGTCGGGGACGTGGTGCAGTGCTCCTTTGCGATGCACGATCTCAAAATCGTACTCAAGCAGCTCCAACGCCCACCTGGCGAGACGACCCGTGGGGTTGTGGAGGTTGTGTAGCCACCGGAGGCTACTATGGTCAGTAATGACCGTAAAGTGATACCCCTCGAGGTAGGGACGGAACTTGCGGACGGACCACAGAACCGCGAGGCACTCGCGTTCCGTGACGGTGTACCGCCGCTCGGTATCCGACAGAGACCGGCTCGCGTAGGCTATCACGTGCTCGACGTCCTCCACGGTTTGCGTGAGGACGGCACCAACGCCGTAATCGCTCGCATCGGTCTGCAGGGTAAAGGGGAGGGCGAAATCGGGACAGGCTAGGGTCGGTGGGGATATCAGGGCGGATCGTAGGGCTTCGAAGGCCTGCTGCTGCTCTTCCCCCCACTGCCATCGGCGGCTCTTCTTCAATAGACGGTTCAGGGGCTCCGCTTTCGTGGCGAAGTCGTCTATGAAGCGGCGGTACCACGAAGCCATACCGAGGAAGCGGCGGACTTGTTTTACGGTACACGGCACGGGGTACTGGACTATAGCCTCCACCTTTTCGGGGTCGGCTTGCAGGCCATCGCGGTTTACCCGGAACCCGAGGTACTTTACTTCGGACCTGCAGAACTCACACTTGTCGGGGTTGATGGTGAGTCCGGCCGACGTGATTTTTCGGAGCACTCGCTCGAGCCAACGGAGGTGGTCCTCGAACGTCTGGTTCACGATAATCACGTCGTCAAGGTACACGAAGACGTGTGGCTCCATCTCGGGACCGATTAAGCGATCCATCAGGCGCTGGAACGTGGCGGGGGCACCTGACAGGCCGTAAGGCATACGCTTAAATTGGAAGAGGCCACGACCCGGTACGGTAAACGCGGTAATCTCTCGACTCTCTCTCTCTAACGGGACTTGGAAATATGCCTGACTCAGGTCCAGGGTGGTGATGTACTTCGCTTCGCGAAGCTTATCTAGGATGCTGTTCATGTGGGGGAGGGGGTACGCATCCTTCTTTGCCACCTGGTTCACCTTGCGGAAGTCAAGGCAGAAGCGGTACTTCCCGGAAGGCTTCCGAATCATAACGATCGGGTTCGACCACTCGCTACGGGAGGGCTCGATCACGTCCCCGGCCAGCATGGCGTCTACCTCCGCGTACATGTACTCACGTACCTTCGGGGACACCTGGTAGTACCTCTGCTTAATGGGAGGGTGGCCTTGGACGTCGATCCGGTGGGTCGCGAGGTCGGTTGTTCCGGGATGGGGGTTGGGAGGGGGTAGTACCTGGGCCAGAAGGGCGTCTAGGCGGGACTTCTCCGAGCGGGTGAGCTCCGATAGGCCGGCACAAGCACCTTCCAACACTGGGGGAACCCAGGGCGTTACCTCTCTGTCGGGGGGTGGTAGGGGAACCTCTCTCTCGGGGGTGGTGAGCGGGACTTCTCCCTCGGGGGTGGGGAGCGGGACTTCTCTCTCGGGGGTGGGGAGCGGGACTTCTCTCTCACTCTGGGGTATTTCGGGGGTTGGCACGCCCGACCGGATCTGCCAGGAACCTCGCAGGAAGTCTACGCGGAACCCGAAGGCAGTAATGGCATCTAAACCCAGAATGCACCGGTACTGGAACGTCGGGGCGAACCGGACGGTGACGGGGCATGTACGCCGTCCTATACGGAGCGGCAACTCCATTTCACCGATCACGGTATCTACGGCACCGTTGGGATACACGATGTCGCTAGCTTGGAGGGGGCGGAGCTGGGGCATTAGGTCGCGGAACTCGGGCATCGCGGGGCCACCCACATACGTACGACTGGAACCCGGGTCGAACAGGGAACTCAATCGTCGCCCGGCTATATCCACCGTGATATAGTACCGGGGGTCGTCGGGGATTCCGCGGAAAGGGGAGGTGTTCGCGGCCACTCTCTCTCTCTCGGGGGTGGGGAAGGGTCCTCTCACTACGGAGGAATAAGTAGGGACCCGGCCTACTGATTCCTGCTCGCGTTTCCCGGCGCGGTTCCCGCACAGCGGCTACAGTTTGCATCGGTAACCCCTGGGGTCCGACACCTCGAGCACGCGATGTAGGAGGGGGGGTGGGGGCAGTCTCGCACGAAATGGCCGGGGTTGAAGCACCGGAAGCAGCCGGCGGGGTACCCGGTTGGCGCCGCATTCCTAGCGGGCGCGGCCGGTTGACTTCCCGCGGCCGGTACCGGCGCTACAGCCGGCGGGTGTGAGGTAGCGCGGGGAAGCGACATCAGGGAGGGGGGGGCGGCACTCGTGGAGGGCGCCGAAGTCGATTCGGCACCGCTCTCCTTCTTCCTCGTACCCCTGTTGCGAGTCCGACTCTTCGCCGGCGGTTTATCCAGCGCGGCCGTCGGAGCGGCATCGCTAGCGGGGGTCGAAGGGGGTTGCGTTCGGGGTGCCGGGGCCGGCGCGGGGGTCGCCGCGTAGCTGGGGCACGCGAACTCGGGGAGGAGAGCGTTCTCGGGGGCGGGAGGGGGTACATAGTACCTATCCAACGCTCGGGCGGCTTCCACCCTTCTACCGGCGTACTCGAGGGCCTCGAAAGAGTCTACCTCGGTACGGGAGATCGCGTGGCGGTACTGGGGGTGGAGATTGGAGTACGCGAGATCTAACTGCTCGCGTACCGGCCAGGGGTGGGGGAGGCTGTTGAGGATCATCCTCAAACACACCAAGTAGTCAGCGATCGGCTCCCGGGGCCCTTGCGTGCGGCGGCGCGCCTCATCGCGGACCCGAATCTCGTAGTTCACCCCACCGAAGCGGGTGCGGAACGCGTCGGCGAAGTCGCCCCAGGCTACCCACCGCGTGTGGTTTAGACGGTACCACTGGAGGGCGATACCCGTCAGGAGGAAGGGGAGCGCGCCAAGGACATCCCGGTCGCTCAGCTGACTGCCGAGCCGGCATTCCTCCACCCTGCGGAGGAACTCCTCCGGACTGGTGTCTCCTTTCCCCGAGAAGGACAGGTTCCACCGTCGGACCGTGCCGTGGGTGTCTCGCGGGCGCTCTACCGGATATCGCGGATACGCGGGCTCGGGGGTGGGTTGGGGGTACCGAGACTCTACAGGGGGGAGGGGCCTCTCGCTGTCAACTCGGGGGGTGGGGTGGGGGTAGGGACTCGGTTGAGGGTGGGGGTAGAGGCTCGGTGCAGGCTGCGGGGTGGTTTCCGGCCTCACCAGGGAGGGGGGAGGACCGTAGCTCGTGTGAAGGGGGCGGAAGGGGTTCGCGGGCGCGGGGTGCACCGGCGCGAACGCACTCGGACCCGGGAACCTATCAGGTTCCACCGGGTATGGGGGGTCACCAGGGGTGGCCGGAGGGTAGCCGGCATACTCTGCCGGGGTGGCGGGTACCCTTGGTGGATCGCCAAGGTACGCCGGGTACCCCGGGGTGGCCGGTTCTCGCTCCAGTACGTCCTGGAACTGTACTCGGGGGCGGGACTGCAGCAGAGTCCTTCCCGTGGACTCATACTGCGGGGGGGGAGCAGTCGCAGGACCACGGGGGGTGCTAACGTACACATTAGCTCCCGGATCCGGACTGGCTCGAGGGGGTGGGGTGCGACGAGGGGGTTCGGGGGATGCTGGGAGGGGTTGGGGGAACGGGTACGGTCCGCGCGGTACTAGGGAGGCTCTGGGGCTGGGGGTGGGGCGCGGGGAAACGGGTGGGGGTGGCTCCTGGGACCGGGGAGTTCCCTCCGCTGCCGGTGGGGCCAGCGAGGGCCTCTCGTCTACCTCGGGCACCCAGGTAACGTCACAACTCCTCGAAACCTGGTGGTACCGCAGCAGGCGCCACCGGCGTTCGTCAGGGGTGCCATCGGGATTCAAACGGAACCGGGTGAGCAACGTCACAATCGCGGTGTCCGTCAGTCCGCACAACCACGCGATTATGGTATCTGTGTCGTCAGGGTTGATTCCTAACCGGGGGTAACCCTCCCTACCGGGGGTCCCCGTCGTGTTTCCCATCGCGAGGGGGGGGGGGGGGGTGTTTCGCGGGGATACGACAAACCGGAGGGATCAACCGACAACCGCTCGCTTAGCGCACCCTAAGCTCGCCGACCAGACAATAATTTAACCCAATAAAATATAAAAAAAAAAAATAAACAAAAATAACGGATCTCAAAAAAAAGAAGAAAGGCGGTAGCTCGGTAGCAGGGGTGAGTTCGGCCTACCCGAAGTGTCTTTATTCGAGCCCCACGTTGG